>VXBL01000334.1:45840-75761 GCA_013400195.1 Aramus guarauna | reverse complement strand
AAAAAAAAAAAAAGAGACTTTTTCCCCTTCAGGTTGTGAATCTTGTGAAATATTCCTTCTGCATTTGAGTTGCAGTAGAATTAATGACTTTATCTTAGATTTATTATGATTTGTTTCCCACCATGACCTGCTAAATGTAAGCAATGCAAAAATCTCATAGTAACTAACGTGTTTGTGAATGCAAGGGCATGTCCAGGAGATTTTTATTTGCAGACCCAAATCCCCAAATTTATAGAGTCTGTCTTAGTTACTCTTGTGAAGAGGGGGGGGGGGAAAACGCAGTGAACTCTATTAAAAAGATTGATGCATGGCTGCAAGAGCTCTTGACAATTGTGATTTTTCTCTGAAGTGTTGTTTAACATTTCTATAGCAAAAGAAATGGAGGGGAAGGAAGCAAATTTTCTTAAGAATTTTTGAAGTACTTTGAATCTAGCACAGTAATGAAATGAATGAAACAAAAATTCTGTGTAGCTGAGAAAGCAAAATATTCACATTTTACAAAGCTAGAACTCATAGCAGGAAACAAACCCATAATTATTTCCTAGGTATCTGAGCTATAGGTATGCTATAAGGCTGTGATAATTGGGTCTGGTCAAACTACTTTGGTCACTTCTCTTGTTGAATCACTGGCTGGGACAAGACATTTCTGTTTTGAGCTTCCAAGCTGACAGGTTACATTTCCTGTGACCTGCATCCTCCAGTAAATGTCCTTTTGAAGAAAAAGTCCTCCTTATTTTCCTTAAGCTGAAATGTACCTTACTGGATGACACTGATGATTGTTGCCCTGTGGACTATCTCTAATACTGCTTTGTACATTGGAATCAGTTTTGTCCCTGAAAAAGCTTTGCAATATGTAGCATATTCACTGTTGATTTAAATTTAATATAACATCAACTGCATAGGTTAAAGTAGTCCTTTCTGAACACTGTTATGACATGATACTACCTGGTTAGTTAGTCTTCCTCCTCTTAGATGTTTACATCTTTCAGGCAGGCTGTTATTTTATTCTTCCTTTGATGTTACTTAGCTGGATCTTAAGTACTTAGTTCTCTTATATAAACATTCCTGATAATGTTAGTGAGAGCTTGAGGTCCTCAGTAGCACAACAGAACAAGCTCATGGTTATTTTTTGTGTGTGTGTGTGTAAATTAACCCTTTCTGATCTCCAATAATTTCATTTAGGTCTTTAAGTATCAACAGTTTACCATTAACTTTAAGGTAAAGAGATGCTTAAGCCTGAGTTTTGTTCCAGTTACATACCACTTCTGATTCTATTTTCTATTGCAGGAGCAAGTAGCCAAAACCTTTACGTTTATTGTTGTGTCTTTCCTTTTTTTTTTTTTTTTTTCTTCAATTTTTATTTGCTAGAGTCAAGTATGTCTTTTATTATATAATATTTTTAAGTTCTACTTATATTTTCAAACTCTCTGTTATCCAGATTATTTTAGCTTAAGCATTTTTGGGGACTGAAAGTTATGGATTTGGAGTTATAAGATAGAAAAGGGACATGGTTCAAACCATTTTATTAGTTCTTTTTTTCATTTTTGTTCTCTCTCCTAATTATGATTGCAGAACCTCCTAGCTTTTAGAATTTATTTCTCAACAGCATTGAATCACAGGTTTACAGTCCAAACCAGAACAGTTTTAACTGACTCTGTTTATACTTGTTTACGTGTTTATTGCTCTGCTTTATTTGCCTAAAATACTGTGACTGAAAATAACACTTATCTGTAGTTGTGTACTTCAGAATTTCAGTTCAGCTATCAAGTCACTTTGATACATTGTAGAGAGGTGCAATGTGTCTCATTGCATTATGAACAGTAGCTGTGTTGGAAAACACTGGGAAAATTTTCAGTCAAAGTTGCCAGTTAACCATTTAGGCCCCCAAAGACCACTACCTCCTCTTGTGTAGAAATAGTGTCTTACATGTGGACCAATGTTCTCCAAAGTTCTGTAATGGTGTTGGAAATATTCTTGAAGAGGACACTGCAGACCCTTGAATAATATTGACACTAATTACTTCCTGATGGGTTACGCAGCAAGCAGATGACAAAACTTTGTAATACACTGGCTTAATAGTTGATGCCCGTATATTTCTGGTTTTGCTATGCAGGTTAGGTTGGTTAGTTGCTTTGTGTCAATACAGGTTAGCCAGCAGCATCTCCAACCTATCTCCTACCTGCCAGCTAATTTATTATCCATCCAGGAAGGCAGACATGCCACTGAATAGATCTCTGTATGTTAGACTGATGTTGGTCTTGATTTCACCACTTAACAAAGTGGGTAGCCACCATCTCAGAATATTTCCTTTCAAGTTGTCATTATTTGCTTCAGCCCAGCTGTTTGCTTGGCTTTGGAGGAGGTAGTTTGACAGCCACCTTTATTTTGTAATGTTTTGTTCAGGAGAGTTGGTCACGGGTATTCCAAGAGACAAATTGCGGTGAAATGAAATGATGGCTCATCTAATATTCAATTACATATACGTCTTTCATTTGTTCACCTTGGCCACCTGCCCAGCACAAATAAATGCTTATTGTTCCCTAAATAAATTATACTGGTTCTAAACTGCTTTGCAATTTGATACATGCAAGAGTTCTGTGTTTATTTGCTGGCACAGTCTGCTCTAAAGATATTCAGCCTTCTGTGTTTTGGCTTCCGTTACACTCATTACCTTGAAACATAATTATGCAAATATCACACTGCATTAAATACAGGCATGTTTTTATTTATTTATAAACATCTCAAAATTTCAATTTCAGGGCATGCAGCTGAAAAATGTCTGCACAGGGTGAGAGATGGTGCTGCCACCCCACCCATTGCTGCAACTGAGCAGCAAGCAGAAGATAAGCAAAGTTGTTCTATTCTTTGCCTTGCCTGCTTAGTGAAAGCAGGAGTGCACTAAATTGGGCTGTACACATCCGCTCACCATGGGATTTGGCTGTGCTCACAATAGGCAGGCACTGAGCTCTATGTAAAGAACTTAACATGTTTTTTTTTTTCTTCTCCCATGAAAATAAAGAGGCACACCTGGAGAAAAAAGCAAAGTGAGCTGAGATAGAGATGTTTGAAAGGTAATTTGTTTGAAAAGCAGCATAGGCTTACAGCAGCCCTACAATAATTAATAAAAATCTTAAAGCTTGCAGGGTTGGACTGATTCTGCTCTCTTAGTGATATTGATAAAATGTTGCCCTATTCAAGTGTTCTGAGTCACTGTTGCTTGGCTGTTGCACTGAACTGTGTACTGCAAATTGCATCTCTTAAGAACTGCTGGGTACAGAAGGTTGCTATTATCAATGGATATCCAGGGGACACAAAGGGATTTTATACAGTTGATCCAAATTGCAGTCTTATCCATCGACAGAGAAATATACTAAAAGGAATACTAGATGGGGAACTATAGACCATCAACGAAAACTCACATGTCCTTTAAATAGGTGTAAAATATTGCTGTCTAGGGAAGGGGTTTATAAAGCCGTAAGTATTGAAGGAATAATTGGGCTTTACTACCTGGGGAGCTCAGACACTTAGATTTCTGCAAAAATCTAGCAGAAGTTATACACTGCAGGTGCTTTTCATGTGTAGTGATCAGGCCCCTTTTAAATGTTTCAAAATAAGCTTCTCAAAATCAGACACTGTTATAATTGTTCAGTAGATTTGAAAATGCAAACCTCTCTTACTTTCAATAGCCTTTACTCCAGTCTAGAGACTTCATTGACAGAAAAGTATGCTGTCAAGGAAAAGACTACACAGACATCCTGGCAGGAACATACACATTAACTGAAGCATCACTAATAGCTCACTGGCTCTCACAAGGTAGAGAACTAGTTGCACTTAGACTTCAGCTTTTGGCTTTGTCGCCTTTTTGTTTGGATTCTTATCATATTAGCCATCCATAAAGTGGGTGGAATATTGCTACCTCGCAGCAACTACATGAAGCTAAACCAGAGCTTCAGAAATGAAAGGTGCAATGGAAAAATGAGATATTAATAATAAATATACCTAAGTTTTATTGTTTGCCCTAAGGAAGGTAGCAGGAGGTCCAAGATTTCATGGGCAGTATTCATAATACATGATTTTCCATAAATGGATTTGTTCTACACTGAAGGTAAGATACAAACATACAAATGCAGAGGAGGAGTTTAAGAAAGCTAATAGTGGCCCTGATCCTATTTCCATTCCCATGTAAACACCCTACTTGATAGAACTGAGGCAAAGGGAGTAAATGTGTTTAAATACATATATGTGCGTGTGTATATGTGCAAGCATTTATGGAGCAAGAGGTGTGTTAGTACGTGTGTGTGTGTAAAAATATAGATAGCTAGATACACATACCTGGTCGATATGGCTGAAGTGAAAGAAAGGAACTGTGCAAGATCATCCCTGCACAAAGACGTTAATTGTAACTCTCGAGTATTTCAACAAAGTAACTTGCTGTGGATCTAGTAACTGCTGTTCAGTGCATCAGAGGTGCTGTGACTTCAGATTTTACTTGCAGCTACTTGTAACAAATTGATAGTCTGCAACCACACCGGTGACCTTCACAACAGTCAATTAAAACTACCCATTATTGAGTGCAGAACGAGATAAAATTTTGTCTGCCCTTATTCTGCTGCTGCTTCTCCTGCCTGTTGCCGGTGTCCTTCTATGTGCGTGTGCAGATTGTACTTCACCTGAGTGAGGCTGAGACCAAGAGTATACGTACAGAGTAACTTATTCTGTGCCTTGAAAATATACAAAGTGTGATATAGGCTCCTGCATCTCTTTATGAACTGGTATTGAATCACCTTATAGGGAATAGTAATTGGAATGTTAAGTTGCAATGCAAATGTGTCATTTATTTCCTTTGAAGCTGCAAAGGTCCCTCAAGTATAATGGGTTTTTTACTATATTTTTATGCATGGCATAGCATTTTCCTTAGGTTTTGATGCTACATCTGGAAAAAGAAAAGCTAATGAAAAGTCAGGGGGCTTTATTATTATTATTTGCCAGAAAGCAATAATAGTCTAAAGAGCTCACTGTAAGATCTCTGGCTGCTAACTTCAGTGGACAATGGGATTTTGCATAAGAAATCATACAGATCTTCCAGTTCTTCAAGAAAAAGATATTCATCCCTGGTTGCATTCTTTGTCTATCTATTTGGTGTATGCAAAGCACCCTGAATACTCTTCTGCTTCTCCCACCTGTCTTCGATTTTCCCATATTCATGTGAAGTGATTATCTGCAAGTAGAAAACAGGAATGTATTAAAGAACAGAAGAGGTACATGCATTTATTATTTTGGGGATATGGAAAGTCTAAGTACTTATTTTGGAGGCAAAATGGAAATTGAGCTTTTAAAAAAACCCCAAAAACTTACATTGAAGGCAAGCAATTTTCTGGTGACAAACATTACAGTGATTCATACAATATATAGTCATGAGGTTCTGGCAGCTGATCATTTAGGGAAAGAGGTTTAGATACGACCACAGGATTTAGAAGCCCACATCCTATTAAAAGTAATTTTGCATTCACCTTCTAAGGTTATTTTGAAAAAATCTCCTTCCAAAGGTTTAATTGACAAGAGTATGATGAAACATTAAAAACCAACAAAATCATCATTAGAATTATCACTGTTTCTGAGATTGACAGTTTCAATAGACAAGTTGAGGAACACAAAGTCTATTGGCATTTGTGGCAGGCCACTGGGAGCGGCCACAGGCTGCTGCTGTCATTGAGAAGAAGGGATGGGGGAGCACCTGATCCAAGTACTAGCAGCAACTAGAGCAAGAATTGAAGAATTCCATCATTTTCACTTTGTGGTTTTCTAACTGCATCCTTAGTGCTTCTCATTCCTCCTCTCAAGGCAGATGCAACCAAATCCTTTATCTCTGGTGCAACATATTTTTCCTTACTTTGTTGAAAGTCTCCAGGGAGCACTGAAATTTACCCTTAGAGAATTCCTTGTCACTTGCCTTATGGCACAGTTTTGCATGGTTTGCCAGGGCTGTTTAACACAGCAATTTGGTTGACAAGGCAGCTTTCAGTTTCTGTCATTCATCCAGGATCTTCTACCACCTCAACACATAGTCAAAAATATCTTCATATTGTTCATTCCCTTACCTAGGTTAGTACAGTATAATTCCTTCAATTGACTTTTAAATTAGGATCCAGTTGCTAAAATCATGAACGCCTTTTGCCAGTTTAGATGTTCAAAGGTAACCTGCCTTCTTCCTACTTGCTGCTCTAGAAGTGCATCTTCTAAGTCTTGTGTCATCTGTCAGCTCTGTGCAGATATGTTAGATACCTTTGGGCACTTTCTGGGGCATTAGAAGCCTCTATTGAGTCAACTGTGTTGACCTCTTGGGCAAAGAGATCATGCCATCTGTAGCAGCTTCTATGATCATGTAACAAGGGTATAGCGATACTTTATGGTCTTTCACACACTGACAAATGGCTGAAATTGAGGAAGCTGTGGTTCAGCTGTGAGTCAGCAATCATGCTATTGGGCTAAGAAGAGAGAAGTTTCCTCACTCCTAAAAACACAGAGACTACAGTTTTCTGTTTTGCTTATGAGGGCTGCAGACAGACTTGAGAAATCTGCTTCTAATGTTAAATAACATCCTGTGGTGGAATAACCTCTTCTGTGGGACTTGATATTCAGGGTATCAGTGGGATGGCATCAGCTTTAATTCAAAGAATGAAATAGTAGCTGCTGTCTAGGAAAATTTTTGTCACCTTCATCCTCTTCACAGCTTGGTGCCTGGGCTCCTGTGACATGTCACAGCCATCACAGTTACATTCCCTCACAAACTTAGTAACTGTTACACACGAAGAATGATACTGCTCTAAATCCCCTACTTAAAATCCAATGCCATATTTTCTTTGAAAAAAAGTTCTTCCAAACTTTGTGTGTAGTGTAACTGTTAATGTAAAATAGCCTGATATTATGCAAATGCAACAAAGGTAGCTAATTTTTAAAAGAAGTTTTATAAAAGTCTGTCATATATGCTGTCTCATTTTCATTTGCTATGAAACCCTTCTGCAAATTACAGCAGATGTTAAGTGATGTTTGTGTTTCTCTGGAATATTAATATGACTGTGTTGTGTGCAGAAAGAGCAATTTTCAGAAGAAAAATCAATAGAGCATTCCAATGTGTTAGGTAAAAAAACCAGAAACTACTGCATTCAGTGTTTTAGGTGTAGGAAGTAGAACAGTCCAGGAAGGTGTCATTTGTCATTAAAACTTGCAGAGTGGGATGTCTGAATGCTATTTCAAAGTTAAGACTTTTACTCTCTAAATATGACAAGGGACAAGAGGCCTGGAAAGGGGAAGCGCTTGGTGCAGCTGATGTAGGAAAAGGCTGTGAAATGCAGTTGGAATCAGAGAATAGAATGTATCATTTTCATGGAAGCCACCTGTGTTTTATGCATTGCAGCTCTCAATATGCCCTTTACCAAAAATTTATCAGGGAGAAAGCATGAACTAAGTATGTGGGTTTTTTTGCAGTAAGGCATGAAAAACTAAGGGTGACTTCAGCAAGAGATTTAGGATGCCTGAAGGGTGTTAACATGCATTCATTAAATGTCTTAACTTTTGACACCTTTTTGAATGCCTTCCTACTCCTTTTAACTTTTATCTTTGCAACGTTTTTCCTCCTCTTCTAAAACGACAGTAAGGAAGACTCATGTCCAAAGGTGTCAAAGAATATTCTTAATTTTCTGTTTGTCTCCTCTCTCTTAATGATTGCTGCCTTATTCTAGCATGAAAGCTTTTGGATCTGACTCTTCCATACTCTTACTCTGTGTGTTCAGAGAGATTAGTGCAAAGGCAGTCTCAGTCCTGAAATAATGTGAATGACAATGCCATGCCTGATGTAATCATGATACAGCATCCCTGCTAGAAAAAATAAACATTCTACATAGATCAAACAGTTGCAAACTGAGCTAGAAAGAACAATGTATGGAAAAATCCAGTGCAATGATTAGTATTGCTCACCTAGATAAGTGAATAGCAATATTCCATTTAAGCAGTCTTCCTCGTAAATACATGGGGTAAAAACAATTGTGGAGGCACGAAAATTAAGGCAACTCTATGAAGTATAGGAACAATCTACAATACCTTACAGATCTCACTCCATTCTCCTCGACCACTTGCATTGACAGCACGAACTTTAAAAAGATATTCTGTATTTGGATCCAGATTATGTATCTCAAGGTTCTGCTGCTGTATTTTGCTTAGCTGGCCAGCTAGTTGTGTCTGGAGAATGTTATCAGGACCAATACCAGCAACTTCATAAAACTCTACCTCAAAGAAATCCACGTCTTCTGTGGGACAAGTCCAGTAAATCTGTGAAGAGAAAAAAATATGTAGTACACAAACAAGTAGTCTTTAATTTTGCTTATTTTCATTGTTGCCTTTTTTGGAAGGCCCCTGTTTGGCGGATTTTAATTTTGAAATGCCAATGCAGCTGAAATTCCAGCATGAAATATATGGAGAAGATATGCAGTTTGTGGTATTGGAAAATGCTAAGCTTTGTCCTGGATATTTCCTAGTACCCTCTTCTAACACACCAGAAGTAATACAGGCTGACAGCATTCAGAACTTTGCAACGTGCACTTGGGACCTGATGCAAATGGGCTGATCTTAGCATCTATGAAATGTATAATGAGGAAAATTGCATGGATATGATGTCACCACATTGAAGGCCAAGACCAGGATCAAATTAACTGATTTGAGGTTGAGGTGTTTAAATGTAGACATGGTACATCTATGTCTTTCTGCGTTGGACCTTTCCATGTAACATGTCGCCTCTATTATAATACCCCTATTGACTACAGTAGGAATGTGATAGGATTCAATTTATGCTTCAGTTTCTCTCAAAAGGCAAGTTTGAAATGCATTGTCTCCTACCAATACAGTATTTGAACTGATATTGTAGTCTTATTTACTCAAACTTGTGTGGGTTCAGACTCTATCACAGCCTGAAAATATAATGATCTTTTGTATGTATTTAGAATTTATTAATATCTTACTTTGGCAGACCTCGAGTAAACAACAGTCTGGTATATAACAACAGGTCCTGGGACTGGGGCCGTTTCATTGTCTACAGCCTCCGGACTTGAAAAGTTAATGATCTGATATTTTCTTTCTGTTCTTGGAGTTTCACAAGCTGTATCCCAGTATGCACACACTTCGTTACTCTCTGTAGGACGATGGGAAGGTGTAGAGCTTGGTCTTCTGACAGTGTCTTTAGACAGCACACCTAAATCAAACACGGAATTTAAAGATGGGCTTCGGAACAATGTTGCTTGCTTGGATTTGTGAGTGCTTGAAACGTGCCTTGGAACCATTATCTCTGGGTTGAAAGAATAGGGATATTTGTCTGCGTTACTTTCTGACTGCTTTATTCTGCTAAGAGATGGGACAAGTCCCTGTAAAACAGAGAAAAATTCATCAAAGTTGAGTTGAAGTTTTCTTAAGGGATCTTCTCTTAGACGTGGACTAGGTTGGAAAATGGAAGGAAGTGCATTTTCAATTTCTTTCACTAAGCAGTGTGCGGATTGCAGAAACACAACTTGGCTTTCCTCCTTAAGAGCCTCTTTAGAGTATTGAATAAGGCCATCCATATATGATAGCTGACTGGATGTATAGTTTATGTATTCTGAAATTTCTTTCTGTTTTTTAAGTTCAATGTTTTCAAGCAACTCCATCATCTCCTTCTCTTGCTCATGAAGAGCCATACGTAATTTTAAGAATCCATTTCTGATCTCCTTCCTTTTGGTGTCCTTATAGGTCTTGAAATTATTTTTAAATAGGATAACTTCCATTAGATCATTATCAACTCCTTGGCGTACTGTAAAAAACAAAAAAAATCAGGTCATTAGTTCCAAATTCATATTAAAATGTAATGGCTACAAGGGGCAGAATGATAGATTTTAGCTTAAAAACATTTCACATTTGGTAGAATCTGGGACAAAAATAAGGATTCTGGTGTTTTTCCTCTCATCTCTGCTGCTGGTAAGCCCTGAGGGAAGTTGTGTTAAAATGTTCACATTTGGGTGTGTAAAATTTGGCAGTTAATTGCTACTTTATTATTATTTCCTCGCTCACACAAATTTTTCTCCTCCAAAATGGGTTTGATAATTTTTATTTCATTACATGGGAAATCCTGAATCTTAATTTATTATAGCTCTATATTATCATTGAAAATTCACTATGCCAGTTAAAATAATGGCAGCAAATGCACCTGCACAGCCCACGTTCTGTCTGTGGCTGACGGTACATTCCTCTGATGGCCGTTATGTGAAGGTTTGATTAACTGGTCTAACACTAAAAATTGTGAACACTGAAGGAAGAGAATAAAAAATACCAAAGGCTGATAGTAAGTTCCAGTGGCCTTCAGCTAACATTAGGAAACAATGTCACATTACAAAACCCTGCACAAATATTCTACATAATTTACTTTCAAGTTAAGACTTTCAAAATTGAGAATTTAATGCTTCCAGCTGTTTCTCATTGTGCATGGTTCACTTTTAACTTTCTGAATGTTATTTTACATGCAGCTCTATTCTGTCCTCAGCTTTTGTGAAGTTATATGCAAAGATCAATACTAAAAGAAATTCATAAAATCCTAGTCTGTGTTCAGCCCCTTAGTTGCTATGGATTAAGTCTTAGTTAAAAGTGACATTGGAGTGACTGCTTTGCCTCTTAGTTGGCATGAGCATAAGCATAAAACTGACTGAAGAGGGACAGTTCATAACTTTCCTGCAAGGGAAGAAGCAGTTCCTCTTCAAGCATATATTTTGATTAAAAATATTGACCATTGTATTCTGCAGATGTAATTGGTGGTTATTCCTTGCTGGGTTCTGCAGGATGAAATGAAGTTTCCCCTCCCTAGACACACATTTCTGTTCCCATCCCACATGCAGATCCTTCATTCTCTAATAGTTGAGTCTGGCTCACCATGCCACAATTACGGGCTTGTTCCTTTTCTGTTTCTACAGGGGAACACACCACCTTTCTGACTCTTGTGCTGTGTGGAGAATTAATATAGCTTGTCAACCATATGTTTCTTTTCCAAGGAGGCATGGGGAAGTGTGGGAAGCAGCAGAAATACAAACCTTTTCTAAATTTTGCAATTGTATCAAAGAGGGAAGCAGCTTCTCTTGAACACGCGACTGCCAAGGGAATAGTCTCATGATTGTTGTGCAGTGAGTTCTTGCAGAGCCCACAGATCAGTTCATGGTCGTCCAAACAGTATTCAGAGAGGTTTGAGTTGCTGTGCAATAAGCAGCGCCACTGTTCATGATCTTCTTGGTGTGGTTTGGTGAAAATGTGGTCTTGAGCACCATTCTTGCTATGATTTAAATGCAGGCATTCATTACAATAATTAATTCCACATGTTCTACATCTTTTGGTTGCCACTCTTCTTCTCTCCCTGCAAGTTTCACAATAGACTGGTCTTTCACTATGGTCAAATCTCCACCTCAGAAAGCCATGTTTGCGCATGTATTTCTTGGCTAGTTTTGCTCGGAGGTAATTCTTCCTCAGCTGAATTTTATTAGTATGGGGGAGGCAATGTGCTTTGCCACACACTGGGCATACGATGATATAAAAGTCTTCAGTTACTTCAGCTTTGGTCTTGCTTTTCGTTATACACTTCTCACAAATGCAGTGATTGCACGGCAGCATAAATGGTTGGAGAAACAATTGCTTACACAATGGACAGGCAAGCTGGTCACGGAAAGCGTGGCTGGAGACATTTCTTTCTGGTGTAACGACAGATGGATTATTCCTAGTTCTAAATCTTGACATGACATCTTTTGACCTAAATAAAATTGGGAAGAAAAACAAAAACAAAACAAAAAAACCAAGCACAAAAATCCAAGAACTCAGACAAAAAATATCTCAGTATTAGGGTACATCTAAGACACAAAATTATAACAAGCAGTTCTGCTTTGCATACCAACCATTCTTTTGTTCTGATTGGATTTTTTTAAAACAATTGGGTTATAATTATCAAAGAATAATTTTTTCTTTTCATTTTCATATTTATTTCACTGTATTTTGAATACTGTTACCAACAATAACAATAAATAGACATCTCAGTCATTGTATTTTTTGATAGGAATTTGTTAAGGTTTTACTGGTGGCCAAATGAAAAGAAGAATACAGTTTGGTTTAGTACAAAATGAAATATATTTTGTCTCCTTTTTTCAATTATTTTTCAAAATTGAAACAACAAATAACCAGAGTGAAGAAAAGCATTTTGTGCAATTGAAATTAAACCCTCTATTTTGTTTCAGGGAGTATTAAACGCTTTCTTTTACAACTACTTTGGTACTATTTTTAGAATATTTTGTTTTTAATGAAAACTTAAGACAGTAAATGTCAAAATGTTTTTCTTTTGCATTTTCAAGATGGAATATTTCCTCAAGAAAGTAGCACAGTTAAGTGTTTCACCAATTTAAAAAAAGTATTGAAGAGATTTCTGCTTAACATAATAATGCACATTTACATATGATCATCCTAATTTTTAGTCATTTAAGAAATTGCTAACCTTTGAATTATTTTTGATTTCTAGAATGAGTTTAGTTTATTCTTAGTGTTAGCAACTGCCTTATTATCATTGATTCTTTATATTAATTGCAAAGACTTTCAAATGGAGAATTTTTTTTTCAATTATTATTATTTTACTTTAGAAGAGGACTGATTTTCAGGATGTGCTAATCCCTGTTCTCTTAAAATTTTGATAGTCCTAACCTGCCTCTTAGCCTGTGGACGTTGTCCTTTTAAAAGTAAAATATTTATTTTATAATGCTTCCTTGAATATTTTCCATAGCTTTGATATGAGCATCATCATCCAACATGGACACCTGGTTCTAGGCCTCTATGATTTGGTCCTCTGCTGTGCCTGTCTTTAACATCCATGTTGTTATTGCTTTCCTTCATACCTCCTCTCTCCAAATGTTCAACCATGCTATCTGCTTTTTCTGTCACTCTAAGCAACAGTAAAAAACCCTAATAAACTAAAGAGAATAGAATCTTCTCTTGCTATGAGGTCTATACTTCTGGTCTTCAATGTTTATCTAGGTAGGGATTGACCTTGTATTTCCAGAGGTCCTTTCAATTCCTGTCAGATTGGTACTCTTCTAGTCTGGAGTTCTTCTGCTAACTTCAGTTCTGCCCACCCTTCTCCCCCCTCCTTCCCCCATACCTTTTGGTGAGTGCTCTTCGGTGCTGCATTTCTACAGTTAATAATCAGCCACTTCCCTTCTGGTTTCCAGTTTTATCTTCTAAAACTGTTACTATGCCTTCTTTCCATTCTCTGTGTGGCATTTTTTGAGCCTTTATAAGTATTTGTCTCCTTGTCTTCTGAATATAACTGCTTCCTTCCACTTCCAGTTAACAGCAGTTGTACTGCTCTTTGTTTTACTGCAATTTTCCCTTTCCCCTGGCCTGCAGCCTCCTTGCTGCAAACACATTCCTGGTTTCCTCCTTGTTTTAAGGTTCTCTGTGTCTTCCTTCATGTTGCTACATAGATTTTTACACTATGATCATGTATAAACATATATTAGTCATTTATGGAAATCAAGTGGTACTAATTATAAGTGCAGTGATGTTCTGGAGTAGTCTTTGCCCCAGTCAGACTAATAAGCATAAGATTTCACTAATATCAAGATAAAACTACTTTTTCTGTTTCTCAAAAGAATGGTATCCTGTGGTTATTCAAAACAGCTCCAACATGCCAGCAGATCGTATGTTTCTGAATGCAACACATCCATTAAGACATAATGTAAATGAGAAAAACAAAACCCCAGGAAATTTTAAGAGCCCTTAACTCCACTTACTGAACAGTTCCTGGTGTTCTTGAGTGATGTGGTTCATCAACAGAGCTTCTGCAGCATTTGCTTTCATAATACTGACATGCCGAATTCTCTCCACCGCAGCAGCAGAATTTGCAATCTGGGTCATTTGAACAAGAGCAGCAGCACCACCAGCAATTTGCGTGTTCTGCACATGAGCAGTGGCAGCACTGGCAAGGTTTGTCTTCTTTGTATGGACATGGGAAACAGCTGCAGTTCTGCTCACTGGTAAATAAGAAGCGCCAACATGAGCAGCATTCTTCCTTTTTGCTGTGGCAAGTCATGTAACAGCAGTTTGAGCAGCATGGCCAGATCAAACAGGGATGCCCATTTTCATCCATCCCTCTCTCAGATACTTGGAAGAATGTTCATTGATCCTTTCAACTTCTCTGCACACTACAGCAACTGGGCTCCAAAAAGGTACAAGCTCTGACTGGTGGGTCAAGATCTGTGCTATGGCAGTGCGCTTCATTCTAGTCGGAAAGTGATGTCACAGTGAGATATTCAAATGAGGACACAGGCAGAATTTTATGCACAGCTACCTGATATAGCAATTACATCATCTATACATCATGATAACTATAATTGTTCTTCCTGAATTCCTTGAAAGAATTTACCTCACTCTTCATTAGTTGTATGAGGAGTTTATACATTTGGATTAGGTACCCTATGGCCACTATCTTGTTAGGACAACGCACTTCATAGGCATTTTGTCAGCTCAGCTGGATGGTGTAAGCAAGCCACCTGAATCAGGACCTAACCAGTGATAGTGAGAGATTTCTCATCAGGCCTCTATGAGACTTTAAGCATAGCTAGCATACATGAAAGAACCTGACACTTGAGATGCATCTTGAAGCGTATCTTTGTAACTTTCTTAATTATTTTAAGCCCTTGTCTCCCACTGGTTGTGCTCTTGAACAATTCGTTCCCCCAAGGCCTAAAGAAAAGAACTGGACTTGGATCATAGGTTCAACGCTATTGCTCATTTGCTGTGGGCCTGCCTCTTTTTCCACTGAGTCCAAGTGTGTTTCTTTCCCTTCCTTAAGCTAGCCACTGTCTTATAAATGCAATATCAGACATATTATTTCCATTATTCTTTAGTTACTTTGTATTAGGCACCTTTTTCTTTCATTTAGTTGATTTATTCCAAGATTTATATAGCATTTTTAACCTACTTATAGATATGATAATTTTAAATAAAAATTAAATTCATGTAAAGAATATATGAGTTTCTCAATATTGCACACTTACTACAGCGCTTATATATAAGTGGTTGGACTCGATGAACTTAAAGGTCTTTTCCAACACAAAAGATCCAATGATTCTACCCTCTAAGAGTTATCTGCAACTGACATCTGAAACAGCTTATTCCCTTACTCAAAACTATAAAGGACAGTGATAATCTGTATGGTACGTATTCAAGAATACTGACTTTTAATGCTGGCTTCTGTACTGTAGGTAACTAATTTTTTCCAAAGTTTAGCAATTCAACTTGTGTTAATGGGTGAGTGTATAATTGGCAGTTAGTAAGCTAAGTCTTGGCATAGTTTATTGTAACAACTCCTTTGAGCCTATTTGCTCAAAGTCTGTTCTACCTAGAGAAATTTTAATTCACTGATTCAGAGCCCTACAGACCATAATGGCTGTGTCATTATGTGTAACCATTTATATGATGGGCTATAATAGGTTCTTTGAAATTATTATAGCCTATTGTGTCAATTGGATTTTCATGCATAAGTACTAGATCTGTGTGTTGAATGGCTTTCCATAGTGTAACCTGGACCTTTAATGGATGTTATTTATTCCATTTGTCTTTCCAGTTTAATCAATGGTAATGCTTTTTTATTTTGCATATTTAATTTTGGGATATCAAAAGGATTTTGATAATTAGAAAAAAATGTACTTTCCCTGGTTTTGGCTGAGATAGCATTAATTATCTTTCTAGTAGTGGGTATAGTGCTGTGTTTTAGATTTAGTAAGATAACAATGTTGATAATACAGTGATATTTTTAGTTGTTGCTAGGTAGTTGTAGTGTCTACAGTAAGTCAAGGACTTTTCAGCTTCTCAGGCCCTGCCAGGGGCAAAAGCCAGGACAGCTGACCCAGACTGGCCAAAGGAATTTTCCATACCATGTAATGTCATGCTCTGTATATAACTGCGGAAGCTAGCTGGGAGGTGGGATTGCTGCTTGGAAACAAACTGGACATTGTTTTCATATAAAATTATTACAATTTTTACTGTTATCTTCCTTTGTTATCCTATAAAACAGTCATTATCTCAACCCATGAGGTTTGTTTTTTTTTTTTCTATTTTCCTCCCCATCCCCTTGCGGGGAAGGGGTGAGCGAGCAGCTGCGTGGTGCTCGATTACCAGCTGGGGTTAAACCACAACAGTATCTTGTGATACTGTCTGCTTTTCTTTTGCCGAACATTCATAAACACATGTGGGGGGTTTTGAGGAAGAAAAGGTGGAGGAGTAAGAAAAAACAAAAAAGTAAGTCTTGTGTGCCACGTGGTGATACTTGGACAATCTTCCATTTCTATATAGTACAGAGGTTAATAGCAACTTGTGCATACATCATTCTCAGCAACACATTTCTTTTTCTTGAATCCTCTGTGAATTGTGTTTTTCCACTGAGTCCTGGACAACTTTGCCTTCTGCCCCATATAATTCCCGTAACCTATTTCCTGCTATCTTTGGTGGTCTGGTTTTTACTTTGCCAAAACTACTTTCATCGACAGCCTCGTTCCTGTGCTACTCCCAGTATAGGTGGCTCTCTCTGTAACTCCATGTAGGTATGCAGCCAGCTCTAAGATTGTCCCATTGCGTTAATATGTTTATTCTCTAGCAAATATTGAAAGATCAGATCAGCCTAGCTGCCAGATAAGCTGAATTAGATGCAATAGCTGCAACCAAACTGTCAGACTTTTAATAGTGTTTACAAACATGTTCCCCCATGCCTCTGTTGTGGTTTGATCTGATTGTCATTTTCGTCATAGTTCTCATGATAGCCAGGCTGTGATGTGGTTGACTTCACCTACAAATAAGCTTTACCCTGCAAGTTGTTGAGGAAAGAAACCAACATGTGAGAGAGAATGAAAAGCACAGTGCAGTGAAGAAACAGGTTCAGTTGAAATTACTTCAAATTAGTTAGGTGTAGTAATTTATGCCGTACTTCCATTAACTATCAAATAACTCGGTATAATATTTGTTATTTGGCAATTTATCCTGTTCTGTTCTGTTTTGCAAGGTAAGCTAAGATTGTTGTTTTTTTCTTCTTTCTTGCCCCTTTTGCTATACCTCCAGATACCTCACTGATATTTCTAATACTAATATGTCTAACACAAATTTGGGATTGCACAATGATTAGTAATGTGCAGAAGGAAGCTTGAAGAAAGACCTTATGCTATCAGTGGTTTAACTCTTGACTAGTGTATGTAATGACTCTACATAAATGATGGATTTATTATTTATAAAAGTACTTTTTCTTTGCATATTTACACAGGCCATGATGACATGCTCAAATTAGAGAAGAAAAAACTAATGAAAATAATTCACAGTTTTTCTCTCTATTCTGTACTCTTAGCGCAGCAAGGTAATACCTGACTCCATTGTTCTTTTTTATGTTGCTAATGGTATCAAAGATTCCTTGTAAGGTGTTCATTCTGTCAGTTACTATGTCGAAAACCAGAAAAAAAAACTTCTGCTGCCTCACAAGATAAGCTTGTGAGTCAGGGGGAGAAGGAAGATGAACTATTATATCCTTTAAGGGAAGGACCCTTCCTATAAAATCATGTAGTCCAGTGGGTTTCATTCTCTAAAGGGCGCAGGAGTTCTTTCAATAAATTGTAGTGATGTAAGAAATTAACTGACTGCAGCACATAGAAGTGTCTGGTTTGGGGGGAAAGTTTAGAAATTAAATAAGAGAAGCCTGACATAGTACCACCCAAAACTGATGCATTCACAATTGAGAGTTGCCTCTAAAAGAATTACTTCTGGCTAGCTGTGGCTTGCCTGCAACAACTAGCAAAGGAAGGGAAAAAATATCCCTGTCCTTTCTTTGTAAGAAAAATCTCTGTTTCTAGCTCTTTGTTTTCACCATCACTTTAAAACAGGTTAGAGGGAAATTTCCTCATGGTGGGAACACCTGGGAAATAGTGGGGTTTACAGTTTTCATTTTTTCTCATTTTCATGAGCTTCATTGCTCCTCCTCCATTCAGTCCTTTGCTTGTAGCCAAATGGTTACCCTTGACTTATGTTTCAAGCAGCAGAAATATTTTGATGGCTTCTGCTGAAAAAAGGCAGAGTTGATATACAAATCTCCACAATTGCTCACCACATGAGATGGCTTAGCTGCTATGGAGGCACACTGAAGACAGCAGCCAGACCAGAGCTGGGATGATGGTTTGCTATGAATATTAGCAGCTGGTAAAGCAAAAGAGCAACAAACACATGGTAAACTTAAGGCTTCTTTATTGCTCTAAAGCTGTATGAGAAGTACATCACACTGAGCTCCATATGCCTTTACCCACGGATAAAGAAATGGAGGAAAAATATTATTAAATTTTCTTTTACCACTTTTTGCTTAGAGATATAAGAGAGTATAATCTGATTTATTTATGTAGTCACTCCCTTGACTAGGTAATGCTAATGTACATTTTATAGTCATTCAAACTCTCTTTGACTTCAGAAGTATTTCTAAATACTATACACTACAAAAATTACAACTGTTATGATTGACTGGAAATGAGAAATATTGCATTTGGGGAGTATATGATTTGAGTCAGAGGGAAAACTAATAGCAGACAATGCCAATGGAAAGGACTTGCTAATGACATTTTATGTATTTATTAAAAAACTTAACTGAGGATCACATAGTAACACAAGTAGCACCAGAAATATACAGCTAAGAATGGTCTAGAATTAAAAAAAAAAAAAAGAGAGAGAGAAAACTATGTCACACTTAAATAAACCTAATAATTTCAAAGTATTAGGGCCTAATAAAATTCACCCAAGGAATATAGAGAAATATCTGAAATATTCTCAGTGGTTTTAGGAATTCTTTTTTGAGAACACATGAAAGATGTTGGGAAAGGTACTGGACTAGATGAAATTTAAGATTGCACAATTTAGAAGAAAATCTAAGAAATCTCATTTTGGATGAGAGATATTTCCCACAGAACAAGGCCTTTCTAGTGCTTGCGCTCCAGAGAAATCAGCGTTTCATGCCCCTTTGCACAGATCTCAAAGTTATTAAGTGAATCATTACAAAATGCTTTAGAGGATCTGTTTGTCATAGATATTAAGAAACTACAACACCATACTGTTACTCTGGGTCTGCATGCATGGTCTTTCACAACCTATTTCTTATTCCTGCTATGTGAATCCTTGTTGTCTCGTGTATTACTGTCACAACGTGAGACCTGTTGTTCTCTGGAACTAATAAAAGTTTGAGCATTTTACAGAATGTTTGCAAATACTAGGTATTATCTGTCTGGCTGATTCCACTCCAGCCCTCATGTGCTTTGTCCTCGTCCTGGTGTCTGCATGCTTTTCCTCCACCTGATGTGGTTTTGTTGCTGGTTTGGCTCACTCTCGGTTCCCCTTGCACCCCCTATTTGGGCGTTTTTTCCTTATGCTCTGACTTTTTGAGCTTGCTTGTTCCCAGAGTAAGGGTGTTCATCTCCTTAAGGTGAGGGGTGTCTGTGTTGCTATTGAGACTATAGAGAAGAAATTAAAATGTTTTAACTTCAGTGCACTTTAGCTAAAGCAGTGTTGTTCAGAACAAATGTAGCAGCTGCAAACCAACACATTTAAAATTTAAGGTCATACTACGGTAAGAGGTGTTGGACTGCTTGTTAAACAACTGTCTGTGGTTACAAACCAGCCAAACATCTTTGAGTTTGTTTAAAAAAATAAAAATCCTTTTCTACTACAAAATTGTAAATAAATAGTACCGAGCTTGTTCACGCCAAATCTTTGTGCTGGTCTGTGGTCTATGAGTTGGTGATTAGGTTCTTGCCCTCCTTCAGGCTGCTTTGTTGGTGTATCTGCTTTCCTGACCATAGTACATAGCTTCAGTCTCACTTTTTAGTCTATTTTTCATTCTTGTGTTGGTTCTCTGCTGGACATCCTGACTTCTCCCCTGATTAACCTGGCTCTAAGCAGTAACTAGCTTATTAGGAGGTCCAACTGAGCAGTGAAATATGTGTTAATAACTTGGCTCTGCTTAAAAGGAATAAAATGAAAAAAAATAATTTCTCTCTCTCTCTCTCTCTTACACTGCCTAAGGGAAGAGGGGAAAATACAAATGAAGTGGGTGGAGGTGAGAGAAAAAGCTTTATGGATTTAGGCAGTGGATAGCATAGGGAATTAAAGCTGTTGTAAGCAGAAGTTCTCTGCAATCAAGGGAGGAGTGAAGTTTCTCCTTCACCCCAAAAGTCTCTCCTTCTCACCAGCTGAGAAGGTTTATAGTATATGTAAAATAAAACTAAAATAAGTGCTTTTTAGAAGAACTTGTGAAGAGGGGAAAAAGGACTCCTGGCAAGGAAAACAACAAGTGTAAACACTTCATCTTTAATTGAAATCTGAATATAGTGTTTGCTGCTTATATACCCCTACAGAGAGGATGGGGAACGTGCCTGCCTATATTCACTGCAGAGCTGAAAAATCTTGAGCAAAGTTGCTTGCTATGTGTCTAAGCTTGCACTTGAATTATCGCTGGAACTGTTATGTCACAGAGTGTTAACTTTCAGTTGTACTTTCAGGATGGCAACTCTTTGCTTTTTACTCTTTATGCCCCTGTGCCTGCTGTGTGCTTACCTCTTGTGGTAGGTTGACCCTGGCTGGACACCAGGTGCCTGATAAGTTGCTCTATCACTCCCTTCTTCAGCTGGACAGGGAGGAGAAAATATAGCAAAAGGCTTGTGGATTGAGATAAGGACAGGGAGATCGCTCACCAATTACCGTCATGGGCCAACCAGACGTGACCTGGGGAAATTTAATTTAATTTATTGCCAATCAAATCAGAGTAGGATAATGAGAAATAAAACCAAATGTTAAAATACCTTCCCTCTAGCCTTCCCTTCTTCCTGGGTTCAACTTCTGATTATTTTGTTATTAATAATGGAAACATGCTCAATATTATACTGTAGTGTTTTGTAGCTTTACTTTATGTTAAGTGTCATACAAAATTATGTGGCTTCTCATGTTTTTCCCCTGTAATCTTTTTTTTTTTTTTACATAATGACGTTATTAAATAAAAAAAAAACCTCACATAGGTTTGGGCCCAAGATAAACCTGTGTGAGTTAAGGAGCTAAGTTTCATTCAGTGATATGTATCATATATCTCAGTTCCTTTCCATGGCCAATATGCAACCCTTTCTTTCCATCAGTGATGATTCTCTCTTTGTTTTTCACTTGTCTTCCTTCAGCTGGCTTTTCTTTTAATCAATTTTTATCTTATTGCCATACAACTCTAATAAAGAATTTGGCTGATGACTGGAATCTCAAAGGAGCAGAGTATGAGAGCTGGTATAAATACATTTGTTTCAAATAGGAAAAAAAAGTCTCATTGCTCCCTGTTGTTTGTGAACCTGCTTCTGTATTCTTACACAAAGTAGCTGCTGGTCAACTTTTTTTTCTTGTTTCATAATCTGTAAAAATCCATCAACCAACAATAAGTGAATGGAGATCAAGCAAAGGGAAGATTACTGGCACAAAGTTCCTGTATGCTGCAGAGTACAATAGGCAGGGAAAACCTGTCTGTTTTCCTGCTACATGATGATGAATACTGGTGATTACCCTGAACTGAAGAATTCAATTGCTTTATATGCAGACCTGATTTAAAACTGGGTATTCAGATCTTTTGAGTAAGATGCGAGTAGTAGAGTATGTTTTGATAGTCAGTTTCATCTCTAGCACAATTAGTCCTAATCAGTAGAAGATACTCTTCCTTCTGCATTTTCAGCTGGATTCTTTTCTCCCTGGTCTGTGAGCACTATAGCACTGTACACTGGAGATCTTTCCTACTTTAAAATGACTCTGTTTTATTGCAGATAGTTTTATTTTATTGAAGCCCTCCCTATCTTTCCTTGTATAACTTTACTTTTATTAAGTACAATGCTTTTGCTTTGGGGGGGAATGGAAGTTGTTGTACCTAATGGAAATAAATTCCTTATTAGTTATAACTAAGTTCCTGCAAACCCCCCAGGGAGTGGGAGGAACACCGAAGACATTCTTTGTGTTAAATGGGATAAAAATAGTTTTGTCATTCAAGTTGGTAAGTTTGTGACCCCTTTTTGTGCAGAGTGTAAGCCTGGATGTTGTTAGGAAGACACTTCTTTCTGTGTTAAGGGAGTGCTCGATTTGCTATTCACAAGTAATGGTGAGAAAATGTGATATTGAACAAGGCAAGTTACTGCCCCAGAGTTGCAATTTGTGTGATACTAGAGCTTAACTAATTAGCTGATGTCAGATTGGGGTTTTGTCTTAATTCTCATTTCTTAGTGTGTATTTATCCCTAGAAAGGAATTAACATAATTCTTCCTTTGTCCTAACCAGACTTGTTTTTATTAAAATTATCTTAATGAAGTATCTTGAGCTTTGTAGAAGAAAAAGATTGCCTTTCCACATAACAATGTAAATACTTTGAGTCATCCTTAGAAGGAAGGACAGAAGGGTGGAATATTCCTTCATCTAAATAGCAGGAGATGAAAAATCAGACCAATGTCAATCAGATGAACCTATCTTCGTTTATTTGTAATAAGTCTTTCCTTGTGCTTTCACTTTCTGCTGTAGTTTCTCTTGAAAATTTGAAAACAAAGCTTTTGCTACCACACTCAGAAAATTAATTGGATCCACCTAAAGAAATAACTCAGGCACCAGTTAGTGTTTACAATCATCTTTTTTCCTCAGGTAATCTGTTGGAGGCTTCAGACTATGATTAGCATCTACTGCACTTACAAATGGATAAATGTGGTGATTTATTTTATTATTTTTTTTTAAACGTGCTTTGAATAAAACTGGCAAGTTAATTCTGGCTTTGCTTCTGTTCTGCAGACCTGTTTCTTGGGTAACTTTGAACAGAAATTAATGGTATCTGCATATGTCACTTGTTTATACTAGAGTGTTTCCCTTAAAAAGCTTAATTGGTATAAACAATCATTGTTTAAAGCAAAGAAGCTTGCCTACTGTTTGTACAAGCTTGTTGTGCTCTACAAGAATATGTAAAAATGTGAGGAGGAAATATTGCATTCTAAACAAACAGCTGTGGGCCTCTGTCTTATTTCTGCTGAGGGAGTGAAAGGCTCTGGTCTCTGAATTCCCACTGAAGTAAGCTGCAAGTTCAAATGAACCTGAGCGGAAGAGGTACAGCTGTTGTGCTGCATGTGATATTCCAGCCTATTGTCTGCTCTGAATTACAACTGTCACTGTAAAGCAAGGTATCAAAATGACTGAGCTGCTCCACCTGAGCTGCTCCACCTGCAGTGGTCTGGAGGACATTCTACACTCTATCACCTTTTTTGTAAAATATTTGAGAGTACAGTGGAGAAACATGGAAACGGTGTTTTTAAAGCCTAGACTTATATACGACAATTGTTCTGCTCACTGTATAATTTCATTAAAAAACCCAAACAAACAGAAAAAAACAAAAACTAAAAAAAACCCTAACCAAACCCATGCAACAGTGTTTAAGATGGATATAATTTCTGAACAGCAAAATCTTTCCAAATTCTGAGACTAGAAAACACAGAATGGCATAGGCTAAAAATCATCAATATAGCTGGGCAGCCACTAGCAAACTCATTTTCCATTGTGTTGGTGTAATGTGAGAAATGTAAAACAATCCTAGTGCTATTTTATTTTCTTAAACATAGAGAGTAGCTGGAGATTTAACTGTAGGTCTGTTACAGAAATGCATATGTTACTCAGAAAAGGCAGACTGATTTGTTTTCTTTCTCAGTACTGTCTATATGTGTGCTACTGATTTCTGGGGAGTTAAAATTTAAAAATATAGACTCATTTTATGTTCTACTTCAGAAAGGTGTATGTGTCACTTATCCATGACAAATCTGTGATAAAATCTAAAAGTTATTTTTCAGCTTTCTGTTAGAGGAAAAAGTAGTAGTAGTGAAATTAGGGGGCAGGCTCACCTACTACTTGCAAAAAAGTGGTTAGCATAATGAAAAGCTAATATTTCATTAACTGAAAAAAAAAATCTTTTTCCAGGCTCCCTAAAAAGTAGTTGCCTTTAAGCTATGGGTAAAGCAGCATTTAAAGTAAGTTCCTAACATCCCCAAGATGTGTTTCTTTCATTTGATCTCTGTTCAAGCTTGCAGAACAAGAAGGAAAATTATTATTTTTAGAGCCTGAAGTATCTTTATGGAAAACCGTGTTACGGAATAAAGCAAGATATGTTAATTCATATAGCACTGTAATGTTTGTATTAATACAGTTCTTTAGTCTTAAACTGGGTCTTGTATTTTACTTTTGACCCATTTTTTGCAAATAGATTTCAACACTTTCTGTTCATTAAAAGCATTTTGTCACTAGAACACAAGATCATATGGCAGGGAGAACTGAAGGTGAATCAAAACATATGGCTTCCTTTTTATTTCACATGAGAGTATTGGTGTGCATAAAAGCTATATGCCAGAAACATCAGTGAATTGTGTTTTGATGAAAGTGAATCTGTTTGACAGGAGCTAATTTGTATAAAAAAAATTTCTCATGAAGTAGCTATGATCAGACCTCAACTCAGAATAAAAATGTGATTTTTATAGGACTTTGTATGTCAAATCCTTGACAGGAACATTCACTTCAGTAGTTGACACAGTTGATGAGACAGTTAAATCTGTTCACTCTAAAAGTAGACAAAGGAAGAGCTCTTGTCCTGGTAGTGTTTTCGCAGGCAATTAGAAACCAAGGAAATTGATTATTTAGAAATTGTATTTATCCCTGTAATTATGTTATCTTCAAACTAGGATCACAGTGGTTTATTCTTCTTGGTACATGGCTGACAAAAACTATTAACACATGGAAAAAAAAAAGAAGAGAATAACATTTCCCAACCATATTTAATATGTTATATCACTACTCTAATCTTTTATGGCTATAGTAGATGCTAGTATGGTGAATGTTGGATTATGGGCCAGTCTTGTCAGTGCCTAGAGCGAGAATATAAATGTATGTTGTTTAGTTTAGTAAATCAATTTAAAATATATTTAAGTTCTCTGCTGGCTTCTGTGTAATGGACTCTTCAGTTTGGAGCATGTGTTTGAAGAGTCCTGTTGAATCAGCATAAGTGCTTGAATGTGAGCTGTGCTGACATTACCAGGCTTCTGTTAAGGTAGTGTGTGACTGCAAGTTGGGCCTTGACTATCTGCCTCCACTGTGGGAAAACAGCTGTCTCCAAAACTGGACTCCTTGGCCTCACTGAGGTGTGGTTCTCCATATTTAAAACTTCTTAAATCTTAGTTGTCTGCATTTTAGCTTACATAAGGCTGAGATGCCTATTTTGGGGCAGAAATTTACCATAGGTTTCTATAGAGCATGTAGCCTCTGGAACTGTCTGCCAGCCAGGTGTAGTTTATTGTCCTGAAGTATGTGTACAAATACAAATGTTTATAGAATGGCCCCAAATTGAATGGAGTAAGGGGAAAGGAAATACAGGTTGAGAATTCATCCAGTTCTCAATGTAATGAAACCAATGGACCATACTACTTTCCTAAACTGTTATCAGATGACACGATAAGGAGATGGAAGGCTATTCTTAGGGAACATTTTAAAATCTGTCATTATTTCCAGTTTCGTAAAGAATTAAGTATTAGTTTGTCTGAATTCTGCCCCTCTACATAGAGTATGCTTACATCTATGTGTTTTCTCATTTTGTAATTTTATTCCAATGAATCATTACATTTAACAAGTTGCAGATGCCTCCTGCTCTCTCAACTTCTGTCTGCAATTTGGTTTCCCTCTTCTGAACTCCTCTTTTGTGTTTCAATATTTCCATTTAATGCATTATTACAAAATCTGATACTACTTTATTCCAAGTAAGAGCAAGCCAGATGACCTTTCTTCTAAAGACACCAAATACTGTTTGTGTCAGACAGCTTAGCACTTTGTCCCACTTTACAGTAGGATGTATCCTCTAAGGCAGTGTAAGCAACTGTGAAGCACAAAGCAATTTGTTTTGCATAAGTAGCTGTTATGAGTAGTTGTTTGTACTACCAGAGAGCCTAAGGAGCCCAGGCATAGACTAGGACATTGTATGAACTTAAAGTTAATTGACCACTGAAACTGTAAGTGAATTTGGATGGATAATGAATTAACAAAAGCAAAATTCTGAAGATATAACAGATAGAGTGGTGGTAGCAGACTTTAACATGTCCAATGTCATATTTCGTATTTATATTTCATATTTATTCTTGTTGAATCACTGCAACCTCTTTTCATTCAGAAGTTGTACTAAATTTGCAAAGTTTAGGGATAGATCAAATCTTTGCTGATGTAAAACCAAAAAATATCTTCCCCCCCCGTATACTATCCACACACTTATAATACTACAATGCAAGAAAATGAAATTAGAAAGAAAGTTTACTTTGTTTTCAAGAATATTTTGACTTCTTATTTTGGCTGAAACTTATTTTTCTCAGTTTTTCTTAGGAAGATGCCCAGAAAAATAGTGAAGGCTTTTCATGTGAAGAAGCAAACTTAACAGTGTCTTTACATGAGTCTAGGCTGAAGCAATTTTGCCAGTTTTGCTACTAACAGGAATATAGTCCTTTTTCCAAAGAATTTATTGTCTAAATATAAATTAATAAACACTATAGGTGGTAGGCAAATGCAATGGACCTCGAGAAAGCTATTTCTTTGCTTCAGTGATGAGACAGCTTCATATTTCTGACACTTCTGATTCTTTGGCTCCAGAATATGATATGCTACATCATTCAGCTGACCAAAGAGCCACATGAAAAATTTGTAGGAAACTTAGGGTCAAAGGAAATGAAATACTGTAGCATATTCCTTTTCACTGCAACCATTAAGATGGGAAGCATGTAAATGACTTAAAAAAATAAAAAAGTGAAATACTGTTTATAGCCTTAAAATTAATTATCTGTGTCTGTATGCACGCATATGTATACAAATGTATGTATCTATATAATGGAAATACATTTTATTTTAAATCTACTTTGTTCCAAATATTTTAAGGTACATTGTGGAGTAGGGGAGAAGAAAACCAAGACATGGATAGAAGATTCTAGTCTTCAGAGTTATTAGTGTGACAAACTTCATAACACCAAAAATCTTAGAAATACATAAGAAAACTTACAAAGTATTTATGGAATTCAGTGACTGTGCAAATTGTAACTGCTGATATTTCAGGTAGTAAAAGTGTTGTAACTTCTTACAGAAGATGACATTTTTATTGCAATTGCTGTCTGTTTTGTACACAAAAGAAAGCAGCATGTCTGGAAAAGTATAAATCTTCAATAGTATCTTGAATGAAGATTATGTGAGACTTTATCTTATATACTATACATGTCAGTAGGTAAAGATTAGTTTAAATCTAGTTCATTTTAAACCCAAAGTCTGAAATGTTCTACATTATCCTATCCTTGTCCATAACCTATAACATACCTCTAGAGTCATTAGATTTCATAATGTAATCTAGAATGTGACAGCAGACTGTAAACATTTCCCTCTCTGGATTATCACTTATCTCTATGACAACAAAATTAATACAGCATACAGTGCATGAAGAAACTATGTCACAATATGAGTTTGAGTGGTTAGAGCATAATAATAATTTGAAAAGCTCTCCACGTTTGTTTACTTCCATGCCATTGCTGTAACAAGCAGATTTTCTGGAAGGACTGCCTTTCATCCGTTTGATGAATTTACTCATGGACAATACTGGTTGTGCTGTTTTGGGTTTCAGTATGCCAAGCTCTTTTGAATTTAAATACTTGCAAGGTCTGTTTGGTATAATTCTGGGACACTTGTCTGCTATCCTTTCACAGACATGACCAAATTATTCCCAGCGCTGTGTGTTCTCAGCCTAACCAGTGCATTAACTATACTTTTCAGATGATAGAAGCAGACATCTATTCCACATCTAATAGAGATTTCTGAAGCACTTAGCAAAATAATAAACACTTGCTCTTTCAGGTTTCAGTGTAAATTAGAGCAAGTTAATACTTTACAGAGTGTAGTGTCTATTCTTTTAACATACTTTCTTTCCTCCCATATAATAAAATTTTTCATGTTATTCTTCAATCACTTCCCTTCTAAACACTCAAGTTTTTATCTTATGTGGCTGATGAAAGATCTTTTCTTTGTATAACCACAATATTTGTCCATTAACTCTCTTTAGAATATCACTTCTTCCCCTGAAGGAAGGGAATGAATGTCAGTGTTCAGCAAACTTATTCCACTGGATCTGTACACCTATTTGTATCCATCAGTTGCTACCCCACCCTGACCCTGGTACTCAAACCCTTGCAGACAGTGGATTTTTTTTTTTTTTTTTTTAAAGTTGGCCATTTTTTACTTTAGAAGACAGATGGAAATGAAGGAAATAAAAGCTTGTCATCTCTTGCTAAAAAGAAAAATACAAGCATTTTAATACTTTTACTTTTCTAAGGAGAGTGGCACAGAAATGGTAAGAAATACTCTAACAAGGACATCATCTAGGCATATTAAAATTATTATTAATAAAAAAGAAAATGAAACCAAAAATATGCCCTGGTGAGTAAACTTGCTCTAAAACAATTCTTTAAAGTTGAGAAATAATTTGGAAGAGCTTTTTCTGAGTAGTCAATTAGCATTTGTCAAGAGAAAAATGCTGTTGATATGCATCATTGAATGATTTTTCTATAGTTTATTTCCTCCTACTCTGCACTGTAGACTGTTTCTTTAAAAATACTTGTTTGTCTCTAGTTACCTCTTAGTATTTTTTTTTTGAGTAGAAAATGACTGATCAATCAAAAAAATCCTCTCATCTATTCAATTAATTCCTGTGCATCCATATGCAAATATTTCATGTGTAATAGAGCATGGATGTAACCTTGGGTCACTACAGTGGCTAATTGCTGATAAATTGGCAAAGGGCACAATCCTCCAACCTGTTCCCCATGGAAATTAGTAGCTTTTTATGTGAATCCTATTCCACCCATGTGGAAAAATTTTCAGGAGAAGATGTCAAGATTCAACTATCAGATCCCTTTCCCAAGCTCAAGTGAGGATGATTATGTACAGTTTGTCAGATTGCTGCTGCTGAATGTGGAACATGTTAGCCTAACCTGAAGAATATTTTTTTTGTTTTGAATAAGCCAATGCTAAGATAAGCGTAAAGGACTGGGTTTCTCAGCAAAGTGTCTTATCCTAATAGCTAAAAAGTCATCATCTCCTTTAGGGGAATGGACAAGGGATAGAGAAATGTGGAAAATGAACAAATTTGGTAATGTCAAAGACAGCAAAATTTGAAATACAGTTAAGGCATTGGCAATTCAGTTTCAATATCTGATAGTAGACCCCTGAATCTTTTCCAACACGTACTTTCTCTTCCTTGCTTCCTAGCTCATCTTGTCTCACTGCTTTGTAAGTTTTCCAGTCCTGTCATTTATTCTGTTTTTGCACAATGCCTTGTACCATAAATCCCTCACCATGGGTGAGATCACAGTGTACCACTTAATTTTGTTTTGGCACAGTTTAAATACTGCTTTTATGCTCAACAATGCCACCACATGCCAGATGTGTAGAAATAGATGGTTGGAAAGACATGCTCCATTAAAATCAATGGATTTGCCAAGTTCTCTTTTTCAGGCTTAACAAGAACCTTCAAGCCCTTCTGTATCATTAAAAAAAATACCAGACAGTGAAGGTAACTGGTGAAGGCAGAGCCATATGGTCAGGAAAAAGTAAAGGCAGATAGATTACCTAGAGTTGTAATATGTGGTCTGAGATATTACCTGAAGACTCTGTAGACTTGATAGTTAAAGAAACAAAAAATGTTTAATGTTTTTTTGAGGAAATAAGCCTCCCTCCCCCCCCCCCCCCCCCACAGCCGCCCC
>VXBL01000334.1:10481-45833 GCA_013400195.1 Aramus guarauna | reverse complement strand
CCCCCCCCCCCCCCCCCCAAGAGTTGCAAGAATAAGATAGAAAAGTGGAAATGTTGACTCTTCTAGACATATATTGTGCAGGCTATCGCTGCCCACAGTGTATAGCACAGTAATGAGAAGTGTTTCAGAGTTGGGTAATTTTTTGGGATTTTTTTTTGTTTGGTTTTTCTTTTTTTAATATTATTATTATTTACCTTAGAACTAATAAATAATAGCAAAAACGTTTAACAATGAAAGGAATGAAAATAGTTGGTAACATCTTTCAATCCTCTGTAATCTATATCTAACTGCAGTGAAACCTTGAGGTGAAAACTGGGTTGTCAGCTTCCTAACCCAGATTTTGTCTCAGTTGTTTGAGAAAATATTTCTACTGTTTTGAGTTGCCTTTGGTAGCTAATCTTTCAGTGGGAGACCTGCAGACAGAAGGAAGTATAACATTGACCTAGCTGGGGCATATTCACAATGAAATGAAAACACAGAGGTGAGCTTGTGGTGACAGCAGCAGGAACTGATAGATCACACAGAGATGCACCTTTTATTTTCTAAGAAAATTGTGTCCCTTTAGCTCTTGTCATCTGTTTCTAACCTTTCTGCCCCTTTCTGTTACCTTGTGCCCCTTCTTGTTTCCTATAGTGGCAGCACAACAATGATAATTTTATTAACAATAATGTATATCTACAGCCTTTTGTGAATTGGAGGACACAATAGATCCAGTAATCTGTTTTCTTTCCTTGCAAGGTGAAGGGTTGCAAGATTTAAATACATGTTTTTGCAGATGAAACACAAAAATGGAGGTGACATAAAAGACAAGACTCCAAAAAATAAATACAGTCAGATACAATGAAGTACACTAGAATAGAAAATGCAAAATATTTTTAATTCAGCACTAACATCAAAGTATTCTTGGTGCAGGAGTTCCATGATATCCATAATTTCTTTGGGGGGAAGGGTGTGGAGAGCAAAAAGCAAACACAGAAATTAGAATGATTTCTAACATGTTCTTTGATGACTAGTTTGAACTAAGATGCACAAACTTGCACCTCAGAGATGTACTTTTTAAAAAAATCAATCATACTCATTGATGAATTCTCTAAGACTTTCACTATAATTTGATTTATACCAATGTAGCATAACTTGATTTCTTGCCTGTGTAAAACAGATCAATGTAAAGTCACTATTACAAAGATTTATTCATGGGTACACAATGGTTTCTGTCTGCCTAATTGAATCTGTTGTATCAAAAATGAATTTCAATTGGTGCAAAGTTTGTGCACAGACTAGCTGGAAAGTGCTGTATCTTCAGTACCATTTAGTTATGAGAATTTATCAGTGGCATTCCTAAATGATGACACTTTAAAAAGACACTTCTGAGACATATCCTTAACATTGACAATGTCATTTCAGATGTCCTTAATGACATTATAGTTTGTTGTTGTTGTTGATGTTTGCTATTTCCTTCCTTCCCAGCAATGCCTCTGAGGCTTTTCAAAATACAGAACTCAGAAAAAAAGTCCCACACAATTCTTTGCCTGCTTCCTCACAGCTTTGTTGTCTAAAGAAAAACTTTGCAGTGGAATAGGGTTTGCCTAAAGAAAATTAAAAGTTAGGTGAAGTTGCTTATCTAAAGTCCTGGTTCAATGAAACAAAGATGAAAGCTCTCCATTTCAAGGACATTTGTTCAGTTTTTAAAGATAATTACTGTGATTACATGAGTGTGTGTGTATCTGTATAGTGAATCATTTTCTGGGTAAGAGGAAAAATGGATTAGAAACAGTAGGTGTCATGGCTCACTAGAACAAAAATGAAAGTAAAATGTGCAAAAAATTTCATTTTCTCTGTATTCATATGGTATCCCTGTCCAGGTGTGATTAAAGGACTGTACAGCTTTGTGTCCAGTTCAATCATGTTCTTGAAGTGAAGCAAATGTACCTAGCAGCTGTTTAAAAAGGGTATATGTCTAGTTATTTTGTACCAATAAGGTCCATCTAAGGTACAGTGTAAATTGTTACTGGATTTTTTTTGGTGGTGTTTGTTGTTGGTTTTACTGTCCTTTACTTTCTTCTTGTCTATCATATTGCAGGTGAATTCATGCTGTCTAGGGACTAGCATGTGATCTCCTGGTGGGGAGACAGTGAAGTTCCCTGTAGCTCCTGGCTTAGACCTGGAGTTGTTTGATTTCTGAAGATTGTTTTGTATCACTGCTACATTAACATGTCATTGCACTTTTACCATGAGAGTAACTATTTTTCGGTCTAGAATTTCTCACAGTACTGAATCAGTTTGATGTTTGTGTTCTCTAGCAAGCTATCCCAATGGAATATTTCCCTCACACCTCTTGTATTGCATCTGAAGAAGGACAGCTCACAAGCACTTGAGTTGGAAGGGGCACCCGAGACCCTGTGGTTGAAATGCCCAGTTGTCATGGAATTTGGGATGGTAGAGACCTATTGGCATTTAGAAATGTTAAGGGGACAAGATAAAGAGAATTCTTACTGAGAACAGAGGAGAACTTAGACAAAAATAGCTAGGGCTGATAGTTTGCTTTTTGAACTAGGAAGAGTACACGAGGAGGAAAAGAAGATGAAACTGTTTTGGAAAATAGGGTATTTGGATGAAGTGGTGTAGGATACTTAAGAAGGAAAACACCATTCAGTTATGTGTTTTATTTATGTAGTAAAAAATATGAACTAAAAGAGTAAAAAATTTAGTAGTAGATGAGAATTGGAAGTCAATTTAAGAACTGTATTTCCAGAAAAAAACCATTCTTTTTGTATCTTTAATTTGTGTGTGGGTACTATATCATGTATTAAAAAAAAGTGTGTATCTCATACTTCAAGGCGATTTGGACTCTGGGGCACGCTAAGTGAATGTGGTTGAAAGCCGTATATCTGTCCGCATTTGTCCAAAGCCTCTGGAAATATTCCTGTGGTTGCTATCCCTATTCTTCAAAAGGATCAATATACATCTTCATTTATTTGATCAATGATGTAGAGGTGAAAATACAAGGGTATTTCATTTTTAGCAAAATATGATGATGCTGCAGTCAAAGCAAGAAATGCATATGCAGTAAGTATATGCATTATCATTATATTTGCATATCAAAATCTTAATATACTCTCATATATGTATATATGTTTTATACTTATTTTCTAGGAGTCTTGTAATGCTTATTACATTTCCATCTCTTTCTCTATTGGAAAACAAAACTGTAATCCAAAATTAACATCTTTGGAGTTCTTTATTTTTGTGTATGTGCCTTTGTTTCCATTATCTGTCTGAAATAACAAATTAGTATGTTATTTTGTCCAATTCAGTGTTCAGGTATCCTGCCTGCTCATAAAAAGTTAGAAGATCTTTGCAATTAGACTCCATCCACATTTTATTCCAATTTGTTATTCTAAAAGATAGAACAGTTCAATTGGGAGGGACCAACATGATCATCTAGTTCAACTGCCTGACCATTCCCCTTTTCATTCTCAAAGTCAATAATTACACTTTCTGCAGCTATTGTACTCAAAAGGAGGCATAAGAAATTTATTCAAAAAATGCCATGCAATGGAAGTTAGTGATGCATGAATATTTAGACTCTTTAGAATTGCCCTGCTGTACATAGTTGCTGCTCACAAAATCATGAGAAGAAAATGTCCACATAGACTAAGCACCGTACAAACATGCAACCTGGGTCAGTCCTGAGGAGTTCATAATCTAAGCAAGAAGTGAAGGGGAGGAACACTTATTAATCAATTAAAATAAGTGGAAAAGCTAGATTTAAGAGCTACCTTAGCTTTGAGGACTTTTATGGTGATGGGAATACACGGTTTACCCACCACCTGAAAGAAGTCAGTTGTGTTTTTATTCCTGATGTCACTGGCTTCTGGGTCTGATTGCGAAGTTTTATCTATGCTACAAATCTCTTTCAGAATGGTAATATTGACTAAAACAGAGATTACTTACTCTTTGAATTTTTGTTCTTAAAAGAGGGAAATAAAACCTCTAATTGATTTCCTGCCCAGAGTGCAGAAAAGCAAAGCCCTGCCTGCCAAAATCATCCCTTGTTGAGCATCCGCTCCAATTCTAGCTGTTAGGATGAAACCTTTCAGACAAGATGTTTGCAGGACTTTGTTGTTATTGTTGTTTTGGTAAGATCTATATTGTTTTAGACAGTTAAAAACAGGTCCCAGTCACAGTGTTTTATAAATCAGTCACCTTCTTATGTCAAGGAGGCTTTGGCGTCATTGCAGTGAACACTGGGATACAATTATCGTCTTAGAGCAGTCATTTGGCAGAGAAATAAATGTTGGTTACAAATGACAGCAGCGTAGTACAGTGGAGTATCTTGCGTCTCTCCTTTGCCTTTCCAGCTAAGCTATCTTGCACCTAGAGCTCAACTGCTGCTCAGCCTTCCTGTGTGCTCTCTTCTCCTGGCTTACCCTGCTGACAATTCTCTTTTCTTCGCGTGTAAAGCAGGGATATATTTCTAGAGCTGAATGCAGCACAGCCACAGATGAGAGAAGCTAAGTCTATGGCAATCTGCAGGGGAGTGATTGTGCAGAGTAAGACACAAGATAGTGATTTGTGTACAGCTGTGGGAGCAGTACCTACAATGTTGCACCAGTAATATTGAGTGAGCTCACCTGCACGCAGCTACACAGAAACAGGAAATTTTTACTCTATACTGAGCCTAAAGTGAGAACGGGCTTACTTGTACATTCATCCCTCTTCTCAAACAGCAATATCTGTTTATTTAAGTAGAGGCACACAGCTCCATTTAAAATCATCTAGTATAATTGGAGCTTTGTGGTATGAAAAGAATGATTACAATCTTCATAAATGCGTAACTTTTCAGTGCAGGTTGAGCGGAGTAGGTGTTTTTTAGGACTGAGAAGTTGCCAGTAGGATTAAAATGAATTTTTTATTTGAGCAAAATCTTATTTGTGAGTGCAAGAGCTCCAGCTCCTTTCCTGACTATATCACTTGGGAGTATAGGAACTGCCATATTGCATCAAACCAGTCATTTGTCTACTGCAGCATGCCCTTGCCAGCAGTGACCGACATCAAATGCTTCAGAAGAAGTGAGAAAAACCTGTAAGGAGGCAAGAGTGAGAAACATTGATCTTGAGGAAAGTGATTTTTTTCTTCCTCCTGATTTTGTTTTGGTTTTTAGCCTGATGAAATGGATTGAAATAAAGCCCAAAAGCCATCATCTGTTTGTGATGGCATATTAAGTTTTCCCTTTTGAAAATTTATAACATGTCATCAAAAACTAAAGAAAATGTTAAAATAAGAAGGTAAGGGGAAAAAACTTTCCAGCTACATTAAAATGTGTATCTAATGCAGTGTAGGAAGAAAGTATTTTTCTTGTTTATCATACCAAGAAAATGCACGTACTGCTGCGTCTACCTCCTACCTTCTAGCTTATGCTGTCTGCCAACTGACTTTCTCCACAGTTGGTAAATGTGTGTGTGCGTGTCAGTGTTCTTTAAAGATAGACTTAGAATCTGCTTCCTTTACATTTCCAAAGTGGAATATCTCCAGGAATCCTTGATAATTTGCCGTAATCTAGGGTAAATCTAGGGGCTGTATATAGGCATAAATACTAAACACATCTTTTGATGCAGAGCCAGCAGAGTAGGTCAGAAGTTTTCCATCAATGTTCTGTACTATGTAGTGTATTTGATGATGACAAAATACTTAGAGTTCAAGAAAAACATATTTCTCTTAGAGAATATTTTATCTTTCCTCCACTCCGGGCCTTTATTATCAGATTCCCAAGTTTTTAGGATACCAAGCAAACCACTGATAGAAGATAATTAAGATCTCTGTATTGAGCCTAAATGACAAAACAGGAAGAAATAGCCCATTTTTCAAGGAAAAGTCTCATAAGACTGATTTGTGGAAGTGGAAGACAGGAAGAAAAAAAAAAAGTGGTTAATAAATCCCTCTGGAAAAGAATAGCATCTTTGTGTTTTTGGTGACTACCGTGGATATTATTTCAGATTGAATAGTAGTAGTACCTAATAATGAATATATTGGTTCTGGCACTCACATATATCTATCATTGGATAAAGATATGGAAATAGTTCTAGCTGTTATGGTGAGAATTAATCAAGCCGCCTTCTTTTCAAATGAGGATCCTTAGAAGTTGGGTTGAGAACTACTTCTACTCTGTATTTTGTCCATTACATCTAGAACAAGCTTTTTGTATTGGCAACAGAACTGGACGGCAATGGTGATCTTTAGTCACCTGGAAAATTTTAAATAAAAGCCAATTATTTAATGTGACACTACTCCCTGGGTGGTGACTCTAATTGTAGGTGGCATCCTGGTTCCATGCATATTACGCTGGTATATTTTACTCTTCTTTGCTGTGACTGATTTCTGTATTTTACATGTTGGTAAATATTAAGGGGTTTTCTCTTGTTAGACCATAGTTAGAGAGTTTTCCTTATTACCGTCAGTTTAAATCACTATGAAGCACAGTGGATTTTTAAAGTAGGAAATGAGTAGTTAAGAGATTGATTGATTGAAAAGATTGCAGGGTAAACACAAATAGAGAAGAGGGACATGACTGAAAGAAGAGATCACATGCAAATACTAGTCAAATTAAAAAGCAGATAATAGAGCTAAACCACCATAATACAGAGAAATACAGTACTGGCAATAACTTGCATTCCTGCAGCATCTTTCATCCAGAATTGTCTTCAGACACCACAGAAACCTCATCATTCATCCCTCCAAAGCACTCACTTTTCAGGTGAAGGTGACAAAAACAGATTAGAAAGATACGGAGTAGAAAGATTGTTAAAATCTAGAGAAAGAGAGGCAGAATAGGCAAACCTAGTTTTCAAGAACATTTTACAAAGCATCCTACACAAAACCAAGTCATGGCCCTGAACTGAAGGCATGGATATTACATGATAATTTATATTGTGCCTGGGACCTCATCTTGGGACAAATGGTTGGTGGCCTCAGCTACAATTAAACTGGAAGACCTAACACCCTCTGAACTGTACTTTGGGGCTGGTCTTGCCACATTCAGGCATCATGTCCTGATCTTGTCCTAGTTTCCCCAGGGAACAGCTACGAGGGAACTGTGATCTACAGCTAGTCCCTGTTTTGGACTGGGGATATAACACACTACAAAGGAAATCCACAAGTAACTGTAGTCAAAAATGTAATTTCAGTTATAGTTGAGGACTTAAAACATCGTGTTACTCTCTTTTAAAACAGGAAAAATATTAAGGCAACACTGTTTTCTGCCAATTGTTTCCATGAAATCTGACAAACTTGTCAGTTGGAAGGGTTAAAGTTGGTTCTTCACACTGTGGGTACAGGGTCCTTCATCTTCAGTCCACCCACAAGCTGAAGTCATTGTAAGTGTAATGGGATACTCAATGATGGAATTGCAGATATAGGCGGTCCTGTTTGAAAATAGAAGTGTTATTATATCATTGTATGTACATTCATGCCCGCAATTTCTAAACACAAGCAAGATGACTCTTTTTCGCTCTCCTCTGTACATATTTCACATTTCTAAAGAATAGACTCTTATTTTGCAACCATGAAGTCAAAGCCATCTTAGACTGTAGAGAGACTACTATAGCTCAGGGAATGGCACTTCAGTGCGTCATTGAATTCAGTAATTCAATTAAGAGCACTGACAGTTTAATACACATTCAACTGCATAGTGTTGCATGCAGCTGTGCTCTGCCACGTGGCAGCATAGGAAGGGACAAACATTTGATCTTCAGCTACACTGATTTTTGTATTCATCGTGTGCAGTGTGCTGGGTGTGCGTGGGCTGCTAAAGAAAATTCTATCCAAGTTGCTGCATAGCCATGTCTGGATGCTGACTGATTACACCTGCCACATTTCATTTTTAGACAGGTTCATATTAACCTTCTATACTACAAAGTGTAGTCCCCTTTCACGATGCCTCAGACTGAATTCCTGAGAAGATACCTCATGTTTTCCCCTTAAAAAAGAAAGACAAAAGGATATATGCTGTTTAACAAAGTGATGCCAGAGGATTTGAATCTTCTCCATGTCTCCTTGCCTTGTTCCCCTATTGTCATTCTTTCATCATTAAGATATTATGGAGTGTAATTCAATTTTAAGTAGCAGAAGCTGCATAGTTCTCGTACATCCTCGTCAACTGGTGCATGAAATAGATGCACGCACAGCCCAGGAGATACATGCACATCCTTTGCACCTGAGTAAAGCAAATAAGTTATGCATGGAATTATTTAAAAATCCCTACTCTGTCTCTCAAATTTCATTTCATTCAACTCACGCAGACTAAAATGCTCCCTTCTTGTTACTTCTGTTTGTATAGCTTCATACTTGCCTTCACAGTAGGTCTGCTGCAATTTCTTGGGTTAAGGAGCAGGGAAAACTTTCTGTTTTCACTTTGTCTTCTGGTTCTGTAATGTATTCCCATTATTGTTGTACTTTTGCTTTGATAATTGATACTATGCATCACCTGACTTGACATTCTATCTCTTTACTTTGTATCCCATTTTACTGATATTAGTCTCTCATCCATGTGTTTAAGTGCTTAACTAAGAATTTCTGTGACAAATTAAACTATTTTCTCTTAATTGTAAAAAACCCCAAAATGTGCAGTACAAAATTGTAGATTTAAGACATTTGTTACTTGACTTTATTATTATCTGGTGAAGAATTAGCTCCAGATTTCTAAAATATTTCTAGCTCTTGAAAACGTCTGTACAATTTTGTGTTGTGCTGTTGGCAAAGCCTCAAGGATTAAGAGCATTTCTGCTAGAGTCTTAGATTTTTACAACCTATGTATGTGCTTGAATGCCCTTTCCAGGTTCTGAAGGGATTCCAGAACAACTTGTAAACAGAGATGCTAGTGAACCAGTGGGTACTATGCAGCAATGTCCATAAAGTTGAGCTTGACTGAACCTTACACTTGGGCAAATTACCTCCTATGACTTTTGTTGCATACCTATGTAGCAAGCAGAGAGTCAAAGGTATTTTAGGAAATTCATATCAGGCCATGGAAAAGATTGTTAGAAGGAAGCAGAGATTAGAAGTTTCCTGGTGCAAGCGGTATGTCTACTGCAGTCTAGATAGATTTCAGCACTTGTTTTCTCAATGCATGCATGTAGAACAAGCAGATAAAATACAATACTGAGGCACCTGCCTTCTAGCACTCCCATTTGTTGCTGCTGTGTTCTGTGTAGCCCTTTCTTCCTCTCTCCACACCTGATGACTTCAGTCATCTGTACCTGACCAAAGTAATCCGTATGACACGTCTGATGAAGGATGCAGCTTCCTAGATGGGAGTTACAGAAATGGAAATCTGTAAGAAAAAAACTGAAACAGTTATTCCTTGCTTGTGCTGGTCTTGTGATGCTTCTATAAAACAGCAGAATTAATATTTTTTTCTGACTTGCACCAAATCTCTCACTCAGTGACTTAGATTTTGTCTATTTTTGCCAGTGAGGCCATACTAACTTATTCTAACAAACAAGTCAGCCTGCTAATTTACCCAAATGTAAATGTTTTCTGTGCCATGAGAGTTCTTAAATGCAGCTGTTACTTGAAATGTAAACTCACTTTATGATGCAATAAAGGTAACTTTTCAGTCTGTATTCAACATTTTTGCATGGAATAGTGAGTGATTTTTTTATTCATATAGCAGAGCAACTTGTTACCATCCTTAATTAGTTCTTCAACCATTATAGCTTTTTATAGTTCTTAAAACATTATAGTTCTTTCCTCTCTCCTTCTCTCTTTTAAGTACTTATTCTAAAATATGTGTCTGTCCCTTAGAAGAGTAAAACTTCGTCTTCATTATTTTCTTATGAACATCTCAGTTGAGCAGAAACATTTGTAACAAGGTCAAAAACATGACCTGATGAAGTTCTCCAGATGTCAGCGAAATGACAGTGCTTGCTGTTGTAGGAAAAGAAATGTTCTCTGTTTCTTTAGAAAATACTGCTGACATATTGAACAAACACCAAAATTATATTTCTGTATGAAGCAAGCTTTTACTATTCTTTCAAAGCAGAGTAACTGCATTCCTAAAAGACCTCTGTTATCTGTAAGCAAATCTCATTACTACATAGAAAAATCCCTATGTTATATCTTATGGGGGTGTGGTTTATAATAAACTCAGGAGAGCAAATCTAGTTGTGGTGTCAGTCTCCTTTAACACAGAACTATCATCTTGGAAACAGATAAGGTTTATTTATTTATTAGATAAAATAATATCAGAGGCCAGTTGGCCTTTTGTTTACTTTTTGACCCATGATGTAATTTTATTGGTAAATTTCAGAGAAAGAGATTAGAAGAAAATAGTTTTGTAATCATGAACTGCTGGATCACAGGTAGCAATCAGCATCAGGTTACCAGCCTTGTCAATGGACATGATTTATTGAAGCAAATAATCAGCCTTTATCAGAGTGGATGGAAAGAGCAAGTGAATACAGTGACATGACTAATAATGAAGAGTCAAAAAGAGGGATTTTTTTCTAGTATGCTACAGAATATCACAGGCATAATGGAATCTTACAGTGGTTCAAAAAAACCTTGTTTTATAAAAAAGTAGATGAATGGGGAAAGGGATTTTTGTGATGTTATAGTCCTCAGTTTACTGCTCAAGGAATGAATTGAGAAGAATCTGATAATTTGAGTTTACAGAAAGCACGTTCTAAACAGTTTACAAATCTACACAGTCCTCAAGAATCAACAAATTGCCCTGGGTCAATAAATCAAATTACAGGTGAAGAATAATTTGTTTCACTTCCTGAAAATCAAGCTGGTTTGTTACAGTGTTTCTAGAAAGATGCAAAACCATTTCCACCAAGGACTTGCACCCCTAGCCTATTAAGTCTTTTATACACCCATTATAGTGATCTTTACTGTGTCAGTTATATGTGCCAGCAAAGCGCAATTAGCTCCTCACGTAAAGCTGGCATAATGATATCCTTACAAATCTAATATGGGAGCAGAGCTGGAAAGCAAGTATTTTTTTACCAGTTCTTATCTGCAGATATACTGTTTTGGGGATCCATGTAGAGGGGGAAGAAAAGTAATCAGATTTGAAGCTACACTACATTTTACCAGAGCCAATCATAGAGGAAGACTGCTGAATTCACATAGTTTTAATCAAATCAGGATGAAAGTAGTTAATTTATTAATGATACTAATTAAGCAGCAGTCAATGAAGTGTACATTCAGAACCAGTATCAGCAATACAGCATAATAAACCATAATGCTAGATGCTTACAGAATGTTAATGAACACAGATTTCTCAACACCCTTCTATAACTAATCCAAGCAATTTACAGAACTGGCAAAGCCAGCAGAGCAACTGCTGCTGTTTTCAGACCAAGTTTTGATGCTGCTTTCTTTCCTTTTCTCTCTCCCCACTGTTAAATATTTCCTTGCTTCTTTTATAGTTCTGAATTTACCCCCAGTGTGCTGTTGGAGTAGGTGATATCAGCCCTAGAATCAGATTCAGTTCTACCTTCTGGCTCCAGAATAGACAAGGTACCTTGAGCAGAGCTAAGCAACCAGATTGGAGCTTTTATTTTTATTTGTCTAGCTCTATGTTTATCAGAAGTGGTTTTTTTTGGGGCAGGGGGTTGCTTTCTTGTTTGTTTTGGGTTGTGTTCCTCCCCCCCCCCCCCCAAATACCTTTTTACTGGCTTGTCTCTAATTTATTCTCTGTCAGAGGCAAAATATTAGGGTTTTTTTGCCTCTTTGCTGTGTAAGCCTTGAGAGTTATAGATGATTCTATTTCCTGGATAGGCGTTATTGAAGAATAACAAAGCTCAAACTCATCACTCCTCTGTAAATGTATTGGTGATATGGACATGAATGATGACTCTTTGTTGATGACCCATAAAATTCATCAAAACATGAAACTAGAGATTTGTATTTTCTTGTACGTATTCTCTAATTCATTTTTGCCAATAATTCTCCATTACTGGATATATGGTCAAATAGCAACACATCTAAAAGCTTTTCCTTCTAAAGTAGTCTTTCAACTCTCTCCTTGTTTACAAATGCGACTCACTTTAAAGAAGTTCTCAGTGTTTTCAAATTATTAGGATTTATACAAATATATGTGTTTCTCATAATGTGGAAAAGTAATAGTCTTGTTTGGGATCTAATTATTAATTTCTGTTGCAATATTTATCCAATTTGTTATCCACCATCTATCTGAAGCTTCACTGTGTTTGTAACAAGCTCTGGTCTAATATTGTGTATTTTATAACACAGAGAATTTTTGGATTTTCTTTTTCTGCGTCTTATATCATACGTTCCTTGATATCAGGGGAAAGCAGGAATTTCCTCTAATAAACACACAAGCCCAAATTTTCAAATTTGTTATTTTCAGGTGTTCTATTTAAGCATTCAGTAAAGGTCTAATCTCCCAGGAGTACTGAACAGTTAGCCAGTAAGAATCAAATACTTTTCCAGTGACTGTAGTATGTCTTTTTTTTTTTTTCCTTTTTTTTCTCCCCTCTACCTCATGTATTTCAAATTGAGATATTAAGCAATTAAATACTGGAGTCTTAAATACTTTAGTCTTTTTTCCTCTTTGGCTTTTTTTCTTTTTCCCCTCAGCAAAATCAAATACTGACCATATTCCTTTTTTAAATTTGGAAATGAAAATGAAATGAAAACCCAGAATGAAATAAGAATTATATAGCATTCTGGCCAATTTTCTTCTAAGTGATGTGTCATTACTTATTCTTTCATTTATCAATGTTTTTGCTCTCTAAGCTGCAACTCTGTGTTCTGAAATGTTAACAAGGTAAAGGAAAATCCTCTTTCCAATACTTTTTAAAAGGATAGGCATTTATGGGTCCAGATTTTCGATATTGTGCCCAAACAATTAAAAATGCAAATATGCCTCTGCAGTTGTGGGAAATTTGTAACTGCAGTTAATATAACTATGCATAAGATAAAAATCATGCTCCAGTCACCATACACATATAAGCTACCATCTGTACTCAAAATTACCCAAAATCTGTGCAGGGTTTTTTTAATTAGGCAAATACAAGTTTTTTCCTGTGTTACAGCCAGCCAGACACATCATATGTTAGTCTCCACTGCTGTCTCCATCTTCTTTAGCTCCATTTCCATCCAGATTTTATGAAAACTTTTATAGGAAAAGGTGTTTAAAAATTTCCTAATTTCTGTCAGCTTCTGTGCATGGAATCTGTGACATGAGAACATGAACACTGAAACGAGAATCAAAACAGGAGTTTAATGAATGATCACATACACTGAGGTCTCTCTATTGTAAAGAAGGTAGCTGTTGAAATTGTGTTTGTGACAGACTTTAGCACCTTTAAATAGCTTTATTGTTAAGCACTTGTGGGAAATTTGTCTATTAAAAGTAAGCAAGTGAGAAATGGACTGATTTCACTTAAAGTAAGGGATGATGTCTTAGGCCATTTATTGTTACACTAGGTTGCGTTGAAACCTCCTAGGCGACTTGGGTTCTCACCGTGCAAGCTGCTATGCGTGCATGTAATAGAAATGGTACATGGTTCATTACCATTTGAATGATGCAATGTAAACAAATAAGAACACGATCCAACAGGACGAACTTTCAATCTTCACATCCTAGAGCAAGTTGGTAATAGTGTAGTGTACAGATCTTGGCTGCTGGTTCTGTTCCCACCTCCTTACATCAACAGCGTCAGCATCACTGATTGGTTCTGTATTAGTATAATTCTTACTAACTTCCTAAATAATAGCAACTAGCTTAAATCCTGATAGTAGTAGATGAACACTGATATATAAGATTCCCAGAAAAAGCATTTGAAAGATATAGGACTGAAACCTGACCTCAGTTCTATTTGTGTAAAGTCCCTCACTGACATAAGACACAGTTATCAATTATAAATTGTAGAAGAATAAAAAAAAAAAAAAAAAAGGAAATGTATTTTCCAAGTCACAGTCACAAGAGCTGAGTCTGACTTTTTGACCTTCTCAGTGGTGCACATGGAAAAAAGTACTGTCTGTTACTGCTGGAAATAAAAATGCAGGCAGAAGTACAGGTCCTAAACACACTAATTTTTAAAGTAAAATGTAAAAAGAAAAGAAGTAAAGCTATTGATGATACCTTTTCCTGAATATGAAAGAGTTTCTGTAAAATGACTGATTTTGCCTTTCATGTAAATGACTGTTTATCAGTGTTTGACAGGACCATTTTCATTATCAAATTCCAGCAGACTGTAGTGTTGGCTCATTAGCATGTCTCTTGGGTATTTCTTGGCCATGTGATCAAACAAGCTGTATTTCCCAGCTTAGCTCCTTTGACATCACATGAGGTATCATTTTTGGAGTTGTATTCTATTGCAGGTTAAGAGGAGCAGATGCAAAGCAGCATAGGTACCTTGACTTTGGCTTCAAGGATAAGGTATTGACTTGGAACCAATAAAAATTAGGCAGTGCTCTCACTGTGCCTATCACTTTGTTTTGTGTGCAGTTTCTGAACCTCTCAGCTGAGGGGAAATTCTGGAATGGAAAGTTTAGAAAAAATCTGAGACTTAGCTCACTATTTGAGTAGATCCTAATGAAAATCTACCATATTTATTATTTTACTCATAAATTCTCTCCATTACATTTTCTTTCTGAGGCTTTATACAGACTTCATTGTTGTCCTGATTCAGTAAAGTGCATATACGTTCAAAGCACTGGAGTAGCTCCATATAGAGGAAAAATGTCACAAAGCTGTTGGCCTGTTTTTGTTTTGTATCCACATGCATTCCTATTTACAACCCACATCGGATCAGGAAATGGAAATGAAAGAAAATGTTGATTGTTAAACTAAACATTATATACAGTTTTCAATCCAGCAAAGTTGTTAAAAGTGTTCCACCTTTCATTTCGGCAAAATTTGTTTGCTGATGTGATTACGGTGTGTTCTTATCCATGCTGTTGGGAAAAATTTGTAGTTCAAGCCATGCTAGAAGTTGTAGAAACATGAGTAGAAGTAATTGGGTCTTTTATTTCTGTATAGTGACTTATTCTAACTAACCAGAACAGATTTCCTTGTCCTTTTCGTACAAGACCATCATAAGACCATCACCTAATAAGCTAAGCAGAGCATCATGATAATAAACCTCCTCACAGAGTTTTCATTCCGTGAACAGTACAGATAGTACTGGATCCCTTAAATAATATTTGCTTGACATAGTAGACATTCAACAACTTAACTTCAAAGCTGGGGGAAAAAAGGAAGGAAGGAAAGAAAGAAGAGACCTAGTTCTTTCTCCTGAGATTAGAAATAATTTGTCTTAAAAGGTCTTTCAGTCAATCATATCCATATTCATGTTTTGCAGTGAAGAACTGCATATCGTATTCATGGTTTACAGTTGCTTGTTTTTTAAGCAGTAATTAGTTCATAGCACTTTTTTGTTGGGGATGACTTGTACATTATTGGAAGAAAAAAAATCATCAAGATTACTCTTTGGCTTTAATTAAAAAATAGCACCCAGAATATTACACTTCTCTCACTTCCTAAAGGAAGTGTCACACAACATAAATGATTTCAAAATTTTCTTGCATTTTAACACAAGCAATTAATGTTCGAAGATGTTCTTTTGCAAACTATTCTGGAAAGGAGAAAAGAAGAAAACTATACTTCTTTGTAGCTTGCTATATTATCTGAGAATCCTCCAAGCAAATGTTAAGGTTGCTTCTCTATTTAGACTATTACTGTCAGAATTTTGTTCAGACAGAAATGAATAAAAGCTGTGCAGTTGAAGGAATATAATTAATTTTTTGGTCTATCTGCCTGGTGACTTCAAAGAAGTCGCAGGTCCATACATATAGCCCTCAATGGTAGCTTTTTTTTTTTTTTTTTTGCATCTCTATATTAGCTGGAAGATCTGAAGGCAGAAATTGTCTGCAGTGGCTCCTTTGAGGAGTGCTATGTAAGTTGCTTGCCTGAATGAATGTAGGAAATATGCTGTTTGCATGCAAAGGACTGATCATAAGCTACTTTCACAGGTGTCTCTGTGAATGACTTAGAAAACAATTCAGTTACATTCAGAACATTCTTTGTCTCAGGAATTCTAAGGTGAACACATCGTATAACAGTGGTGCTGTAACTGAATAGATGGAGAACTAGATAATGGGATGAATTTGGATCAGAAGTTCTTTTCCACCCCTGTTTTGTATTCAGATCTTTATGCATGCCTCATACATATACATGGCTTCTCTGCTTACTCCTATGGAAATATATATGTGAGGAGATGTACAAGATGTGCTTGCTATGATCCTATGTTCTTGCTCTTATTTAAGAGGCGGAAAGTCTGTATTCTTATCCTGCCTCTGATGTCCTGTTGTCAGCTTCTGTCCTTCAGGTTCTCAGTCTGTAAAACAAAAATGGTTTCATGGAGCCTCAATCTTGACATGTAGCCAAAATTTTGTAAAAAATGCCCTGAAAGTTTGACTCAGTTGCCATCTACTATTTTTGGTCTTAATTTCACCCTGCAGTAGAAGGCAATCCTCAGAGATATGAAGGAGGGTTTTTTACAATTTTTCTGCAGGTATTGGGATGGTGGGCTCTTATTCAAACAAAACCAGTATATGTATCAATCTCATTAACTGTGACAAGTATTATAAATTGTAAATTACAGAAGATACCTACAGATATCTTCAAAATATAATCCTATGTTAACATTTTGTTATTAAAAGAACTTGCAACAAATCCTGCATTGTGTGAGAAGCTGCCTGAATCTAAACCAAAGAAAATACTTACTCATGCCCTTGGGAATCAAAAGTGCCAGATTTTATGCAGCTCCTGTTAAAATACAACACACAACAGATGCTCAGACTCAAAAACTTCGAAGTTAGTTTCAGTACTGATGCAATACAGTATTCATCCTTCAGTGCTGGCTTATCCAGTACCTAAAGGGAGCCCACAATAAAGCTGGAGAGGGGCTGTTTACAAGGGCCTGGAGTGATAGGACGAGGCGTAATGGCTTTAAACTGAAAGAGAGTAGGTTTAGATTAGATATTAGGAAGAAATTCTTCACTGTGGGGGTGGTGAGGCACTGGCACAGGTTGTGCAGAGAAGCTGTGGATGCCCCCTCCTTTGAAGTGTTCAAGGCCAGGCTGGATGGGGCTTTGGGCAACCTGGTCTAGTGGAAGGTGTCCCTGCCCATGGCAGAGGGGTTGGAACTAGATGATCTCTGAGGTCCCTTCCAACCCAAACCATTCTATGATTCTATGATTCATGAATAGTGGATATATTATTTGTTATTTAGGTAAACAATTTTGTGTCTGCACCACAATATTCTGCTATTGGTTCAGGTTGTTAGAAGTCACACACACTACACAAAATTAAATAATAAGCCAAATTACCATGCTCTTTTGGCATCTGCAAGAGCGAATGTGAAAGCTAATGAGGGGAGAGCTTCTGAGGTATGTCTGCTTATAGTTGAGGTTAGCAGCAATTCTGGTATCACATAAGTGAACTCAAAAATTTCTCATCTAGAAACAAAAATTCAAATATATTTGCAGAGGTAATATTTCTGTCTATTTTCTCTTTGGCAGTGAAGAAAATGGTGCCATCTATCTTCTGTCTGTCTCTTGTTAAGCTTATACGTGCACTCTTTGTCTGCATGCCTTAAAGCCAGAAGCAGCATATTAACATGGATCTTAGAAGTAAGTTTCGTCTCCTTTTCTCATTGAGCTGTCCATAAAAATGTTAGTGAAGCTGTGTGCATCGTTATTAAATCATTAAATATTGGTCTAGCTTACAAATTTGTGATAACAAAGCAAGATTACTTTTTCAGAAACTCCTTAAACTTTACTGAGTTGTATTATATATGCAACAATTCTAAGTTATCGACTGCAGAAGTAGAGATGAGCCGTTTGTTCCTCTATGGTTTAAGAGTTGCTTTATTTTGATGTGTCTGGTTTTGCAACTGAGAAAGGAAGCAACATGTAGTGCTTCTATGCGCTTCTGAAAACCTGGAGTTTGCAGAAGGTATGACTACAAAGGGAAATGAAGGCATGACTGGATAATGAAACTTAGCCAGAATGGGTAGCAATATCAATATAGATGTAAGACATGACTTATTCTATTGTGTGTAGGCAATTATGTTGAAAGCCCTGTACTATACAGTCTGTGGTTGCAAATACATTCTAACTTTCTGTTGCTACATCTATTGTTATCATCATGCATACAGGCAAGTACAGCATAAGCAGGCATGTATTACAATCCATCTTCAGTTTGCTGTGTCGATGTGCTTCCAACTGAAAATTTAGGGCTTCTAAATTTAGAACTGCTTTATGAGTGCAGAACTCCTAAAGTTTGGCCCTACAATCCTTTAGGCTTTAGTTCTGTAAAACAGGGTTATCTACAACATTTTTTAACCTAGATTTTGTATTTAGTCTTTATGACAGGGGCTGTCTTTAGTAGGGTCCAGTGTCAGTGCACTTGGTTCGATGTATGAGCAACAGTAATACACACAATGCAAATGTGTCTTAAAATTTTCTAAGTTTCTTTTCACTTCAGCATGGCAAATGCATTCTCTCCCATGTTTCATTATCTTTTTGGGGGGGTTGCTATTTTTATGGCTTGTTGGCAAGTGAAATGCTATTTCTTTGGGTGGATAAGGTTTTTGTTTCTGTAAATAAGGAACATTATAGCTTTGCCAATTTTTTTTTTTCTGTTACTGTTTTGTTCACACGATTACTCTAGTATATTCCAAGCGTCTTTTTTTTTTTTCTTTTTTTTTTTTTTCCTTCTCCTCCCTTCAGAGGAAAACCACATCAAATCTACACGTAGTAAGTCAGAGCAAATGGACTGGAAAATATCAGTTGCTGCTGTAGTTAAATGTAATACTATCTTGTTACAGCAGTAAAAGGTAAAAAATCTGCATAGTAACTGAAAAGCATGTCCCATAAAGAGCTGCATGAAGTTATTCTTGCAAGTGCCATTCAAAAAATGAGCCTGTTCTCTTTCTTCAAATATACACCTGATATTCAAAACTAATTTTTTTACTAAAATGATAACAGATAACTAATGCCATGACATACTTATGAAAAAGTGATTTGTTTTCATAAGAAGCTTGAAATTAATTTTATAGGACATTATTACTGGTTTTGGTCTGATGCAGACAGCATTATTCTAGCTTTATGCTTCTGTTATATGGAGCAGAATGTAACTCTATAACAAACAAACATCTTGTGTTCTAATGGAATTGAACAAATATATACAAGAAACATTCAATTTTTTATTATTGCTTTTTTCAGCAGTAGTTGTCATATGCAGACATAACTTTTATTTGCTTTTCTCTCTAACAATTTCAGCTCTCCATCTCTGGGGAAATAAGAATTCAGTAAGACATTGTCTCTGCTTTTTTAGAAGCTCGATTCTGGGAGAAAGAAGGAAATGCAGTATTGCTTCTGCTGGCTTAGCCAACCAGATCTATTTCTTCCATCATTTTTTTCTGATTCTTTAAAGATCGCTGTTGCCCTGCTGGTCCTTTGGCTTTCTGGCATGGAACATACACAAAACACAGAATTGCAGTATAGAGGGGCCCTCTCTGTGTCTGTTTCCTCACAGTGAAGAAAGAGGGGGAAATGTTCAGAGAGCAGACAGCATGCGGCTTGTTCCAGAAGCCCTGTTCCCTTTCTGTGAGGAGCATTAGTTTTCTCATTCCAAGGATACACAAGCAATTAAGCCAGGCAAATATGGCTGCAATTTACCCGATGGAGTTCAGTATTCCTGAATTTCCCTTTGATCCATGATCATTTCAGCTTTGTCCCATTTCCTATCTCCTTATCTATCATGTTTCACCTGACAGCTGCTGCACTGTTGATATTAGACACTTTCTGCCTACAGAAGTTCCCATCCTCTTTCTTCAGATCACAAGACATGTTTGTGTAGTCAGATGCATGAGATGATCTAGCTCTGCCTGTGCTCTAATTTAGAAGGGTATGAGCTCCTTGCTCAAAGGAGGATGTAAGTTCACTAACAGGCATCCCTCATGCTTACTGAGGACTCTGATTAATAAGACTTACAGCTAACAATTCTAATAGTTTTGGAATGAGCTTGCGTCCCTCGCCAGAGCACGTCTCTTTCCCACTCCCCAAGCAGAGAGAAGTGTGAGTTAAACTGCTGCTCTGTAAATGAAAACTTTTCTGTTTCTGTTCTTATCTGGTTCACATACTCTGCAGAAACTGATCTTGTCCTGCGTAAGGGTAATAGTTTTCTGCTCTTGGAGACTGGCAATATCAACATTTCCTTGTTTTTAAGATGGATCTTGTTCGGCCATCCATTGCAACACAGCTTTTGCTAAACTTCATTGTGTTCGTGCCTGTAATTTCTTGGGTAAGAAATACTAATTACATTTAATTTGTGTTATTTTATGTTGTTGAATTTTTATTCTTGAATGTATACAAAAATTAAGAACATGATGCCTGGAGATGTAATCACTAGTAAGCTAACTTGCTTCGACAGCTTTTTTTAATACAATTATGTAGAACTAATTGTGCAGGGGTTTCTCATTCTCTACTAGAAAACAGGTGTGTCTTCATGCATGACAGCTGACAGCATGATGCAAAATGCCACAAAGCTGATCAGAGGGCTGGAGCACCTCTCCTATGAAGACAGGCTGTGAGAGTTGGGGTTGTTCAGCCTGCAGAAGAGAAGGCTCCAGGGAGACCTTAGAGCAGCCTTCCAGTACCTGAAAGGGCCTACAGGAAAGCTGGAGCATGGAGTGATAGGACAAGGGGAAATGGCCTTAAGCTGAAGGAGGGGAGATTTAGATTAGATATTAGGAAGAAATTCTTCACTGTGAGGGGGGTGAGGCACTGGCACAGGTTGCCCAGAGAGGTTGTGGATGTCCCCTCCCTGGAAGTGTTCAAGGCCAGGCTGGATGGGGCTTTGAGCAACCTGGTCTAGTGGGGAGTGTCCCTACCCACGGTGCAGGGAGTTGGAACTAGATGTTCTTTAAGGTCCCTTCCAAGCCAAACCATTCTGATTGTATGACAGACAGATCTTCAAACTCAAACTTTTTCTGTGGTACGTTAAAGGGAAGGTAAAAATAGCTGTATGTCTTCTTTATATTGTCCTCCATCCTCTGCTTTCCTAGTCCTTGCAAAGTAGTTTGATGCCTTAGATTTTGCTGCTGGTTCTTTTGAGATGTTCTCCTAGCTAAGCTCCTTGGATCCTTTGGTCCAAGAGAATCGCCCTTGTGCTTCATAAAACCAGCCACCTGAGAGGCTGTTCTACAGGACAGAAATTAAGGAAAGGAGATGATATTAAGTGCATTTGATTCCATCCACTTTACAGATTGCAGTGGTAAAATAGTTTGTCAGGAACAGTTTTTTATGGTGAGAGCACTACAGAACAATCTTGATACTACCAATAGATTGAAACAAAGGAGTACAGTGGAAAAGATTTTCAGTACAAACAACTTAGAGCTTAAATTAATTTCTAAAATAATATATAATAAATAGCCTGTTTTAATGCATAATACATTAATATTGCTAGTAACAATAATCCTAACAATTATGCTATTGCACAATTAGATTCCAAAGTTCCTGATTTTAAGACAGTTAAATAGCTGAAAGTCAAGGAGGTACAAAATTGCTAGGGAGTTTTCCGTCAGCCAGAATGAAATTAAGCAGGTTACTTTGAGAGCTGGTTGAAAACTATAAGTTTAATTAATTAATGGTTCAGAGCACAAGACTTCTGATAAAGCAGACTCTTTGTGGAAGAGAAAAAAAGAAAAAAGAAATTTTCTTTTGCCAAGAAAATTAATCAAGTACTGTTTGGTTTTAATGGGTTTTGCCCCTGCTACCTTGCCCACCCTTACTTGATTTGCTAATTAGACTACATGTCATCAAGAGATGATCAAGCCTCCTTGTAAAAGGAGTCCCTGCAGAGACTGCCTGACTGCCTTAGGCTGAAAGTTTTCAAAACCAGTTATGGAGACTGAAGCAAAATAAAAGGAATGGAGCTCAGGAGAAATGAATGAGTACAAAAGGAACTAGGATTTTCAAACAGTTCAGGTATTAAGATGTGGCTATAATTGCAATATTTTATTAACCTTCTTACTATATAGTGAATTTTCTTTCTTCATCCTCTTTAAAGTTGCCAGTCTGTGTTCATTAAAGTCAATGGACAAGCTTGTACGGGCCAAATTTGTAAAGTTTTTTTGACAGATAGATCCCCATTGGAATTAGGCTCCTAGATGCTGTTGAAAGTCTCACTATGTGCTAATGTATATCCCTAAGCAGTTTTAAAAATCACCACATAATCGTTTTCATTAGGTCTGTGATCAGGTCTTCTTCATCCAGGCTAAGGGGAAGAAAAGTTTAGATGATTTGAATAAAGTATGGAACATACATAATTTAGACAATAGGAAAATATAGTGAGAGTGAAAAGGAGGAAAGAAACATCCATAACATCCTGGAGATTCCAAATTCCCAAGGTGTCCTGGTTCATGAGTGGTATTTATTTGGATGACATATACCAAGAGGTTGGAATATATTAATTTCTAAAAACATTCAAGTTTATCTAACAATACTAGTGAAGAACTAGTTTAAAATTAACCTGATCCGTAGAAATCCAGCACCTGCTGTGGGTGCCAGATAGGCTTCAGTCTGCAAAGTAGGCAAAGCAGTGGGTAGGGAGCAAAGGAAGGCTGAATTCTCTTTGAGCTCCACGGTTGGGATGATGCTTCCAGCTAACTTCTTTCCTTCCTGAGCTAAACTATTCATACCAGTATTAAAGTTAGTGAGAAATGAATATTCAAGTAAGTGCTCAAATAAGATCATAAAGAATTGTCATGTGTGGTCAATGCATGTATGTATTCTGTCTCAGACATTAGCCAACACCATAAGCCTAGGTAAGAATATAAAAACAATGGAAATATATGGTTTCACCTGAATAATCTTCCAGCCTGCAGAAATTTGCAAACCGAAGAATTGTTGAACTGGAGACAATATCTTTCTAGTTAATGGCTCTTGATGGGTGGGAGGGTTTTTTTGTTGTTTTGTTTTGTTTTTAATTTATGATTTGTTTGAGTTCTTTTTGAAGCTAGAGCTTTCCTATGCCTTTGGAAATCTCATCCATGGACTCACTGCTGGCACTAGCTTTTCCTCTGCCAGTGGGAATAAGAAACATGATACTACAGCCATCACAGGATGCTTCACATAGGGCATTCATGTTCTGTGACCTCATAGCAGCACTGTGCTTGCCACAGATGTCTCCTGCCTACAGGTTTCTGTTACTTGGTTGCAGCCTGCACAACCCTCTATCCCACAATATAGTCAAAGATAGGAAAGGATAATCTTCATGACAGCTACTGAAAAGAGATATTCTATAGAAGTGCTGGACTTTATCACTTCCTGGACAAATTAAATTAAAACATTATTGAAACTCCCTGGAAGGGAAGATAAACTTTTTTTTATTAAATTAAACTCCTTGGTCAAAGAAGTGGAAGATTCAAAGCAGACACTGTATCAGTGGCTAGAGAAGATAATTATCCTTGAGGTAGTGAGAGAAAAATCTAAACAATTGAAAGTTCTTACCCAAGAGAACAAAACTTTTCCTATTAGAAAATCTTTGAGTAGAGCCTTAGAGATTCGAAAAATCAAGTTTAAAGACAGAATAAAGACGATCATATGCTCCTCTGCACTATTTTATTGAAACTTTATACTGTGTGATACTGTGATACATTAACTCTTCCTTTTTTTTTTCTTTTTTTTTAATCATGCATTAAACAAGGTTACAAGTGTTGCAAGCATGCTGTTCTGCATATTTTATTGGTAGGGCCAAGTAAACATAAGATGTGCAGTTTTAGTATTCTATGTGGCAAGTGATCACGTTCAGATATGGTTTGGATATACTGCTACTGATTCCCTGCCATTTTGTACCTCTTTTGTATTCGCAGCTAAAGAGTGATGCTCTCACATTGTCGGTGTCCCTTCAGGTAAACATGCTTGAACCCCTATTAACCTCCCGTTATTGAGGATGAACTTTTGCTTCAGTGTATATTATTTAAGTTTCTTTGTTCTGTTGATAACATCATCATGTCAAGTAGTGTCATTTGAATTGAAAGACTATTCCTGATTAAGCCAGTTTGTCAACTGGATTCAGTTGTTCCATATTGAATCTCCATCATTGATCAGTCTGTGGACAGAATGATTGCCAAGTCTTCATGAGAACATCTGTTTAGGGATGTTCTTGGTTTTTGTTTGTTTACTACTTCTCCTCACAATCTGAAACATTAGGGTCAGAACAGGCAATTCAATTACCATGGCTTAAAAAGTTACCATTTGTCAGCTAAGGCATATTAACATGTCCATGTGAATGTTTTTAGCACTGAGCATTCTAATTATTTTACTCTGCAGAGGTTGACTGGCAATTTGCTGGTTGTTCTGTCACTCTGGATCATATGCCTTAACCCCAAGAAAGGACTTTTACAGCTGAGTATTAATGACCAAATTTATGAAGGCTTTAGAACCCTAAAGAAGGCAGGAGGGATTGAGTACCTTGGGAATTAATATTTGCTGATTTGTCTAGATCTTCACCAACAAGCTGTATTATTGACCTATGAAATGTAGCTTCATACCTCTCTTTCTTTCTTGGTATGCCTCTATACCAGGACTTACAAGGAAAGATCAGCTGGCATCTGATTTCCTGGATGTTTTGTTTAGATACACAACTTTAGAATCCTTTTAGGCAAGTCCTGTCCTTTTATGGACCCACACCAAGTTTCAGGGATCTGCTAACTCTGAGAGTGTCTGCCGTATGAATTAAAGTGTGGATTAGTTGTAGTTTCTTTAGGTAACTACTGACCAATCTTAAAGTTTGGCTGTCATGAGAAAATGGAAAAAAAAAATTATTTAATTTTCAGACCAGACATAATTAGGAAGGAAAAATAGTTATGTTGATACTTAGTAATAAAGTGGAGGTGTCTGCAAGGTGCAATTTTCCCTCTCAAAATAAGTAGTTCCAAGCGATGCATAATAAATTTGAGTGTGAGCTCTGAAAGTGGAGAGCGCTGTTGAATTAATAAGAATACTCTTTGCCTGTAAATTTGTTTCTCTTATGATTTCATTCTTTCACTTATAAATCACAGAATATTTGTTACATATTTATTCTCTTACTTCAAGCACAAGTAGCTTATCAAATACCATACATAATGTGCCTTTGAGCTGCTTGTGGTCTTTTCTGCATCTGAGGCTTAACATAAGAAATGTCAAAAGAAAGAAATGCTTTATGTTAGACTTAGGGTAAGAAATATAACGGGGTTTCACTAATGATGCATGATCAGACTTATACAAATATGATCAAAAAGTCTCAGTGGAATTTTGCTCAAAATTATTTCCCTCATGGGAACATCCTATGGAACCAATTAAGCAAAAAACCAAGAGGATTTTATTGAATTTGTTCAAAACAGCTACTGTATGTAATAAAGAGCAATTGCTCTTTTTTGTAGATTTTTTTTTTTAATCATCCTTCAGAAGATCATGAATAATTATATCTCTGCTAGCAAATCACAGAGGCTGGTTTTAAAAATCTCTGCAAAAAATTCCCAGAGGAATTAATTTCTGTAAGTTCGTTCAATATGACCATATTCTTTAGGACAATTACTCATTTCTTCGGTGACACATTTGAGAATTGAGTATTTTTGTATAGATTAGCCAAACCTTGCTATAAAAGAGCCACATACCTTCAAAATTTTGATGCCTTCAAAAATCCCCTGCATGTCTATACTTCAAAAATCCCCTCTATTACACTGTATACAAAAAAATGGCAATGGGCTTACAATCTTTCTTAAATTGCTAAGAATTTCTAGTATATCCCCACAATTATTTATATTTATTCCACGTAGCTGTCTAACACTTGTGTTTTCTGTCCTCTTATCAGAATTTTACTTAGTACAGTTCAAATATGTACACAAGTACCAGATATCTGTTAATTAGCCCTGTGATGGAAGTTTTGGGTAGGCAAGCTGATTCGTTCAGGCTAGTTCAAGTCGCTCACCACAGCACTGCGTTGTGCCATGTAAACATAGCCAGAGAGCTGAGACTTGGATTGACTTCCATGAGCCATCATGTGTGGACAGCAAAACTGTTTTGACTGGCACAGATGAACTTGAATGGTAGTTAATGGCAGCAACTTGTTCTAAAATAATTGCAGTGAATGGAATGGAGCCCAGTAGGATGAATAACTATGTTTTAAAGACTATTTGGGGTTAATACTATACAGAAAGATGTCCCTGTGCTATGTCTAACCATTTCAAATTCTATGCTTTTCATGATACAGACGTTTTATAGGGCAAAAGGATTAGATGTTTTTCTGATGATTAATAGTTCTTGTCTGGAAATGTAGAAGTTGGAAAGAGATGTTTAAGCAGTGTTGTCTCCTTGGTGAGGAGAGAGGGGGGGTTTCCTGAGGCAGTCTGTCCTGAAGGGTTAGTTTCCTTCCTACCATCATTCCAACTGCTTCTGCTCCTTTCCATTCTAAAGGACCTTTGATATCTGCAGCTTATTACTTCTCTTTGCTGACTTCAAGGATAATTTCCATGTTTCTTGTAAAATCTGTTCTTGATACAGCCTGATGTGGATAAAATACACTATTAGGGGACTTCTGTCAAGTTTTTCCACAGAGTAACTGGGACCTTGAGCACCCTATATAATCGTGTTCTGTTTCAGATTACTTATTTGGAAAGCTTAGGTAACTGTGGAGTTAATATTGGAGGTCTCAGAAAGGACAAACTGAATGGAAGACTTAGTAGAATGAGAGACTTTTGGAATGACTAATATACTATAATTACAAGACTCAAACAGTTGAGACTCGACATATTCCTGGGCTACTTGCCTCATTGCTATACAACGGGCAAAATAGGCTGTGTCTTCTTTAAGTATTTATGGAGCCAAGGAGCATGACTGGAGATACAGGTAACATTTGTTAAACAAGAAAGGAAGAATTCAAGCAGGCAGGATCATAACAAATATATGATGTATATGTACTTACAGAGTACGTCAGAAGATACTGGTGTTTGAGCCATTAAGGGTCAACAATTCCTCTATAAAACCAGTAAAGTAGGAATGCTTTTAGTTAAGTATTCCATTAAAGTAGAACATAAACTTTTCCTTGGCTTGCAAAAAAAAAAGAAAGTTAGGTATAACTCAAAGAAGTCTCACTGGTTTTCTCACATTTGCAAAAGCTGAGTAAGTGCAAACAGACTTGGCATTTGACTAGCCTCTTCATGTAACTCCTTAAAATTCAGTCACAACTCCTGTAAACTAGAGCTGCACAAAATGAATGCACTTAAAACAAGTGTCTGGTGCCTGCCAACCCTAATCAGGCAATATCGATCAGAGTCTTAAACTGCACAGCACTAATTACCATACTTACGCACCCAGTCCACATGTCACTTGCTTCACAGACCTTGCCTTTATATCCTTCTTTTAACCAGCTTCTCCTTCTCCCTCCACTCCCTCAGTATCCTACCTCCGTTATACTAGGACCTCTGTCTTTCTGTGAATTGCCACCTTTTCATACCAATACCTCTTTTTTTATGCTCTTATGGGCCCTAACCGTGGTGATACTGAGGGGAAGTGTTCCACTTATCCCACTGGATGCATGAGCTCAGAAATGGATTACTTCAAGGTAACTAGATATTCTGTGATAACCTCCAAAGAGTGGCAGCTTTTTAGCATAGTGTTCATACTCTCATAGAGACATAAATCTGACCCCATTTCAAATATGCTTTGGAATAAGTGGAGATATATGAAGCCAAAACCAAGGCCCATACTTTTAGGGGGTATTCCTGTGAACCTTATCCCTGAGATAAGCACACTCTACCACTTTCAGTTACAGGTAAACTTTCTATCTATTGTATAAAAGCAATCACTATTGAGGACTTGATGAACCCAAGCTGCCTCCCTATCTGTAACTTGATTCTGTGCTAATTTGTAGCCTTTGCTATGACCATATATGTTAGAAAATACGTGAGACATTTGTACTGTCTGTGAGAGCACAGGCCAGGCCAATGTACAGTCTGCTCACTGACCCATGGCCTGTCCATCCACACGACCAGAGAATGACACAGCACAGCTGCTTACAGCAGGTGTGCTTGCTGTGCAGTATGCAGCACAAATCTCTTCTGGGATGTCTGCCTGACATCAGGCATCTTAATATGACTGCAGAAGGTTACAGCATATTTGGCAATGGGCAGATGTTTAAAGCAGACCCATTCAAATGAAGGTACCTCAGTTACACCTAGAAGTGCAAGGCAAGTTAGAAGGACTTTCTCCTTTAACTAGCACGTTTTATGCTATAGACTTGTAAAAAAAATTTGAGACTGAGAATAAGTGTGTGTTTCAGTGCAGTATTCATTGTCCAAGCCTGAAACAAGATAAGTTTATTTAAAGGGGAGAAAAAAAAAATCAATTTGTGAGGGAATTGTCATTCTAAAAGAGCCACCTGGTTCTGAGATAGATGTACAGTGGAAACAAATATTCTTCTCCATCCTGCTGACACTTCTAGGAATAAAAATAGTTGTTCTGTTTGTCCTTCAGCATTTTATTGAACCAGGACTTCAGAGCCTGGTTCACTTTGAATTCATGCTTAATGAAGCATAAGTTGTATTAATAGCAGCTATTAAATCTAGATAGTGTAATAGAAATCTCAGCTCGACATGCAGAGTTTGACAATGGCTCAAGCAGCAAAGACTGGCACAGCCCAGTTGTGATGCACTTCAGAGATTTCAATTCAGTTCCTAATGACACTGCCTATGAATCACTGCCCACGTAAGCAGAAGGCTGTTTCTGGATAAGAAAATTTTACAAGAGCCAAGGATGTTTCAACAACAGTATCAGTGAGGCACAATGCACGAATACTTTGAGGAGCATGCTACAGAAAAAATCCTGCGAGTGTTAGAGGCCAGTCTGCCAGCTTAGAAAAGCTATGCGAATATTTTTAATAGTCAAGTCTCCATTTTTGAGGATAATTGAGGAACTTTGGTATCTTGGATACTCCAGGGACTTTCCATATTTACTGCTGAAAGCAAAAGCATACAGAGAGAGGTAATGAAAAGCATCCCAAGGACTCTGAGTGGAGATGATCCTCATTTACTATAGACAGCGCTGAGTCTGAGCTAATAAGCTGAGTAAAACAAGATGAGTGTGTGGAGCACTGCATGGAGATCCCCAGCTTGGCTTTATACCTAAACCCGCTCAGGCACAGCAGCCTTGACTAGCCTGAATTCTGTGCTGTGCAAACACATCTGGTCTACTTCTTGGCAGACCAGGGAGTTAGTACCCCTCCATTTATTTGGCAGTCCACCTGAGCTGCTAAGACCTTTCCAATCCAGCTGCCTTTGCATCAAGCCATCTTGGGAGCTGCTTCACCTAAGGTACCATTTATTCACAGATAAACCGCTAATAGATAATCTGAGTTGATTGTACTTGTCAAGTCAGAGAGACTAACGACTGGCTTACATTCCCATCTCATCCTCTGTACCAAAAAATCCAAAATACTTTGCAGAATTAACTAATCAATATATAAAGTGCATTACACAAGCAACACATGTATTGTTTCATCTAGTTATTGATCTTTGCTTGTTGACTGAATAAGAGCCTTAGTTTAAGGCTAGATATTTACTGAGAACTATGGGAGAAGAAGGGGAGAATAATATATAAAGACAAAAAATTCCACTGATGTAGGTAAGCAGAACCTGATAAGACCAGCTGGTACAGTACCTAGTTTGGATTCTTCAGGTTTTTAAAGTCCAGAAGTTCAGTATCTTGCTTACCCAAACTGTAAAAAACAAAACAAAAGAAACACCACACCAAAGCAGGAGCAAGAGTATCACTAGATGAAACCTAGATACTAGAAACAGCATGAGTTCTGTCATTCACAGAGGTTCATGGAGGATCTCAATGTGTATAAATATCTGAAGGGAGACTGTAAAGAGGAAGACGAGCTCTTTGCAGTGGTGCTCAGTGACAGGACAAGAGGCAATGGGCACAAAATGAAATGCAGGCGGTTCCCTCTGAACATCAGGACACACTTTCACTCTGAGGGTCATTGAACACTGGCATAGGCTGCCTAGAGAGGTTGTGGAGTCTATGTCCATGGAGATAATCAAAAGCTATATGAATAAGGTCCTGGACAGCCTGCTGTAGGTGTAGGTGACCTGGCTTGAGCAGGGACAATGGTCCAACGGACCTCCAGTGGTCCCTTTAAGATTCAACTGTTCTCTGATTCTGATATACATCATTAACACCATCATTACCTACACAGTACCAGGTCAATAGTAAAATGATTTCACTTTTAAACTCTAGTGTCTTAACAGAAGTAGTAGGTAGCAATCATTTTTGGTCTTGAGGAATCTATCTCATAAATTTTTAGCTATGCCATAAATCTGGTGTAGTTTGATCAGGGATTTTTAGGCTTCCTTGGATTGTAAATTTATAACAGTGACCAAGATCATTCCCAATCTCCACTGATGCCCATACCACAACTTTTGCTAATGTTATTGCAGTTAAAATTTCCCCTTTTAGAAATCTCAAAATCTGTTTTTTTCTAAAGCAAAGTGATATTTATTTTTAAAAAGAAAACAACAGTGGTGTAAAAAAAAAAATCTATCATGAACGTAATGCTTTTCTGTGTATAAATGTTACATAAATGCAAAGTGATCTCAAGTGTCACACATGCTGCTTTAGTGATGCTGTACTAACATGAACCAACTACCTCTCTTGCTCCATGTATAGATTTGCACTGCAAGTGCAAATACCTCCAGTAAAATTAAATACACAATTGCTTTCCTTGACTATGCATTTTAGCAAAACCTCTTTACTTGAACATTAAATCTGAGGACTATGACTGAATGGTGAATAATTGTATTTTAAGTTGTAGCAAATTATCAGCTAATGTAACTTGATCGTAACAAAAATAAGTACAAAAAATTACAGCAGTCCCTGTATTTAAGACCATTTTTTTTTTCTGTGATTCCACAAAGGTCTGGGAAAGTGGGAAGTTTTCAAATACAGAGGCCAACTAGCAAAGTTAGTTTTTAACCTATTATTGTTTTTAAAACCTGTATTGATAGTCATGCTCAGTGTCCAAAAGAAGGCTGACTCTTGTTCCTCAGCACTCCAGCAGGTCATTCCTTCTCTTTCCCCCTCAAGACTCTGATTGACTTATTTTTTTGTTTATTCTTTCAATATTCCCTCATCCATCTCCATATTACAGTCATATATTCGCCACTGTTGCCTCTGATGGTCCATTTGAAGGGTCTGTAAGATCTGCTCACTGGTCCGGAAGTTTCTTTCACAACTCATACTGCTGCAAGTGGTGGGGTGGCAATGTTGAGGCTCTCTTAGTGTTTATTCTGTATGTCTTCCTCCAATATTAGTAGGCTTTCCAAGAAAGAACATGTTACCTGTCAGTGTATGTGCCTGAGTCTGTATCTATCCAATGGGTATTGATTTCATCACACAGCATTTCTGAAGCAGCTGGTGAATAAGGCTGATGTTTCTGGATGAGGCGGTCAAATGATGGTCAAAATGGTGATTGTTCAATGTTTTGTGAAAGCCAACCCTCACTGAAGTGCCCCAAAAAGCAACCACTTCCGGAATGACTAAGTAGACATGTTAGCTAATTTCTTGCTCTGTCACCCTTAAATGAAGATAGTAGTTAGGATTAATTTTCCCCATGATAATTATTCCACTTAGAATAGAGGTATTTACAAAATAGTACAATAAATATCTGCATCTTCACTGAAAACCAGCAAACAAAATAACTTGTGTGTACTCTAGACTTTTGAAACAGCATAAATAAAATTGACACTTCCTGCTATTAAAGCTTTGCCTCAACATTTATTTTGGCTAAATGCCTCAGCTTTGCTTTGGCATTTACCTAACCAGCAGAAGACTAATATTCTGCAACAATAGTCTAGTCTCTGAACTAGCTCTTGTTGTTATTATTCTAAATGAGACTGAAACCAGCTATTCGGGACAAATGGCATTTATTTATTGTGAAAAGACACCTAAAAACGTCAATGCTTCCATTAAATTGGAGAAATATATTTTGGATACACCCTTTGAACTCAAATGTTTGCTTATGCTAATTTCAGGAACTTCTACACTACTTTCCCACTTTCAAGTCTCTCACCAACTGTATGGTTATTGTTGTCTTCTAAACATATTTACAATGGGAATGCATTACTGATGGCTGACAGTTTTATTCTTAGATGGAAGCTTCTGTTCTTACAGTTTAACTCTCTGGGAGTATCATAGGTCTAATTTTTTTTTTAAAAAGTCATGTTCTGCTGATCACTGGAATGAAGCCTTGTCTGGTAGGAGGATCACCTTGTCAGAGTGAAAGCAGGCATCAACATTTAGATTTTACTTTTTAAAACATAAGGTGCTATAAGAAGAAGCTATGAGAATTGTGCATTTTGGAACTCCTCTTGCTGTTCTGCCTGCATGCCACTGCTTGTTACTTTGCTTGATTTCTTCATAGCAGGAGACATCTTCCATTAGTGTTATATTCTTTTCAATTCTTGCATGTGTAAGGCTGAGACTTCCAGTATATATTATGGAATTTAGGAGGATATGGTTAATTACATATATAATATGGTAGGAAGTATTTCTAGTTTGTTAAATATTTTTAGGAAGTTTGTTGTGACTCTTTATATGAAAGAAGACCTTTCATTGACTGAAATGGTTTATTAATACTCAGGTTAATATTCAGCAAGTGTAGAGCAGTTTATTCTACTGAATTTTTACAGGTGTCATAGTCCACTGTTTACAAAATCAGAGATTTCCATAGACTTGAATAATCAGTATTTTTTTATATTAAACTTTCCCTGATATGTAGGGATTGCCATATCTTTATGTATTCATACCATGTTTAAGGAGAAAAATATTTGCAGTATAAATAATGAATTTCATTAGGACTTGGTTGTCACTACTGCAACTATCTTCTTTCCCTGGATATAGCCTTTCACTCTTAGGCAGCTGGATGTTGCAGTCAGATTCAGTCTACAAATGAGCAGTGGGAGAACAAGATTTGCTTACAACAACAATATTTATGATCTTCAATAATCTTCTTAGGGTAGTCATCTTGCTATATAAGCTTTTATGTAGGTCTTAGCATGAACAGGGTTTACACCATACATTAGAAAAGCTAACTCAAAAAGTTTTTTTAGTTCCATTTCATAGGTGGAGGAAAGTGAAGTACAGAGGAGGATGAAGAGTCTTGTGAGGATGGCAGGAAAAAAGGGTCTAGGAAGGCATATTTGAGGCTCATCTCTACCTGCTCTGCCATGCCATGTTCCAGGTAGCATTTGTAATTATTATTATTGATGTTATCCATTCTATGTGGTACCATTCGTGGGTTTAAATCCAAGGGTCCCCCATGCTACAGTCTATAAAACATACAGTAGAAAAGACTGCCTTACAAGATAAGTATTAAGCAGGCCACAACAGGCAGCTAAACATCAGACAGACAATGGAAATCAATGAGACAAAGCTGAGCAGCCTGATAAGGAGCCATCCTAAAGTAGCAATTGTCTAACTAACCTTCTGCAAATTACATGAAACTGTGGACACAGTATTTCCTTAAAGAACAGGTGCTCTGAAATTACTATCTGCATCCTGGAACAGTCAGGGCAGGAATATTCTGCAGGGTGATTCAGACTTTTGGAACTGCAGATTAACAGCAAAATTTTGTTTAAAATATATGTAGAAAGGTATTGTAGAGCAAGACACTTCAAAATCTAGGTCACCTGTGGTTTTTGGAGTTTTTTTTTAAATATTTTTGGTGTCCTGAATCATAGAATTATAGAATGGTTTGGGTTGGAAAGCATCTCAGAGATCATCTAGATCCAACCCCNTTTTTCTTCTTCTCCACCTCAATGACCAAGGGAAGACCTCACTACCACCAATTTGAAGTCAGAAGAAAATTTTAACTACCCAATTTGGTGACATAGTGCTGTGCCTTTTCACAGATGGGTCTGTGAAGCAAACACACAGGTATTGCGAGAAAGCAGCCATCATTTTAATAATTTCAAACCTGAAGGCATAGAGATGAGTGTGTGACATGCATGCAGATCTAAATGGTTTCTTCGGTTACATTTTTGAAACTTTTGTTCCTTACAGAATAGTAATTTCTATTTTGAATAATGTTTTCACTTATGAGTGATAACAGATGAAAAATTCAGAAAATGGAGGGGTTCATTTACCTGCAGAACGGCAGACTATTGATGTCACTACTGAGGGCTTTTCCAAGCATTTAATCTACAAAGAGATTTATTGAGTATTTGGTTCTTGCTGGAGTTGCTAATAGTATAGCTAATTGAAATGGTGATTCCTTTTGTCATGAACATCTGCTTGAAGGAATGAGACAGGAATTTACTGCAGTTAAAAGATGTAGAAAGCTCTCAAATACCACAGTAAGGGGGAAGATACAAGAATGTATGTAAAATGAAGCAGTATCATCAATCCTCTTCATAAACAAAGCCAACCATCTCTTCAAAGCAAAATATTTTCTTGTTCTAAAGATTTAACTGAACTTGAGTCACCACCCTGAAAGTTTCAGTCTGAAACTCTCAGCATCCCATTCTTATGTGAAGACATAAACATCACAGACAAGATCCACAGTTCTTGCTTTCTTCAGTGACCACCACACTAAAAGACAGCAAGAGCAGAATCTTTACTACTAAATTGCTATGACTTGCACCCAGGCCTTTGAAAAAGCAGCCAGTACAGCTGGAAATGATTAAAAAGTAAAGCTCTGCTTACAAAGTTTTAGCAGTCTCAGAAACATTGTTGAACTTTTTCACTAAATGCTAAAATGCTAAAGGTTTTGCTTATGTTTCTATGTAAACGCTGTTTTAGGGATGGTGTTTGCAAAAATGTTCCTAAATATTTTCTCCTCCTCTTTATACATGATTACTTTCAGGGAATTTATAAAATTATGCATTTTTTTGTTTTGAAAGATCAGAATAGGAAGACATTTCAAACCATCTAATTAAAAACACAGAAAAACATATCTATTTTTCCTCCCTTCAAGTAGTGACTGCGGTCTCTAGTGATTTTTGTGTCTAGTACACATCTCTCTTTTGTCTCATTTGTATGTTTATAAATCCTTTTTTGTTGTTGTTGGTTTCTTTTTCTCTTTTGAGATGACCTTTCTGAGTGAGGAGATAGTAGATTTTGCTCAAGTCCCTGATGAAAACTTTTCTGTCACTAGGAACTTTCTGTCTTTAGGAACTTCCCTGGAAGTCACTCTGATTCCCTTGGTGATCTTTTACCTAAGCCATTTCATGCGGAAGCAGTCAGGGAAATTAAAAAAAAAAAAAA
>VXBL01000334.1:0-10450 GCA_013400195.1 Aramus guarauna | reverse complement strand
AAAAAAAAGCACCTGTGTTTTTATTTACTGGCCTGTCCCATTTTGATTAAAAACATCAGACTGTAACTTCTTGCTTGGGCAGAGTGAGAGAAGAGGCAGGAAGACTGTGAATATCTGGTCAGGTTCCATTGCTGAAGCTAGGAGAAAAGATTTGGCCATTGCTTTAGTAAGGCTGTCTCAGTGAGTGTACGTGGTAGACGGCAGCAAACTTTGAAGACTTTAGACTCTGCTGCAATTCAGTGAATTTGTTGTAGTCAAACTAGAATAACTGTAAATCATAACTTCTAGACCACTAAGCTTTTTATTGGCTGCTGTACTCTGCAGAATATTCTGCATCATGACAGGAAGGCAGATATAAATCTGTTGGTCCCAAATTTGTTCCTGCTTACAGTTTTGCATCTCATATTCGTAATGGCATGTCATTTGACCCGCTAATGTTTAAAAACCATTGAAATCTATGAACGCTTGTCTATATGTGACCATCAATATGTGTCACATGAGAGCTAACTGCTAGTTTCTGTTACTTACTATAATATTTGCTACTATCTTGCCTTGCACTTGATCTTAGGACTAGGACCAGCTTCTAGTTTCATGTTTTCAGTGTGGTGGAGGACTGATATTTAAACATTGTTATATACAAACAATAACCTGCAAATACTTTAAAAGGTCGTTTGTATCAGTTAACTTTTAATTTCTATTTTTTCTTACCAGTGAATCTTGTGTGTGGAACTAAGAAAAAAAATGCTGAAGTTTTTTGGATCTGTGTTTAGGAGGTTTTCAGCTTCCTGAATTGGGGAAAAGTTTGGTGTTTGACTACTTGAGATATCTTTTTAGACAGACTAAAACACTATGATTTGTTGAAAGTTTTCCAATGCCAGGAAGGAAGATCATGGAGGTCATTAGAGATCTGCTAAGGTAGCACAAGCTTGGACTTATGAATAGAATGAAATTATGAATAGGAAATATTTCTATTCATAAAATTATAAGTAAAAATTATTCTCTATTATATAATAAGAAATAATTCTTTCTAGAGATGGTTATAGAAATTATAAAGATGCACTAGCTCATATTTCAGATTTTTCAGAAGCTCTTCAAGAAATATCTACATGAAATGTGTGACATCGGTATGTCTTTAGTTATTAGTGGACAAAGTTTTCTAATATTTTTTTACAAATAGTCACAAAGGGAGAAAAATTTTAGGCTTTTTTTTTCTCGAGTTCCCATAACTCATTTTGTTTTGTTTCTTTGAATCACTGCAATTTCGTTGTGATTGATTAGGTCTAGACTCAGGACTTCTGAAAAGCACATCCTGAATTATTGATGGGTGTTACAGCCCTTTAAATTGCTAGAAACAAAATGCATGGTCAAAACCTGCAGTAACTTGCATGTATTTTCAGGTCATTGTATAGCAGACCTATATTTTTTATGAAGGGACAGTGCCAGGACTTAATGGTTACTCTGGTTGAAACTAACATGTGATATGATTTTCTTTCTTTCCTATTTAATTTTTTTTCTTTTAACTGATGACACACACAAAAGTATAAACCCAGCTTGGACTGAAGGATGAGAGGAGAGGAAAGACAGGCAGGAACTGGTCTCTAAGGAGGGAAGGAAAATTAGATTTAAAAACTATTTTTTTTTTCCATTAAGAAAACAGCCCTTGGAGCTATGCAAACTGATGATGCACCCAGCCTTGCTTGGGTGGTGCAGTCAGCACAGCTACTCCTAAGTAATATTTTGGAGCCTCAGGAAGCTTTATTATTAAAAAGTGAAAACGACCATATTTAATCACCTGTTACACTAAAGGGAATAACCTTTCAGGAGTGCAGGAAGGATTATTTAACTACATCTTCTTGGTTCTCCTTAGGTAAAGAGGAAATGGAACTTTATACCAAAGTAAAATATATGTGAATTAGAGTATGAGGGATTTATGAAGCCCTGGCTACTGTAAAACTCACTCTTCCTGTAGGCTATTAGGAGTGAAGATGAAATCCTGGACTGGTAGATCTCAAAAACTGTGGGGCAATACTGCATAAGGTAATAGAATGAGGTATTTAATCAATAAACATAACCACAGTAACCCTTGCAAACTATTAAAGCACAGAATCAAGTTATATTGGGAATGACCTCTGTTCCATTCCCTACCACCTCCCCACCTCAAAGCAGAGACAGCTTCAAAGTTAGACCCAATTTTAAAGTTAGTTCAGGGCCTCAACTTGTTAAATTTTGACTGTCTCTGTGGATGGAGGTTCCTCAACCACTCTCTGCCCCTGTTCCAGTATTTGAACACCACCATTGTGAATTTCTATCTAATCGCAATAGCCCTTGCCATGACTTTCATCTGTTGCCTCTTGTCCTTTCTGTTGTGTCTCCAAGAAAAGCCTGGCCATTAGATAGATGAGAACAGCAATTAGATCCTTCCTCAGTTTCCTCCAGGCTGAGAAAATTCAGCTCTCAGCCTCTTTTCATCTGTTTTGTACTCCAGATTCCTTATAATCCTGGTGATCCTTCACTGGACTATTCAGTTTGTCAGTATCTTGTACTGGGGAACCCAAAGTGGGACACAAAATTTTGGATACAGCTTTGCTAATGCCAGATACAGGGGAATAATCATTTCCCTCGACCCATTACTGTGCTCTTACGGATGCAGCCAGTATGAGACCGACAAAAGAGTGCGCTGCTGACTCCTGTACACCTCATCCACCTTATCTCCTCTCCTTCCAAGTCTTATTCCAAAAAGCTGCTTTCTAATCCTTCAGCCCTCAACCTGCGCTGTTGCAGGGGGTTATTCAGTCCCAGGTATAGGGTCTCACAATTGCCATTGCTAAAGTTTTGTCAGACCATTTCTCCAGCCTGGTGAGTTCTCTCTGAATGGTAGCTCAGCCCTCCAGTGTGTCAGCTGCTCCCTCCATCCCTTTGGTGTCATTCCCATATGATACATCTGCAAGGTAAGGCAGACTGACCACGCACACTTGTTTGTAAGGTTCCTGTTAGTTGGCAAAGGCAGATTGCTAACAGATGTTTCAGACAGGATGGAATATAAATGAGGTTTACAGGTTAGATTTTTCTTTATTATAAGCCAGAAAAAAGCTGTCTGTCACCCCCCCCTTAGGCTATATATTTCTCCTTTTATGTATAAAATGAATTTTGTTATGCAGCCTAAATAACATCAGGTCAATAAGATGCCGAACATGAATATCTGTCAATGGTTTATACGTATTTAATTTGGTGTGAATGAGTCATTTCATAATTTGACTTGGGAAAAGGTCATGTTTAGTAAGAGGTCCTTTAGGCTATTGCACATGTTTATAGATATGTATAATTGTTTATGACATTTTACATATACTTGACCTCATATATGAAGACATTTTTGATGTGTAGCTTAATTATGTGTGTAGCATTTCTAGAAAAGTATTTACCAGTTCTTTGAGTTGGGGAGAGAGTCTGGGTGTCATTTTTATTTTGACAGCCTGTTAGGGGCCTTACAGGTCCCGTATTGTTCAGGTATTGTGTAATTTTAGTTTTGCAGAAGTATGTCAAACTCTTCTTGTTTGACTCTGTTAAAAAAAAAAATCAGCATTTCTAATCTAGATCTAGAATTTGTGAGAAAGCCACCTGCCAGGAGAGTGGTAGATGGGGTTACTCTTGTACTATGCAGCCAGAATAGGAGATTCCTCAAAAGGTCCCTTCCAGTTCTACGTTTCTAAATTCTATGATGTTCAGCTTTCCCTGTATTGCAGCTGAGGTACCCAGAGCCAGCTCATGAATTTGAATGGATTGCTGAGGCTGCAGTGATTGGCTCCACTGCCTGGATGTGAGGACACAGGGACTTCTACTTGAAATCTGGAAACCTGTAATGCTACTCTGTAACTGTCACAGAACAGGAGTAGGCTCATTGTCCCTTGTGTGTGGGATACAGGAAACATTTTCCCTGAGGGATTTTCCAAAACTCCAGCCAGCCTTGGGCTGCTATACCACTGAAATCAGAAGTGCAATGTCAGATGTTGCTTTCAGCACATGTTCTGTTCAGCTCAACCCGGCAAAGGTTGGGGACAGTGATTTAGGTGTTCAGGTCAGGCTTTTGCCTTTCACTGAGACTTCCAAAGTGGGAGCTGGGCTCTTTTGAAAATTCAAAAGAGCTGAATTGCATCTTAGACACGATGATGTTGGGTACTTAACTGAGCGTGGCTGATGAAATATATATGTTGAGTTTTTATTGTATTGTGACTTGTAAATCATCCCTTACATAATCAGTGTAATATCTCATTAAAGAGCTAGATTGAGTCTGAGGAGTTAATAAGGAAGGGAGCTCTAGACAGTGCAGAAGGGAAAAAGGAGTCAGGTGTATTTCTATACGTGATGACATCACATGTATCATACGTGATTGCAAATGTAATTCATAGGCAGATGACTCAAAATGGTGGTTTCTCCTTTGTACTGTTTCACAAGTTTATGTGTGTAATATATGGTATAATCATGTTTCTCAGACCAAATCCTTGATCAGACCAAAATGAAGTGTGAAAATAGATAGCTACTAAATGTAAATATCAACAATTCTTTAAAAGGTTCCCTTTCCCTCGCTTCCCTTTCCATATTCTCAGCAGAACGATGAAAAGTTATGTAGAAGCTTTAAAACTGTACTGAGTCTTTTGATATATGGCATGTTCCTCCCTAGGAATTAGCAAAAGACCTGACAGGTATAGACCAGCTATTTAACCTTTGCCACTAGAAGTGTTGGTGTTTAAGGATTATTGTTCAGGAAATGAGAACATCCCAATAATTGGTGAAATGAAGATTGCATAACATTACCTTTTATGTGAAATTCTAAAATTATATTTATTGGCCAATTCACAGAAAGTGCCGTAGTGACCACAGAAATGAATCTGGTTTAATACATGTACAGATGTACAGGCCAAGTTTTAAAATAACAGATCTATTTCCATTACGCATTTAATCAATCATGTGGAAAACATCCAGATATTGATAATCTTGAATTCATAAATGACTGTGCAAAGTGACATGGTTTTTATGAAATATACCACTATGCCATGAAAGGGATTTTGTACAACTTATTCCCACTATATGTAAAGTTAAGGTTTCATGTACTTTACTATGTGTTGAAATTTACTGTACATTGTCATAGAGAAAAGTTTTGTTTTTTTTTTTTAAAAAAAACACAGCAGATTTGTATCTGTGTTCAAAAAATATTTTCAGCTCATATTCACCTTTTTAATTGCACATAGTCATTTAATTCACCATTCTGTGTAAATTGTATAGATTCACGCTTTCATAAATGCATTTAGCATCTGCAACAAGACATTTCAAGATGTGGTTTTTGATTGTTTCACATATACATTAAGTTATTTTATAGAATGAGCATCTCTCCTGGTGGACTGAAGAGTCTGTTTTGAGACAAACATAAGGGGTCACAACCATACAGGGTATGTGTATTTGAATCCCACCTGGCATATTTTTTATTATCAATAGAAATGGCCACAGCTACACAGAGATTGGACTGCTAGGAGACAATCCCAAGCTACCACCTGAAGTTACTGCTCCTCAACAAGAACTAATGCCCCAGCATGGAAGCAAATCTGGGAAATGACAAATTGTGTGTGTGTGAAAAGTTCTACATTTTTGCAGGCAGATGAAGTATTGTTTTACTGACAAGCTATGATGAAATATGAAATTGAGCTCAGAGCTCTTCAAAAATCCTACGCTCTCAATAACATATCAGATTTTTCATAACTATGTAGTAAATTCTAACTAGAAACAACTCCTTCCACCAACTTAAGTCCTGGTTTACAGTTCCTTGCTCAGGAATTCCTCTTTTTTCTCTCCCTTTGCATTGCACCTCACCTTGCAAGGCTTGATCATCTCCCCACTTAGTCTATTAGACTTAAGTTACTCTTCATACAATTACGAAGTTACTCTTTATACAATGGCTGGTTTTTGAAAAGTGGGGAGAAGAAGAGACAGGAACCTATAATGACACAGAGTTTTTTTAGAAAACTGAAAGGTATTTTCACTAATTTTTCTCATCCATTGTATTAGCCAATGCCAAGGTAGTCCTCTTTGGTCAATCATGTGGCCTAAAACCACTGATGGTAATTCGTCATTCCCTACAATATTATTTGTAAAATTCTAGTTGACACCAGTTAGGAACAGAGATGTGCTGAGGGAAGTGTATATACCCTTAAGTCAAGATTGTAAGGCTTAGTCTGCTTAGTCTCCCGTTTACATCAATCCTTGTAGACAGAACAAATGAGAAAGTTTTATTTCACTTGGGTCTTAGTGATGCAGTAGGCCTTTCAGCACAAGGATTTCAGTTCTGTTTTGGCTTTCAGGTACAGAAGGCTGGGGTAGAAGAAGGAACTACATCAATTAAAAGACCCAAGCTGACTTTGTACATCCTTACCGTTTGCCTGTGTAATCAGGCTTCTGGGCCACAGAACAGAGGTTTGCTTGAGGGATGTTTGAAAACTAACCGTATAGTCATTGTGCTAGTCAGAGACCATAAATGCATTGCAAATTTGAAATATAATGTTAGGCATGGCAGTACTCAGAAAAGTTGGCACAATTCTATTTCTTTGCAGAAGTTATCATATGGCTAGAAATCTCAAGTACCTGGTTTTAGAAAGTAAGTGCATTCTACCAATGACATTTGAGGAGAAACAACATATACTAATCGGTCTTAAAGATGTAAAAAACATATTGGTAATAGTTACTGTTCAGTGTAGGGATGCTTAAAATCATGGGCACATGAATGACAATGTCTGTTTTCAAATTAGTGATGACAATCTAAATTTTAACAAATTACTACTTTGTATTATTGTTTGGTTGGCTCAAATGTTTATTGATTGGCTTTGTTAAATCATACCAATATAAAAGACACTGCCAAATCCATATTGTATCAGAACTTACCCATAGATTACAGCAAAGATTTTTTTTTTTAAATCAAGTTTCAGTATAAATTTATTGTTTAACTTTTGACAACCTATGCAGTGACACACACCAACACAGAGCACTTTAACAGTGTGAACTGACCATGACTAATTTAAGGAAATACAAGGTTTTTTAGTTTGTGTATTAACGACATTTCAGGAAAAGGTAAGAAAAGATGAGACTGAAGGAATGAATTGGAAGGAGGAGGGATTCATAGCTTCTTTAATAAATGACCAAAGGCAACGAACCTGATAACTATCTAAAAATATTCAAAGGATATAAATCATGGTTAGAGGAATTATTTAGGGTGTTGCAAAAGGGACTGGGACTAATGAGATAAAAATTACAAAAAGGATTATTTAAATTCATTATCAGGAAAAGCTTTCTAATGATGAATTCTAATAGACTCTGGAATAATCTCCCAGGGGAAGCAGTAGAAGCCCCAGGTTTAGAAACATTTAAGTAGGCTGAAACACCCCCATCCCTAACACTAGAAAATGTATTCTAGGGAACAATTCTGCACTGTTAGCATAATATTCTACCTGTACTACTTTTTCTTTCTGTCTACTAATCTCTATTTCTAAGATTTAATGATTCTAGCAGCAACTTCTAAAAACACTGAAATTTAGATGAAACAGTTATTAGGAATCCTAACCATAGTCTGTATTACTCTGCAAAGCAATAACCCACTCTGGTATATCCTTCCATCACTGTTGTGATGACCCTTTGAACAGAACTGCCTGTTAATCACAATCAAGTATTTTCTTAAGATTCTGGTGGTGCGGTATTTACAACAGAATATTTAAAAAATGAGGTGTACCTCACTTTTTTTTTTTTTTTAATCAGTTTGTGGAGGATCTAACAATAAACATGCCAATGGTTGTTGCTGAGAACTGAGGTAATAGCTTCAGCTCTCAGAATTGTCCAGGGATGACTGTTATCCTTGAAAATTTTTTGTATCTTGTGTATTTTCAAAAATCAAGATTCCTAACTATGTGGTCACTTAGGAAATTGGATCATTACCAAAAGTCTACCTAAGGGCCTTTGCAACATGGCACATGGTCTTTCTTGGGTGTTCTGAGTTCATCAACCAACCTATGTAGTATGTTGTTTGTAGAAGATCTCTAAAACTAATCAACACAGTTGTCTGTGTTCAAAAGTTCTGTTTCTTAGTTCAAAGTAAAATGTGTGGTAACTGTACCATTAAATTTGAGTCACTACAGACAAAATGTTTTGGTCCAAATCACCATGGGCCTGCCTTGGCCATAAAGCATTTCCTACTTAATGCAGGCACAGGGTAGCAACATTTGTTATGTTCTTGCTCCCTTCCCAGCTTTGCTGGAGGCAGTGTAACTGTAACTAATGAAGCAGCTACAGACAGCAGCAACCACCCAAATAACTTACGGTTCTAGTTCATGAGTACAACCACCACCTCCATGCTGGGAATGATTAGGTGATTTTTATATGTGTGGGGGTATGTGCGCGCACATACATATGGTCATCTCAGAACCCTTCAGCATCCTATATTTGCTTTCCTTCTTGTTGATTGCTGATACCTGTCAGATCTGGACATGAAAGTAGCATGTTTCCATTGTCTTAGTGTTTGACACTCAAGCTTTTAATCTCTCTTGTTTCTAGAAGATTAAATTCTAGCTTTTTTCACAACAACTGCTAACCTTAACTCTTTCTGTTATTCATGTGTTATTATTTTCTACCTCCCTGTTCACACTTCCTTAAATGCTAATTCAATTTTCTAAAAGAACTGACTGCAGTTAATCCATTCCACATTCCAAAGAGCATGCCCAGTTAAAAAAAAAAAAAAAAAATCCACCTTCTCATCTATACGTGCGCATATTAAGCAGATCGTAGACAAGAATTTGTTGCCAATTTCAGTACTGGTTTGAAATGTCATTGTAGTCACAGGCTTGGTCAGGGTTATCTGATTAAGTCCTTGATATCTGTTTATATATTTAAGGGAGGTAGGAGTAGAAAGAAAAAAAGACATTGTCATTTTAACAATTTGTTTGGGGTTTTTTTGTTCATTAGGCTATCCTGAAAACTTCAGCCAAAAATTATTTTATGGGTTAATATGCCTAGAGAAAGCTGAAAGCACTTTATATCCAGTTAGGAAGTTAAATGCCTCTTAAAACCCCAAAACTGTATCCGGTTTTATACAAAAGGAATAGGTAGTGCAGCAGAACGGCCTTTTACTCCCATGAAATGTTGTGGATTTCTAAAGTATAAGAATAGAACATGATTGTAAAACCTTTGTGCCCCATTTGGAGATAGATTGTCTTTGCATTTGGCAGGCTTTATGCACCGTGCCTAGCGAAAGCTGCACTCTTTTATTGTACAATGTACGTAGCTGGGAAAAAAAATTCTGTTGCTTTGTTCTCAGCAGAGGCATAAATACTGACAATACATGGCCCTGTAGCTTCAACAGCTGATGAATGCACAGTTTCTACACAAGTTAAAAATAGGAATGAGGGCTTTTTCGGAACTGTTTTAAATGTTTGTAATGTTTCAAACTTTTGTGAGTGTTTCTTCATAGGCGCTAACTAATGATACAAGAGGCCAAAGTTCTTGACTGTAACCATTGCGTCATTCATTTTGCGGGTATGTAGGGTGCTCCACAATGGAGGGCTGTGAGTAGCACTGCAACAGAAATACTGAATCATAACACCACCAAGCTCTGTGACAGTGATTTTCATCGACAGCGCTCACAGTACTTTGCGAAGATGTCAGTATTGTTATTTCTATTTACAAGCAGAGGAATGGAAACTGTAACTGGTGAACCACTGTTGATACCTAATCAAAAGGCAGCAAAATGTCTCTTGGGAAGCAGAGGACCTGGTCTGGCAAATGTCTTTTCACTACCAGGAATGAAGTTATGACTATACAAAACCCCCCTGGATTCGTTTTCTTGTGTTAAGCTTCAATGATATGGTTTAAAATTATTTATTATTTTAAAACCCTTTGTTAGACAGAGGTTTATGAAATTAAAGCCCTTGTTTCCCTTTCACTTTTGCTCTGCTTGAGCATTGTGAATTTTTATTTTATGATCCTGTCCTCTTTAGTGGGAAGAAAAAAAACAAAACCCAAACAAACAACAAACTCCATACAAGGCTTGTACCTTGTTGCTCGTACAAAGGTACTGAAGTATAATTACTTTCTGAGCTATCGCTGGAATAATTTTCCTGATGGATTTAGTAGAAATATTTATTTGGATTGGGTATGTTAACAGAGCATCTGTTTTACTCTGCTGTAGCTTTAGTGGTCATCCTTCAAACCTGTCTTTATTCTCCACACTAATAAAAAAGAGAATCTGGATTCCAGGAGAGACTTTAAAAAAAAAAACCAAACCACCAAAACCCCACCCCAAACAACAAAACACTCTAGTGCTAAAGCAAATAGTCTGCTCACTGGATACACTTTCTTTTGTTGGTTCATTTGACACTGTCATCTCCTTCACGGGAAATCCAAAACATGCAGCATTAAGGAACCT
>VXBL01000332.1:2321447-2363209 GCA_013400195.1 Aramus guarauna | reverse complement strand
TTCATCCTTACCCAGAGGATCTCCGAGGAGCCGCGTTGTCGCCACGTGCAAGCGCTGTACAAGCCACGCCCTTCCTGACCTCCAGCGCAACCCCCCCAGCCTTGCCTGCCCTGCCTCTCCCTACTGCAGAGCCTGTCACCATCCATCAGAGGACTCATCCCACCAGGCTTCGCTTGTACCGATGGTGTTGTCTTACCTCTGGAACTGGGACAAAGTTTCTAGCTCCTCCTGTATTCCTCACGCTGTCTGTTCATTAGTCTAGAGACAGGAAGATCTACATCTCTTCAGAGCACAAACATTGCCTTTCGGTTGGCCTAACTGAGCCCTGGTCGCTAAGCCTGACCTAGGCTTAGTCAATCTTACTCGTCAAGGCAGAATCTTGGAGCATATCAAAATGGTGAAAACCTCCTGTGTACTGCATTGGAATCTGTCTGTACCTCCTCTTTGGGAGCGGTCGGAAATGTTGAAAACCACAGATACGAGGTACAAAAGCATAGTATCAGCTACGTGCTGAAAAGGTAAAGTGATTGTTTCAGATCATTTAAAGGTTGATTTAGATTTTTGTCTGAAGTTTTGTACTTACAGGTCCAAGCAGGAGAATAGTGTATTTTTACGTGGCGTTTCCTATGCAACCCACTTTGGTTTTAAACACCACGACTGCGATCTCTTAACAGCTTAATGTCTTTGGGAACCAGATATTCCTAGGCTTCAATGGCTTTTCCGATGATACTTGTACTCCATTTATAAAACCGTTATGAAATTATTGATGTTGCCACCTAAAAACGAATAAGTATATAAAAATAAAATAAGAGTTCTTACAGTTAGATGAAATTATATGTCTGTCTGTGTGTGCAACTTTTATGTATTTTTCAGTACCTTTTTTCATTTTCAGTGAGATGCTTTAGTTCACTGTATTCTGTTTGAAAACTGAAGAAAATTAAAGCAGTAGTGTATTCAGAAATGTTCTGGAAGATATAATAAAAAAATATTTCTATCACTGTAGGCCTCTGGAGTAAGGCATTTGTTGTGTTTTTCTCTTGTACATTAAAAACTGTCCAGGGGAGTATGGAAGAGCTATGTTTACAAGAGGTCAGTTTTTGTGACAGGATACATCAGGAGTCTGTAATAGCATTCAACATATGCATGCATCATCTGGAAAAGAAGATAAACACTATTGCTTAAAAAGTGTAGTACAAAATTATTGAGGACGGTAACAATTAAGAGTCACAGTATTATTTCAACATACAGTTTAACTTAATTATAGAATCGTTTAGGTCAATATCAGTAAATGTAATGTAATACAGATTAGTGAGGAATCTATGCAAGGAAGAACTTTGTTGATAATTCTGTTGCAATTTGATTATGTGCTTAGTGATGCTGCATAGGTAAATCTAAACATGATTAATGAAGGAGTTGGAAAGAAAACTGAACAATCTTTATGTCCCCTTATAAAATATAATGCACTTGACTGTGGAGTACTGCCAGCAATTATTGTTGCTTCCCATTCCCCTCTGAAAAGGTGTAATAAAAGTAGAGAAAGTAGAGAGTAAGACATAAAAATGGAGGAAGTGCCTTGAGTCAAACCAAAGACTAGTAACCTGTCTCTGACAGTGGGGAACAGTGGATGCCCAAAAAAGATGCTAGACTGTGCTTTAGTCACATAGCTCAGGATTTCCTAGTGTCATATCTTTGTAATTAGTGGCACTAGACAGATTTTTCTTTTCACTTTGTTCAATCCATTTTTGAACCTGTGTAAACTTAGAGCATCTGCAGAATCCTATATCAAGGTGTCTCACAGCAGCAGTGGTCAGTGGTACAGAAGTTCTGCATGAAGCAAGACTAAACAGACTGCGACTCTTTTGGCTTAGGAGAAAAATGACTGTGAGAGAGCATGATACAGGGCTAAAGAAGACAAGAATAAACTGATTGTAATGGAAGATAACTGAAAAAGGAGGGATGGAAACAAGACTAAGAAGTCCAAAGGAAATAAACAGATGGATACCAGTGAAGTCCTCCTGGCAGCGCCTGGCGCACTGTAATTGTCCAAGGAGGCAACAGATGCTCTTCAGTGGTGCTTTGCCAGGAAGCATGAGCCAGTACCTCACTGACTTGTTAGCTCGTGTCATGAAAGAAAGGGGCGAAAGTCCTTTGCGAGTCTGGCCTTCACCCTAGACCAAAACCAGTTCCTCCAAATGTGCTCTAGGATTTAGAAGACAATTACTGAATTTTTCTGTGGAAAAATGCAGCTGGTCAAGGGAGTCCTGGTATTGTCAGTGAAGATTCTGACACCGTGTTTGAACTAGTATGTTGTCTGTGACTTTTAATGGCATGGGAGCAGGTAGCAGAGAGTGAGACTGGTACAGCCAAATGGGAGGGTTGGGCTAGGAGATAAGTATCCTGGGGCAGATAAGGAGTAGGATTTAAAAATTTCCCATATGCTGAAAGGGACAAAGATGACCCAACAACTGGATTCCCCTCCTCGCTCATGTTTAGCAGGGTTCCTTCAGTGCCAGGGAGAAAGCCATATTTCTGTCTCTTGGAGAGTGTTGCCACAGCCAAGGGTCATAGCATCATANCCTCTGGACTTGCTCCAACAACTCAATGTCTTTCAGTACTCCAGGTGGGGTCTCACAAGAGCAGAGTAGAGGGGTGGAATCAACTCCCTCGACCTGCTGGTCACACTTCTTTTGATGCAGCCCAGGACATGGTTGGCTTTCTGGGCTGCTAGTGCACATTGCTGGCTCATGTTGAGGTTTTTGTCAATCAACACTCCCAAGTCCTCCTCCTCAGGGCTGCTCTCAATCCTTTCTCTTTCCAGCCTGTAGTTGTGCTTGGGATTGCGCTGACCCACATGCAGGACCTTGCACATGGCCTTGTTGAACTTCATGTGGTTTGCACAGGCCCACCTCTCAAGCCTGTCAGGGTCCCTCTGGATGGCATCCCTTCCCTCCAGCATGTCGACCACACAGCTTGGTGTCATCAGCAAACTTGCTGAGGGTGCGCTCAGTCCCACTGTATGTGTCACCGACAAAGATGTTAAACAGCGCCGGTCCCAGTACCAGCCCCTGAGAAACGCCACTTCTCACGGGTCTCCTCTCGGACATTGAGCCGTTGACCACAACCCTTTGAGTGAGACCATCCAGCCATTGCTGCAGCCATTCCCATATTTACATTTTCAAATGGGATGGACTGGCAACCAGGAGACCACAGATGCAGGGTCAGGACACATAGAGAACCTTGCATTTCTAGATGATATGCCAAGAGATGTGGCTGTAGATAAGGGCTCTGCCAGGCAGCAATGTGACACACTTGATGTACATTCCAAGGACTGATGCCCCTGTCTTCACAGAGCGGCCAAGAAGAAAAAGGTCCATGGCCAACAGCAGGGCTGGGTGAGGCTGGAGTCGCATGCTGGAGTCTTTTAGCCAGGGCTTGCGTCCTTCTTTTCCCCATCAGCCCATTCTGCTGGATGAGAGGACTCAAGGAAGCACAGTGGTGGATGCAACAGCAGATCTTGGCTTGTCCAAATTTTTTCTCTGAACTGTTTGTGGTGGTGGTGATCCTGATAGCTGCAATGAGGAGAATGCAGCCAAAGTATGTCTGTTTGCAGGAGGTGTCAATACCCACAATTCAGTGGGATCTGCTATGTGTTGCAAGAGAAAAAGCAGAAGAAAACTGCTAGAGTGAGGAGAAAAGGCACATGGTATAAAGGTGTGGCGTGTAAGGCATTCATGCTAGAGAGGGAAGATCGATACAGTAGAAATTGAGGAAGAGGGAGGGAAAATGAAGGAGAAATGTTAAAGTTATCAGTGTCTGTAGAATGCCAGAGACTTGGGCTCCCAGTTAGAGGCAGAGGGGCAGCAGTAGGGGCATTCTGTTATTCTTTTAAGAGTTGCTTTGGGCAAACATAGAACTGGTATATGTACAGCTTGGGGAAAGGCTTTGCCTGTGTGGCCAAGTGATAGAATGACTGTAGCTTTATATTAAGGACAAATACAATGTTTTTCATTCAACTTTCCTGCTTCAGAAAATGCTTAAGAAGAGATCAGAAATATGGTTTTGTCCATGGAATATAAAATACTGTCTTCAAGTAGGAAGCTGAAATGATGAAGTTTGCCTTAATGTACTGTTTTGATTTGGTATATCTGGTGGGGATTAGTGATTTCTTGGATGGGAAATGACTTCAACTTAAAAAATGGCATATTACTCTTTTAAAAAAATAAAAGTCTAATAAGCCATTTTTGCATGCCAGTAAGGAGTAAAGTGATACTACATTAGACAGATATTGGTGTGTAGTTTATGTGGTCATCAGTGATGTTTACAAACCACTATGAGCGCAGTCTCAGTACTGGTCTAGAAGCATGAGGGGTTCAACACAAAGAAGCATCAGAATTATAATTCAGAGAAGGGATTAACAAAATGAACACAATAAGGGTGAAATGCATGCTGCATGACATACGGAAAACCAGTTGCAGATTTTCTTTGTTAATATTAGAAAAAATGAGCAAATATGAGACATTTAGGAGTAGAAGAAAAATACTTTCATATACAATATATGGTGAACTTGTGAAAATGCTCAGTCTGTATTACAGAATTAAAGGTAAAAGAGATTTTGTAGAAGCTACTCTTAATTTAGAAATTGTTTTATCTGAAAAATGCAAATGCTTATATATTTACCAAGAGGTAAATATATAATGCAGAACTTTTTTCCTTGTCTTGCTTTTGTGTTGCCTTTTCACTTACCCAGAACTGGTAGTTCCCTGAGTCCCTGCTAGATGGCATGACAAGCCACCACAATAATAATAATGTGATAAGGCAGATGTACTAGTATGTTCTGCACACTAGTCAAGTCAACTGCTCAGCCAACATTATTCCCTTCCCTTTTTCTTCATATTTTCCATCACGTTTTCTTACTTATATATGGGAGATCACAACTAGGCTTTTAGTTTCTTAATTATTAAAGCAATGATAAGCAGAGGTAAAGTTTGTCTTTCTCCTGTATGGATGAAATGAGATGAAATCAATAGTGCTTGTAGCTGTATTTCAGAAAGCACATTTGAGTCCTAATAGATGTTCTCACTGCTTTTCCTATCTTTCCTGCTGCAGAAATGCTATGATCCAAGCTCTAGTAGTGTGCCAGTCCCTCCCTCACACCCAACTGCAGGTAAAACTTTCTGCTTGGTCCCATAAGACCTTGTGAATGAATGTATCCTGCCCTGGCTTCACAAAGACCATACTGGGATGAGGACATGATGTTTGAATGCTGGAATTAACAAAGCAAAAACTCAGTTTTGCCTTCAGTGTTTTTCTCCCTCTGAGCGTGTTAAAGCCTGATTCAGAAAGCCTGATTCTCTTGCCAATTCTGTTAGGGTGAAATTAAGAGTAATTCCATATAACTCACTGAGGTGACACTGTTGTAACTGCTGTTAGCAAAAGCACAATTGGAGTGCAAAAGATTTACATGGGACCATTTTCAAAATTACAATTTTGAATGGATTTTATAAAGCAATGTTTTAATTACTGCTACCTTACATAGTAATTACTTTTAAAACAAACATGATAGATGCAACAGGGAGAACCAAAGATAGATGGTATGAGTATGGATTGGCTATGGGCGTGTTATCCGCAATAGACTTTAGTCAGTATCTGCAGGTGCAGATTTACACAAAGGGATAAAGACACAGCAGTCCCATCTCCAGCGTCTTGCGGCAGCATTGGGAGCCTGGGTATCCACAGCACAGCATTGCAGTTTCTCCTTGGCATCTTGGTCATGGGAGGCAGATGCAGATCGCTGAAGGGGATCTGTAACACCAGGCAGCAGCTGGCAAGTGGAAGCCTTGGCCTGGCTAGTGTGTGGTGGGGCAAGAAGGATCATGCCCCAGTACGTGATCAGGTGTGCAAGGAGTAAAGCTCATCTTCTGTCCCTCGCCTCTCCCAGTCACGTGGGGACTGCAGTGGCCCCTGCTGCAGCTTGACTTGGCAAAGCACTCAAACACTAAAGAGAAAGGCTACAATATTAAAGAGGCTAATGTGTAAAGATGTCATGTAAAAACATCCATGCTGTGTTTTGACTGGAGTGTAATAGAAAAAGCTTTTCTACACTATGGTTAATAATTCTGCACACACAGAGGGTGCACAGAACTAGTGAGTCTGTTATAAATAGTGCTAAGCGTATCACTTCTAATCTCATTTGTTTTCCTAAAGAAAAGGTAAGCATTAACAGACTCTTAACTTGTGATAAATGAATTCTCTTGCGCTGCATTTCAGGAAGCATCTAGCTATGGAAAACTCTGGGGAAACACCTACTTAGTGTAGTAAAAACAGCCTATTTAAAGCCTGCACAAGTAATTTCAACAGTGTTAGTGCTGAAAGTATTACAGTGAATGTGAGTAATGGATATGAAAATACGGTATTGCATTGTAGAAAATGCCCTGGAGAGGCAATATGTGATTATAGAGTCTGAAGGATCTTTTGTGTGAGTCTTAATGTGAAATCTTTATGTTGTTTGACTCAGTGGCAAGGGCTGTGTAATGACACCTGAAGGCAGAGGAGCACAGAGCCAGTATATTGATTATTGATACTGTTTTTCATTAGAAAACTATGTGAAGCAATGTATGCCTCTGTGGGTAATCCTGTAGATAACAAGGGCTAGATGTGTGAAGAGACTTAAGCATCTGTGTATTCCTTTTGGTGCATAACTTTAGTCTGAAGGAACTAACAAGATTGCTAAAGCTCTAGTTCAGTGGCTAATGGGCATGCACAAATGCATACCCACAACCAACGTGGTCAGGATCCTTCTTCATAATGACATCAGTCAAATGCCTAACAGATTCAATATCCCTCGGCTTAGCCAAAGGGAGAGTCTTCAAGGGCTACCTTGCAGTGACTATGGCTATTCTCCATGCACCTTTTCTCAGATTCCTCACTCCCTGTAATTCAGAGGAAAGACTTGAACCCAGCTCTTCATCTGTGCCAGAAAGAGCACTGCAACCTCTTGGCTGTCAGATATTCATCGGGGAGGGGAAGAGGGAAGGGAGCTGTCTCCTGTTAAAATTCTTCCAGTATATACAAATAATGACAATTCATTACAGCAGAGACAGAGATTGATGACATAGGCATGTAATTAGGCCTATCACCTGGGAAGTGGGAGAGTCAGGTTCTGGTCCATGCTCCAATGAATATTTAATTATTAACATGAGATGGAACAGCTCTGTCAAGCCTGGGAAGACTGCACCTGCAATTCTTCAATGGTTTTCTGCTGCAGGCAGTCTTCTGGCCAGTAGAACTGGATTGAACTCCTTGTTTCCAAATTAATAGGTATCTGAGAGCAGAACTTTCACCTCCTAACTGACAGCACTCACCACTGAACAATGTTATAAAACAACAAAGATTTGAGTAACTTTTATTTATTTTGTGCGAGTTCATGTGTGTTAGGCATCTAATTTGAAAAGATGTTGAAAATTTTTAGCGAACCCTGACACCACCAGGAGAAGTTCCCTTGTGATTCTCCATGGTGGCCAGAAGTGGGGTGTGAGGACCCAGCTGGTGCATCCCATAATTTCTGTGAAGTCCTAAAGAGGAAGAAAGGAAACAGACACAAAATCTTTTCAATCCTTTCCCAGCTGAATAACTGGGGAATCAAAACCTTGGGGTGCAAGGTTCAGTTTCAATGAAATATCCGGAGAAATTCCATTTTCTAGTAGGAATGGAGTGAAAGGCAAGCTACAGCCCCAGGCACTCCAAGGAGGTCAAGCTAATGAATACTCCAGTAGGAGAGGAAAATTCAGTTGTCTAAACAGGAGTGTCAAGTATAACTTTGGGTATTGGCTTTGACATTTTAAGCCTTCCTGGCCTCCACTCGCTGTTTTGCAAGGGAGTGGAACTCCCTGAAGTCCTACCTCAGACCTGCAGCGCCATGCAGATGTTGTGGCTGCCCCAGGGCATCTCAGATAGCATGAGGTGACAATGTTTAGGCAACTGAATCCCACTCAATCTGAAAGTAGTGCAATTCCTCTTGTCATTCTGCTTCACCAGCAAGACCAGTGGCTACTAATGTGACAATCTATCTCAATCTACACAGTGGTTAAAATTGTTCTGTTGTTGCAGAGGAAGGAGCAAAAAATAAATCAATTGGAAAACCCTTGTCATCGCCTAGCTGGTCCAGTAACACTTTTTCACTGATACAAAGCATTACAGTTTCCTTTTTATTGCTCATAAAGAAACTTCACAGTCTATAGTACAACTTTTAAGATGTGATTTGTAAAGACTGACTGCATTTTAATAGGTGTGTATTGGAAATGCATATTTTTCCTTGCTATTAGTATTTTCCTTATTGTTTTTATCAATATTTTTGTAATTAATTTTAGGGAGTTATGATGTAGTAAAAAAAAGAAAAAAAATATGCCAAATTCAGCTCTAAGAGATCAAAAAAGACTGAAATGTATAAATAACTTCCCACAGGAAAATAATAAGAACAAAACAAGAAGATAATAATGAGGAAAGATACAGATTGGGCACATTTTTCAAGATGTTATGTAAACACAGTGTGTGCCAATAGCAAGCAGTTTCAGTTCTCAAAGACATGCAGCATTGCATCCCATATTATTCTGATTTCTAATTCATCTTGATTGTCTTATATTTGAAATGCTCTTTGCCCTTAATATAAGCAGATTTAGTAAGATTTGCTATTTCACTGGGTTTCAGAGTCTAGGATTCGTGAACTTGAGTGACATACATCTGGCTATGAATTACATTTTATTAAAAAAATATCCATCATAATATAGGCACTTCCTCCCTCCTGCTTGTGTTAGTAATACTTACTGAGAACCAGAAAAAAAAAAAAATTACAGGTCACACTGATAGAAAAAGGCAAGACTGACTGAACCTTTTTGTGAACAATGTTCTACAAAGTGCTCTGTATAACAGATAGTTTCTATTCAGTGTGAACATGGATTCAACATTGATTTTTTAAGAAGTTGTGTGGAACTACTTGTTACCAGTCATTCCTCTTGGAAATGCCACCCAAGCCCTTGGACTCATGTGCCAGATCTCTTTTGACTGTGTTTGTTGGCTGATGAGCTGGTTCCAGTCTAAGGCTATTGCTGAGCATAAACCTTGCTTATTCTCCTCAGGATCATTTTCAACCCTTCTGTGACAATTTGTATTCCACAATGCTATGTAGTGTGTCAGCTAGTTGCACTGTAGAAGGAGGCTAGTTCTGGATACAAGCTGGCAACGCTGACCTACGGTCAGTATAGCTCTGACAGCTCAAGCCTTGCCTACCCTCACGCTCTCACCATTACAGGGGTGCTTTGGAAACTGGCTTTCTTGCCCAAACAGCCATGTGTGCACCAGGTATCTAGAGGGGTCCAGACTGGTGCACTAAAGGAAGGAGAGTATTCATTAAAGTCTTGAAAAAACATTTTCTGATACAGAACTTTACTGCTAGCAGAGAACCTACACACAAGGCAGAAGGCCTAGAAAGCTCATTGACTAGTTGGCAAGATAATAGTCGTGCATTATGGATGACTGCTGGCCACTCCTGGGGTCAGTAGAATAAAAGAGTTTGGTGGGAGCTGGTAGCTGCACGTCATGGTTTAACCCCAGTCATTGACTAAGCAGCACGCAGCCGCTCGCTCACCCCTGCCCCCGCAAGGAGGGGAGGAGAATAAAAAAACCCAAACCCTCGTGTTGAGATAAAGACAGTTTAAGGATAAGAAAGGAAGATAATAATATTAACAACAACAACAACATATTTTTTATATGTATAAATAAAAAGAAGTGATGCATAAATGCAATTGCTCATCACATGTGGAAGGGGAAAAAACGCAATTCCCAGTCTGTTTCTGAGCAGCGATTCCACCTTCCAGCTAGTTTCCCCGGTTACATACAGACCATGATGTTATATGGCAGGGAATATCCTTTTGGCCAGTCTGGGTCAGCTGTGCTCTCCCAGCTTCTTGTGCACCAGGCAGGATGGGAGAAGCTGGACAGTACCCACCCCATTATTCCATACCATCTACATCATGCCAAGGTGCTATACTTCCCAATACAATCCAATTAGTCACCATCACTTTTTCCTGTCTTTTGATGTGTACACACAGATATTATTCCTTTAGTCTATGGGCCATGCCTCTGAAAGTCTGTTGAGTTTGTTTAGTCCATGACTTTTGGGCTCCATCTGTCATAACCGTCTCTTAAGACTGGGGAGATGGTGTGTGCTGTTGGATTGTCGCATGCTGCATCTGGAGTTCTTAGCTGATATATCTGGAGTGGTCCATGCTCCATGTGTGATATAATCAATCTGCCAGGCCTCCCCATGTTTATGTTTATGTTTATGTATATTTATATTTATATTTATATTTCAGCTATTGTCCTCCATACCACAGAGGCTTTAACCGCTTGGCTTGTTTGATTGTAGAGCATGTTTCAGATTTATGGATGACCTTTGAAATAGCATCCATGGTTAAGCCCACCCCTCAATCACGAGCCCATCTATACGTTGTATCCTTTCTGAGATATCATGGTCCACTGAACTATAAACAATTCACCCTTCTTTGTGTTGCCAGTCCAGATCTACCTGAGCCATTTCAATCTTAGCAGCCTGATCCACCTGCTAGCTGTTTTGATGTTCCTCAGTGGCCCAGCTCTGGGGTACGTGGGCATCTACGTGATGCACTTTTACAACCAGCTTCTCTAGCCGGGCAGCAGTATCTTGCCACAGTGGGACAGCCCAGATGGGTTTGCCTCTGCGCTGCCGGTTTCTCTGCTTCCATGGCTGTAATCACCCCACAGGGCATTGACCACCATGCATGAGTCAGTATAGAGGTAGAGCATTGGCCACTTTTCTCATTCAGCAATGTCTAAAGCCAGGTTGATGGCTTTCACTTCTGCAGACCGGCTCAATTCACCTCCTTCAGCAGCTTCTGCGACTTGTCATGTAGGACTCCATACAGCAGTCTTCCAACTCTGATGCTTTCCCACAGTGCAACAGGACCCATCAGTGAACACAGCACGTAGCTTCTCATTTTCTGGCATTTTATTATACATTGGGGCTTCTTCAGTATGTGTCACTTCCTCCTCTGGCAATATTCCAAAATCTTTGCCTTCTGGCCAGTTGATGATCACTTCCAGAATTCCTGGACAACTGCAGTTTCCTATTCCAGCCCACTGTGTGATCCGTGCGACCCAGTGACTCCACGTAGCATCGGTTGCGTGGTGTGTAGAGGGGACCCTGCCTTTGGACATCCAGCCCAGCACTGGCAGTCGGGGTGCCAGGAGGAGCTGTGCTTCAGTACCAACCATCTCTGAAGCGGCTCGAAGCCCTTCATACACTGCCAATGTCTCTTTTTCTGTAGGAGTGTAGGGGACCTCAGATCCTCTGTACCCCCGACTCCAAAACCCCAGGGGTCGGCCTCAAGTCTCCCCTGGTGCTTTCTGCCAGAGACCCCGGGTCAGGCCGTTCTCCCTGGCTGTGGTGTAAAGCATGCGTTTCACATCTGGTCCTGCCCGGACTGGCCCAAGGGCCACCACATGAACTATTTCCTGTTTACTTTGTTCAAAGGCTTGTCATGGCTCAGGGCACCATTTGAAATCATTCTTCTTCTGGGTCACCTGATAGAGAGGGCTTACAATCAGACTGCAACTGGGGATATGCATTCTCCGGAAAGCCACAGCACCTGAGAAAGGTTGTGTTTCCTTTCTGTTGGTTGGTGGAGACATAGCTGTTATTTCATTGATCACATCCATTGGGATCTGACAACACTCATCTTGCCATTTTATTCCTAAAAACTGGATCTCCTGTGCAGGTCCCTTGACCTTACTTTGTTTTATGGCAAAACTGGCTTTCAGAAGAATTTGGATTATTTTCTTCCCTTTCTCAAAAAACTTCTGCTGCTGTGTTGCCCCATATGATGATGTTGTCAATGTATTTCAGGCACTCCAGAGCTTCCTTCTGTTCCAGTGCAGTCTGGATCAGCCCTTGGCACATGGTGAGGAATGCTGTGTTTCCACCCCTGGGGCAGCCAGGTGTACTGGACACCCCTCCAAGTGAAGGCAAAGTGTGGGATTGAGAAAAACGCATTAGCTATATCAATTGTGGTGTACCACTGGGCTGCCTTTGACTTGTTTGTATTAAAGTTCCAGCATGTCTGTCATGGCAGCACTCATCAGTGGCATGACTTCATTCAGACCATGATAATTTACTGTCAGTCTCCACTCTCCATTGGACTTCCACACTAGTCATACAGGACTGTTAAAGGTTGAGCGGGTTCTGCTGATCGCTCCCCGACTCTCCAATTGATGAATCAGCTTGTGGATGGGAATCAGGGAGTCTCTGTTGGTGCAATATTGCCACTGGTGCGTTGTTGTGATAGCCATTGGCACCCATCGTTCTTTGACCCTGAGCAATCCCACAGCAGAAGGGTCCTCCGAGAGACTGGACAAGGTAGACAGTTGTTTAATTTCCTCTGTCTCCAAGACAGCTATGCCAAAAGCAACTGGTACCCTTTTGGGTCCTTGAAATACCCTCTCCAGAGGTGGTCTATGCCAAGGATGCAGAGAGCCTCTGGACCAGTCACAATGGGATGCTTTTCCCAGCCATTCCCAGTAAGACTCACTTCAGCCTCCGGCAGAGTCAACTGTTGGGATTCCTCTGTCACTCCAGAAATACGGATGGGTTCTGCTCCTTCATGGCTTGATGGCATTAGGGTACACTGTGCACCAGTGTCCACTAGAGCCTTATATACCTTGGAGTCTGATGTGCCAGGCCATCGAATCAACACAGTCCAGTAAATCTGGTTGTCCCTTTCCACCACCGGGCTGGAGGCAAGACCTGTCTAGTCCTAGTCATAGTATTGGTTACTGATGAATGGGTTTGTGTGGCACACATGGGTTCGAATCTCATTGCTGTTATTAATTTCTTATAAATATGAATCAGAAGCTCCTTCTGTAAGATCAGAAGTAAGATCAGTCCTCCTACTCTGTCTGGGGAGCTGCCAGCTGGAAACTAGAGCAGCAATTTTCCTGGAAGAATTCCCATTTGAGATTGATTTTCCTTGCAATTCATGTATCCATGCCTCCAGGGTCAAGGTGGGTTTTGCATCCTCCTTCCTCATGTCCTCTTCATCGGTCATGCAAGTAAAACCACAGGGTGCCTGTGGTTCTCTCTTGAGCAGAGGAACACTTACTCCTACTAGCTGAGATACTGGTCCGTACAAGTGAGGAATTGAACTTCTTTGAGTTGCCAGACCTCCCAGGACAGTTTTGTAAACAGGTTTTGGGATTTTTTGGACAGTCTTTCCATGGCCTCTAATTCCAGGCTACTGGCCCCACTAGCCAGGTGATAAATTGGTCACCTAATTGATGACTGAAATCTTTTTGCCTATGTCGCAGCTCACTCAAGGACAGGGATATTTCCAGTTCTGCCTCTTCCTCCTGTTCTTGTGATGGCCCTGTTTCATCATCCTTTACTAAACGAGTTGATTTTTGTGTCCATACCTTCTTATGTATAGGGCGATTGAGAGTGGTATGGGTTGGTTCTCTGGTTCAGCTGCAGTGCTTATTGACAGGGTTTGAGTAACCACAGTGCCTATTGCCAGGGTTTGAGTAGCCGCAGTGCTTGTTGGGGGGGTTGGAGTAACTACAGTGCCTGTCGCTGGAATTTGAGTAGCCACAGTGCCTGTTGCAGAGGCTGGAGTAGCCGCAGTGCCTGTCACAGGGGTTGATCTCTGGATGGTATTCTTAAATAGTTCTCTAACCCTAAACAAGACCTGAACCACTCAGGAGACCTAGCAGTAGAAGCATGCTGGTCTGAACATCCCAAGGATATACAGCATTCTCAAGAGCTCTTGCAATTAGCCTGGAGAAGAAGGGGAAGGGGAAGGAAGGTGTCTCCCCCAAATATTGGCTCACTTTGGAGCCAGTGCAAAGATGGGATTTCTTTCAGGGGACCAACAAGATAAAAACTGACTTTTTCTGAAAATAAATGATACTCTTTCATCAGTGATTTGGAACATAAGGCAAGATAATTCTGTAGGCTAATAATTGATCATTTCATCAGTTTGGAGAACCATTCAATAGTGATTGAGTAGGAAAGAATATATTCTGCTTGCTCCTCCTTTTTTACATGTAATCAGAGACATTGCTGTGCTCTGCAAATTCTTCTGCTAGTGATAACAAGTCAGTATTTAGGTTTCAGAATACACTCACGAACTGTGGAGGAAAACTAGAAAAGGAAGAAAAGAAAAGCCTGGGTGCAAGGCTTTTCTGTTTGTCTCCTTGTTTGCACAATGGAACTTCTCTGTGCAATTGTGCATTTGTAGTGTAAATAACAGTAGAGAAAAGAATGCAGCTTCAAGAGCCAAACTTTAGCCTAATATAATTTTACATAAGCAGGCAATATTTTTTCTTCATTGTCTTTGAAGAATTTCTGTATTTTTTCTGTACAATAAATAATCCAGTCTACATCTTTTTAGACAATTTACAACCTCTCTAATATCCCATTACTCCTTTACCTGTTGTTAATCAATTCATCTCACTCTTAAGGATTCATACTATTTAAATATTTATAAAGAATTAATATGTTTCACCTTATTACTTAGTCGGAGTAACTTTTTTTAATCTTGTCTTGCAAGTGAATCCTTTCAGCTTCCTAATTTTCATTCTTGCTCTCCTCTGGACTCCATCAAATCTGTGAGTATATTTTTCTTCAGAGGTAGAATTCTAGCCTGAGGATTGTCTTTGGAGTCAAGAAAAGAAGAAAAAAATCTGAACAATAATACTGTGCTGGTATGGATAAAATGGGTCTACAAACCAATTTTTTTTGTATCTCAGAGAATTACTCTCAACAGGTAATAAAAACATACAACTGCAATAATTTCTCTGAAATATTTTCTCCCACATATAGTTTTATTTATAAGAGAAATAGATTATCTCTTGAGAGCATTTATTTATGTATTCCTCTTTTCTATAATTTGTGTCATTTTTATGGGATGTTTTGTTATTTTACCTTTATGTGGAAAGTGGGATATTTTTTTAATCCCCTCTCGACTGAAAAATACTTTGCTTTCCTTAGGTTGAAGGTCTTCTGGTTTGTCACTGGAAGGCCCCTTTACTTGCTGATTTCTACTCATTAAAGTGGTAGTTTATCCACCTTCAAATGTCTCTGCTCTGTGTCACAGACACTTATTTGTTCTCCAGCCATCAAAGTGTATTAAAATTAACAGCAGTCATCACATGAGTGGAGGGTAGCTGTTCTCAGACACACAGATAGTTATATACTCACAGCAGGAAACTCGCAATCAAATTCTAACAAAAGGTCACATTTGCAATAAGTAAAGGAAAATGTAGGTAATTGGTTATAGAATCAGTTAATATCTTCACAGGCCTTGAAAGGCACTCTGACGGACTTGAAACCTTTTTGTTCAAGTAATTAAAACTGAGGTATAGTTCTAGTATTAAAAAAGCTCAGGAAATTCTTTGTGCGCTGTAAAATAGTGTCACTACAATGGCAAACAAATTCAAGAGGGAGAATTGTGGTTTGTTTGAAAAGATGTACGCATCGGGTTCTGGCTGAAATGCAGAAAAGGAATAGGGAATGAAGTGCAGGACAACGTGAAGATTAGCCCTTACAAAAGATGTTTTTATGCCCAGCTTTAAGGCATGCCCACTGTTTCCTCAGCTGATTTACCTTCATGGCCACTTCAGAAATACCATGTTGATGCATTTATACTGGCTTCCCACAGACTTCAGGATACTTGCTGGTTCGGAAAGCAGCAACTGACTTTCCGAGGCTGGAAAGCATTTCAGCATTGGCTGAAGTTCTGTGTCTTCAAGCAGTACAACGCACTCCCGAGCAGCTATATGCCACAGCTGTACTTTGTAGCTGTATCTTAGGCTGGGCAAGTCCCTGAGCCTCCTGCACGACCAAGGGGAAGGGTACGTGCCACAGAAGGGGACTCCGAGCAGCCAGAGCACGGAGCGGGGACCTGCCAGGGGCATCCACCAGGAGCGGCTGTGGAAATGTAATGTGGTTTTTCCTTGCTGGTCAAACACTCCTTTTCATCTAGTTCAAGCTAGGAGTTTCTGACAGTTTCTGGCATGACTGGGGACTGAGTCTTCAGGGCGCCTGGTGTGAAGCCCTTCCTCTGCCTGTAGAAAATCAAAGCTGGCACCTGAGAGCCCTCAGCAGGAGGCTGAGCAGAGGGTAGCACAGCCCGTACCTTCCCGCTTACCCTCTGGTGCTGAGTGTTGTACAAAAAAGAAGTCTGCTGGGTCAGATGGAAAAGGCGTGTGAAGGCCCGGGCATATTCCAGAGTCTGTAAGCTGAGGCACTCGGCAAGGAGAGAGAAGGCATGGTTTAAAGCTTCTGCTTGAATAAACATTTTCAATAGTCAAACAGCCATTAAATATACTCCAGGAGTTCCTTTCTGCCCACCAACTGTTCTGACTACTAGGCTACACTGTTACACTCACACCAACCTCTATGTCTTAATTCGGATTTAATGGTACCACCATGCAAATTTTGACCCCTTGTACAGGTGGGAGGTCAGGTTGGCTTTTCTCCAGTGTAGCCCTGAGCCTGGTGTTTGAGAAGCTGCCCGGTAGCTGAGAGGAAGTCATCGCTGAGCCCTGACCCCGCTGAGTCTTTCCCACCACCAGTGAGCTCTCCCTGCTGTGCAAACAGAAGGTGGACTTGGTCCTGCACAAGTTCGGTGGAAGAACTCCCAGTAAAGCACAAAGCAGCTTCAGGGCTCTCAGAGATCCCCAAACAAGTCCTGGGAGCTTTCTTAGATATGAGTGGCAGTGGGGATAGAGTTAGAGATGTGAATGAGATGCCTGTTGCCTTTCGGGTTCTCCTAGGCTGAGGCAGGTGTGCCTGCATTGTCTCAGATGAGCAAGGGATTGAGGACTGTAATTTTGACTCCCTTAACTGAAAATAAAAACTCACAAAGCAGAAAGCTTTTTCTTTCCCTCCAGAAATGCTCTCTGCAAAGCTTTTGAAGAATGTATTAATAGTCATATTAATTTGCTCGTCTCCTATCCGTTTCATTTTCTACCATAATAACTTTGTTATTCTAACAAAGGCACCCCAGACCTGATCTTAAGATGTTACTTGGATTCTCCAAGAGATAATGTGGGAAGGGGAAGAGAACTTCCAAGGCAGAATCAAAATCTCATTAAAATGAATGAATTCAGAGGAAAACCACAGCTGGTGCTTCTTGCAGGAAAAACTCTGTTTCGGGGAAGCTCTGTCTCTCCAGGCTCAATTTTCCCCTTCCCACAAGTCTATTGCTCACATTATCCTTACCTCTGCACTATGGTTAGTGTTTCTCCCACAAAGGTGATCCTCTCTAGCTTGAGTAAGTGGGAGCACTGAGGACATGGTAAAGGACTATGAGCGAGGGCAGAAACAGAGTGACAGTCTGGGGACAGGGATCATTTTTTAGCTGGGAACGGGTAAGGCAGAACTTTTTGTGTTGTCCAAGCCTCAGCAGACAAAGAGATGGCTTTCACTTCTTCCCTTCCTTTTCTTTCTCACCCTGGTGAGACTTAATTAACTTGCTCGCCCTGGTGTCCAACCACCGTCCCTTAGAACAAGGCTGGCATGAAAAGTGCTTTGCTTTGTATTAGAGAGAATGACAAGTGCCATCTCAAACACATGCTCCTCAAGCTCTGCTGCTGTGCAAGTGTAGCAAATATAAAGAGGGGAAAGATTTGCATGCCGTGAGATTTTTGGTTGTGCAAGCCTTACTGGGCATTGCGTTCAACCAATTCAGCTTAATAATACAGTTATGAAAATTAGTGAGAACGTTCCAAATACTTTGAATTTTGAATATTAAATATTCTAGGCAACTGTATGTAATCTGTAAAATGTATTTATGCATGTGGGAAGAAGGGGAAGAACAACTCCTGATAGCAACACATCGGTTTTATTTGAGGATTTTCCCCCAGAGAGTCAGCAAGAAGGAAGATAATAATGCATTTCCTGAATTGTTAGGTGGAGACTATTTGCTCAGTTCTAATTGAAATTATTGCAGGAAGCTCTTTGTAAATTTGAGAGTCTTTCAACTAATAGGAAGTTGAAAAATACCCAAACATCTTCTCATATTTAAGTAATCAATCATAGATGGAAATTAGAAGTTTGTGTGAGACAATATTTGAATCAATGATTGCAGTAGGTAAGTGTTACTTTGTAGGTTGACATAATTTTGCCTAAGCAATCTGTTACAAAATTTCAAATTGTAAACATAAAAAAAAAAAAAGTTTCTGAATATAAGTAGGGATGGAGTTGTTGCAATTAATTTACCCGACTACAAGGCAAGGAAATGGAAATGCTGAATAAAAGTAGTAAGAGCCTCAACATTTTGCCTCTTTCTAGGCTAAATTGCGGTAAAAAGTATCTTGTCTAAAGCAATTTTCATGGAAGTTATGTTTTTTATATTTAGGGTTTTTTTTGGGAAAAAGTATGAAAATTTTTTTTGGGACATTCTCTTTCAAAATATTTGGCCATGTGACATCAAAATATTTGAGCCCTATGGTATGAGGCTTTCAGAGCTCATCTTGCTCAACTTATTTGAAAAGAAGTTCGAGATATAACTTGATCACTGGCAACAGGAATTTCATAGTGGAAAAAAGCTCTGACGGTAGGGGATTACAATCTTGTTGACAAAAGCATCCAGAGATCCTGCTGACGCTAGACATAATTTCTTGAAATACAATACTGTTGCTTTGCTGTGAGGGTAACGGAGCATTTGTTGAGTACACATCTAATCAGGTTCCCATCCTGGAAGTCTCTTGGTCTCTGCTGTCCTCTATCTTTGACTAACTGAAATGTCACAGCCCCGGGGCTTGAGGGAAGGTATTTGATTGATTAAGGATGTGTGAAATTTCGCTTGCCCAAGAAGATGATATGATGGTCTTTTCTGTGCTCAAAGCCTGTAAAAGATATCAAAATATCCTGTTGAACATATCCTGTTTGTTCTTGGGGGGTTTTTTACTTGGTTTAATTACTTTCCTGTTGTTAAGTTCTATTTAGTTTCATTGTCTGTTTAACAAAATCCCACAGGAGTGTTCACACCACATTTCAAAAATGACTTCTGTCCTCTTATGGAATGGAAATTTTTACTGTCTTATTTTCCACTTTCCTTTCTGCTGCAGCTTTCCAATATTGTGCTTCCTCATTCAGACAGAAGAAAGCCTGATGTTCCACCTACTGCAGATTGAGTCAGATATAGATGAAATGTATATTTTAAAATTGGGATTGTTTCTGTAGGATTTGTGTTTGATTCTCTTTATGCAAATTCCCCATCCATCTTTCAACAGCCAATATACATTGCTGGCATCCCAATAACCTTTACAAAAAAATTTTAAAAAATTGTATTGTAAACTTGGGGGCTGAGAGGCTAAGCATAACATTGATCAGGCTGATGTTTATGAAGTTTCAGCCTCTCAATCTAAGTCACAACTTCAGCTGCTCCTGCTGATTCCAGCCGTGTCTGTGCAGCCTGTGCTCGTGGCCATAGCACGCAATCTGCCCTCTTGTCGAAGATACGAATGTCTGAGTAGTGTTTTCCTGAGCTGAGGAGACCATCGTTTTGCAGAACGGAGCAGTGCATCCCCAGGCTAACCGAGTACTTGCTGAGAGAGCCGAAAGGCTTGGCAGGATCACGTCAGTTCTCTGGACGCTTCTGAGATGGGTTAGGGAAGAAGCCAGTTCAAACCATTAGCAAGTCTCCTGGCTTGGCTTCCTACCTCTCTACCTGGTTTTCCGGGGAAAAGAGGGTAAAAGTTTCCTTGCTCTTCCTGGTGTCACGCTGCAAGGAGGGGAGGGACAGTGCTGAGTGCTAGCTGAGTGACAGGGAGTCTTTTTCCTTGATGCATTTCCAGAAAGAGAAGTATTCAGGACATAAAAGGCTTGGTTCATGTTAGATAGATGAGTTTATCATATGTATTTTGTAATTATTAGAGGGTTCAGAGAACAGAATAATAATCCTTAGCTATAAAACATTTATAATTTATCTATTTATAAAGCTGATAAACAAGTAATTTCATAAAACCAATTTAAAATGTCCTTTTATTTCTTAAAATCTAAATTGGTACAGCTCTCAGGATAATTCCCGCTGTAAATTTTATGTTGCATATTTAATACTATTTGGTTTCAGTAATTATCTGTTTAAAATCTTACTGTTGCAGTTTTCTTGTATGCCCCAAGGCAACTGTATATAAAGCTATCAAAAAGATAGCATATTCAAACAGAAGAACAAAATATGTAAAGTTTTGTAGTATTTTTACAAACCCATGTATATTTATCATAATTTCTAATTATTCTTTTTGCTTTACTGCATATTATTAGTTTAATTGAACCATAAACTTTAGAGTAATAACACCAATTTGTCTTTCATTATACTTTGCTCTATTAACTTTTACAAATGGGTTCATCTCAGCCACTGCTTGATGGGCACACAGCAACTGTGCTAGGTTTCTTGCCCACAAACAGCTACGTTGCATTTTCTGTTCTTGGAAAATGTTTGGGGGGGTTTTTTGTTTGTTTGATTGATTTTTCCCAGGATATGAGTTTTTATTCTTTATTCTTGAGGTTTAAATACAAGATACATTTTGTAACTTTCCTCTTCCAAACATTAGCCCTTCTGGCAGAAACCACCAGCAGTAATAAGAGCTAGAGTTGGCAATTATTTCAAGTGATCGGTTTCAAAATAAAATGCTTGGTTCGGGGTCCCAGTAAAGCTTGTTCACTTCAGAATTTGGGGATTTAAATCTCCTAGTGATCTTCATAGGTGGGCATTTACCTGCCAAGTGGTGGGAATTCCATGAAAATGTAAAATCACATACATGTGATTGGTTAGGGCCAAGACTCTTTTTAACTGCACAGTTCTCACATCCCCTTCTACTGTATTCACAAATGTAATTAATCTGCAGGGAGAAAAATGAGTATTGAAAGTAAGCTGGTCTGTCCCAGCTGGGTCCGGTCTGATGTGTGGTCACCTGGGCCAGCCTCACAAGCTCAAGTGATGCTCTGCCTTCCCTCTCCTGTCACCAAAGATCGATTCCGTGATCGCTGTCCATGTCTTCTGAAGACTTCTGGATACGCAGTCCAGCTGCCACATCTTTGAAACACACAGAGAACAAACAATACCTTGTGCGTACTTCTCCTATCTTTGCCATTGTTTCTGGGGTTCTAGTTCTTAAATATCTTGAGACATAGTTTTCTTTCTCCCATGTTCTTCTCCCACTTAGAAAAACCCAAACGTTTTCTCCTATGTACAGCTGAGATCTGCACCGTCACCAAAAAGTGTAGAGAAAATGCAGTCGCTGCCACAGGGACCTTCTTGAGTCTGAGTCCCACAGAAAATTATGGGAGAGAGCAAGCAATTTGGATAAAGGAAAAGTATGACCCACAAGTCCAAGACACTTTTAAAATTAGTTGTGTATCACCACATTTGTGGTAACAGTATAGCAAGCTCAGCAAAAAAAGTGGAGAATGGATGAAAAAAATGACAACTTGAGAGGCAATCAAGCCGAAGAGCACAGGAACAGAGAGGGGACCCAGGTGGGAAAATTGCGAAGGAAGAGGAAAGGGAATGGAAGTTAAAAACCCTCTAAAAGATGAGAGGAAATGCAGGGGAGAAGAAGCGGAGTAAGCTGCAACCCACATGCAGTCTTGTGGCACCCAAAGGTCCTCCACCGCAACAGAAATACGGCAGTTCCTTGTTGTGGAAATACCTTTTTGTGTGTCTTGGTCAGCAGAACAAGAGGTATGCTTATTCCAAAGCCATAGCACCCCAGGAGCAGTGTCCCTAAACAAGAACCTTTGTGAGGGAAAAAAAAGCCATTTTGGAACCAGTATGAAGCCTACTGACAGGAAATAGTTCCCTTGGGAATTTGATAATCCTAACAGCAATAGCCTCCACAAAGCCCCCGTGTCACCAGATAGAGAGAGTTGTGATGTGCTTTTCATTTCAGCTTTGAATTGTTGTGGGCTACTGGTGGTTGTTAAAAGCATGTAAAAATGGGGTTGAAGCAGTAACTCTACAGCAAGAAAGAGCGGAAAGGGAGTGCGGAAGGTTCCGCATTTTCCCATGCCTCCGCCACAGTGTTTTATTGTTTTCAGATGTCCTCTTTTTCTGCACAGACCTTACTGGAACCAGTCTGGAGTTCCAGAGTTTCGGTGAGTTTCCAGTGTGTTTCCAGTGTTTCAAGGGAATGTTGTAACTCCTGGGCTAACAGAAAGGAAGACATCCTCTTTCTTGTTGAAGGTGGTTTTCCGTGACTTCCAGCGGCGTTAGCTTCAGCTGAGTGCAGAAGGTAAGGCTGGTGAACAGGAGGAGAGCTGCGTACTGCCTACAGTGATTGCTGTGGCACAGTAAAGCGCGACAGTGAGGTTTTATTAAGTTAGTTTCTATGTCACTACACTCAGATATTCACAAGTGATGACTCGGGCCTGTAAAACAATTAAATCATTAAATGAATTATGAGACTTGATAATAAATAATGCATCTGGGGAGTCCGCATTTGCCATCTGCATTTTGCGAATACTCCTGGAATACAGTGAGGTCCCGTTTTCAAGCGCCTTCATGCAGGTTGGCTGCAACCTGCTTTTCTAGACAAAAGTGGAGATTCCCCAATAATGACGTATCTTTGCAGGTCGTGGCTTCCGAGTAAATTTCAACTATATCACTGCTCCAGAGAAAGCTGTGAGGGCTGGCAAGGTTTCTGATCTCCTGCAAAGCATTTGTTACGTGTATGTATCTTGGATATTTTGTAGCCAATGTCCAGGTTTTGAAATCTGAGATGTAAAATCAAGATTTTCATGGATGCTTAATTTATTTTTACATACTTCTATTCTTTGGTGGCTTTTAATAAGGGAAATAGCTATAACTTTTATGAAGACAAAGCAGCTTCCTTTGTCTACAGGTCACCACACCCTGTATGTCACATAAAGGGACATCTAGTGAGCACATAACAGTCTGCAAGAAAACGCATCCTTACTGTACCGTTGAGCACCAGACTATACATTTTATCCAGCTAAACTTTTATGTAGGTAATCCTGTGATTATCTAATTTGTATCTAAAGCAATTATATCTTCCACTACATGCACATTTGAAATGGCAATAAACTTTTTACTAGGCAGCTATTAGCTTCTGATGGTGTTTTCAACATAAATTTTTGAAAGGACAACTGCGAATATTTTTCAATAAATGAGTTAGCTATTTTTTATTATCGCTACTACATGGATCTGCAAGTACTATTTACAGTAGAAAGATATAAACATTTCTTCCTTCCCTTGAAAGTGGTGTTTCTTTAGGGTGTGTCATAACATCTGTGTTTTATGCTGACACTCAAAATGATGAATCAGTTCAGCTTTCCATATGTAAACTTTTATTCTGTTCCTAATCTTGTTTTAACTGATCAAAATAAAAATATTCACTTTATTTGTTCTAGAGCCAGTGAAATCACTGTAAATTCTTTGTTTCCTAATTTTTTTTAATGTCTTTTATTCTTTTCCTCAGTTTCTGTGTCTTTCTTCCTAGTGGCAGTGGCAGAAAATGGAAAGCGTCATTTTGTGGGAACAGAAAACACAATTTTCTTATTGAATTGCTCACTGCAGTCATCCATGTCCTTATTAGTAAGTAATGTTGTAAAGTTCTTACAAAAGCTTTTTCTTAGCTTTTAAAATGGCAATATGGGTGATAATTATTAATAAATAAAATTTTGATCCATAATGCATTAAAGTGAAAAGGAAGAAACTAAAAATCAGAAAAAATATTATAATAACTGAAATGTACATGTCCAGTTTTATTCCTTATTGAAATATAGACTTGATTCCTATTCTTGTTACATGAGAGTGTATTTGACCTGTCAATTATTTAAAATGCTAACAAAGTTTATTGCTGAATTTTGCAGAAAAGATGTGTAACTATTGACTTTTAAGCTGGCACAAAGTTTTAGACATGTGTAATTAGGAGAGAAGTAGATTACTTTTTACCATTAAAAAAAAAATGTTTTTTCTCTGCATGTTTTAAACAATTATTTTCTGAACATATGCTTTTTGGCTCGAAAAACTGCAGCTTATGAAGTTGTTTGTTATTTTGCTGTGATTTTATACACAATGGAAGGGTGAGGAAAAGGTCAGCAATAACTCTGCTGTTGCATTTTCACTGGGAAAAACATAATATTGATCGATAAGAAAATGGAAAAAGCACAACTATTAGCGTCTTACTTGATCTTCTCCGACCTTTACCCTGCCATGTTGATTTTATTCTTAAATGTTATGTCTGTTGTTCCAAAGGTTTGTCCTGTTTAGTCTTTTATTTAATTAATACATGATCTTCTTTACTCTCTCTAATGTTAAAACATGAAATTCGGTTTTATTCCTTGTTGAACCATTGTCCTCTTTACACTCAGCAATGCACGGTGGATAATAACTCCGTGTAGGAATTGGCCTGCTTAAAACTACTCTAGAATCACAATCAATGGGTACTTAAGTTCATCAAATTGTTTATCAAGTCCATAGGAAAATTAGCTTTAAGGATGCGTAAGCTCTTTACAAAGAAAATTTAAATCTCACGTTCTTAATCTTTCTGGGTGTAGACTGAAGAGCAGAAAAATACGGTATTGAACCTCAGAACTTCACTAACTGCCTATGTTTCTGCGAGGCAGTGACTATAAAGGAAGCACTCTACACCGTGAGGGCAGTCAGCATACGGTGCTGTACGCTTTTTGGTGCATGTGCTCACATGGGGCAGGGTGCTGTGGCAAAGCCACCAAAGTGCCTTGGTTTGCCTTTTGGCGCAAAATCTTCGCACGTGCTGCCAAAGATGACAAACCGTATGTTTTGGCACTAAAAAGGAATAAGGGCCTGTTTTTATTCGTGGAGGCAGAAGAAAATAATTCAGTTGAATATGCAAGGATAAACACACACAGAAAGGGCAAGAAGTTGAATTTGCGGATATTGCGCATTTTGGGCTGCACCCCTTTGTGAGGAGCAGGCGGAGGCTCCCAGTCTCGCTGTGAACGGGGCGCGCAGGTGTCCCTGCCCTGCGGGGGGGACGGGGCCGTGCTCGTCCCCCCCACCCTGCCCTGGCCAACACCTTCTTGGCCCCACACTCCTTCAGCCCATGNTTTTTTTTTTCTTCCCCCTCTCCTCCTTGCATTTCTTCTTCAAAAAAGGGACAGAAAACCAGCCCCAAACTGGCCTGAGACTGAGGTCACTCCTTTGTAGCTTCGAAGAAATATAGGGGGAATACAATACGTCAACAATTTAGCGTATAGCTACGTTCTACATTGGTAACTGGGTTTATAACGTCTTACTTCAGGTGTTCTTTACCAGAAAAAAAGTGGTCATAGAGTCATTTTCACTCCTAGAACTGAACAAGCTTCAGAAACAAACAACTATAATAAGGGTTTTTTTTACAAAGAAGTAGAGTCCTGATCACTTGAATCCAAGAGTTTTGAAATAATTGTGAGAGTTGTTCCTGGTAACATTTTAAAATTTCATAATGGCAGGGCAGGTCTAAAGGATGGCAAGTAAATTCGTATTTTAAAACAATTGTTAGAATAAACCTGTAAAGATGACACTGAGCCTACCAAAATAATGGGATAACTGATATGAAAAATAAAGGGTGAGAATATAATTAATTTCAGTTGACATTTTTTATATTTTTTTTACATAAAATAGTTCTTGCTGGCCTCATTTCCTTTCTTAAGAGATGAAAGGTTGATTAAAGGTGCCTTTATTAGCCTGATCAGGCTGCATGTCTGTACAATTTTCCACATATTACCATGCAAATTTCTCACCATCATAAGATGATATTATGTGTGATATATGAATGATAAATATCCAACAGAGTAATTACTAGAGAATCATAATCAAGTATGTTTCCTCTGAGGTCTCACACAGACCAGTTCTTGCTCCAGTGCAGCCATAAATCATTGACAAAAGCATATAAGAAAATATAAAATAATTGTTGGAAGGTTTGCAGGTGTCACAAAAACAGAAGGAATGGTAAAAAAATCATGACAATAAGTTGTTTGTACAAGACTCTCTGCATAGTTTGGTAAACCAGGAAGAAATAACACACATTTTAATATAACCAAATGCAAGGCCAAACACCTAGGGATAAAAAGTACAAGATTTAACATTAGGGAGACAACACTTTGAGAAGCCCTGAACCTAAAAAGGCAGTCATACTTTTTCAATGGAAATATTTTCTCATCTGGTGCTACAGCCAAAAGAATTAGTGTAAATCTGTGGGTTTATAAACAAGAAATCATTGAATACAGGGAGACAGCTGTATTATCTCTGTCCACAAAATTACTGACACCATTGCCAAAATGCAGTCTGATACCTATTCTTCAAAAAAGATAGTAAAAGCTTGGTGAGTGTTCAGAGAAGAGCTACAGGAATGATTTTACAGACAGGAAATTCCACCTTAGGACCAAACCTACAGGAAGCTTAAAGTTTTTAGTGTAATTTAAAAAATTGTACTGCAGGGGATGGATGTGCCCTGTATATAGTTCTCTAACTACCAAAAGTGTTTCTGTGTAATAGGACACTTGAATTCAGAAGACAAAAGCACCCACTCCAGCAATCAGAATATGAAGTGATAACACTATGTATAGAAAGATTTGGGGTTTTATTTGAACTTTTACATCAAAACTGAATGTTGTTTTTTTCTCTTTATCCTAAAGGATATTTTGCAGTCAGTCACAAGTTCTTAAGCTCAATCCCAGATGAAATTAAATGGCTAAATTGTACAGAAAACCAGATGATATTCTGGTCTTAAAAATCTATTAACCTCTATGAATCTTGCATACACCAAGGCTTCTCTGTAAAAGTCTTTGGCATGATGCCAGAATAAAAGGCTGCGCTTATCATTATTATTTGTTCGCATTATTTTTTTCTCAAAGGTGAACAGTTGTTAAACAAATATTACAGGCTTTTTTGTAACATTGAACTCCTGTATCATCATAACAACATTTCTCCAGCTCTCTCATTTTAAGTGCTTGAAAGTTGTTTTCAATTGCAAATTAGCCAGGGCAAAAACAAGAAGGGCAGCTATATCTCTTCATATGGAACACGTATCTGATTTTAGTGACCTGTGATGTTGGATGTTTGTTGTAAATAAGGATTGTATAGTAAAGAAAAGGTTGCTAGAGATATTTGATCTAATGCAAGTTATTCCTTATGAAGCCTGATTTATTCTTCTCCAAGGTTTTGCATATTTCTTCCACTGTGTGTGGTTAGGAGGAAGAGCCACAGATAAGAAGGTATCTGGAAGACTCAACAAGTTATCTGCCTTGACCTTTGGAGAGCCTTAAAGGGAAATGTTGTCACTCTGAGGAGATGTAGAGGTCATACTAGGCACAGAGCCAGCCTACAACTTTTTTTAGAGTGTGTCAGAGCCAGGGCAAAGTGAAGACAGACTAGACTTAATCCTTTAACCTAACCTGTCAAAACTGCATCAAGTCAGCACTGCCAAATCTGCAGCCACCTCATAACTCAAAAAGGTATGCATGACTGCATTTATGAATTTGCTTTTGAAAAGCAGTTTTATGGTTTGGTATTCACAGCATTATGAAACCCGGCCACATCGCTGGGTATGCAAACATAAAGCTAAATGCTGCCTGCTGCATGAGCAATTCATCCCACCGAGTTGTAAGAAGATATGAAATAAGATTATTGCAAAAGGCGATTGTTTTTAAGGGATACTTACTTCCAAATGTAAAAAATACAGACTTCAGAGAAATTAGGTCTGCGTTGTTTTAACAACAACGGTAGAAATAATCTATTTGTCAGATCCACGGTAATGGATAAAGCACACAGCACATTAACCTGATATTTTACATCCATTGACTGTGCAGGAAATACTGTTCCTGTGTAGTGATGATAGTTTGTTTAAGAGAAATGTATTTTTTTTTTTAGGTATTTGGGGGGGGTACATATATGCATGTTGCCTTGTGTGTATGTAAGTATGTTCATGTGCATTTTGTGTGAACCTGCAAATAGTTATAAAAGGAAGCATTCACATGAAAAATAACACAAATGCATGCAAAACACAGGGCCATATCCTAACCACTGCAAACTAGCTGGGCTGACAATGGCACCGCAGCCACGCTCAGACATGACAGTTGTCACAGCTCTCTATATGGCTGTGAACTTTAAATCGTGAATATACCATGACACAAATGAAAAATGCTAGAAAGCTCATTTTGTGCCGTTAATCCCTGAGCTTTTCCTTCAGATGGGTGAAGACACAGTAACAATTTTATCTGTCCTCAAGGAGGATAGTCTGAAAACTATAGGCTGGATGCACAAAGGGACTGGGACTGTAACCCTCTCTTGAAAGAAAGCATTGTAACCTAAAAAAAAAAAAAACCAAAAAAAAACCCCTGATGTTTTGGTCCCATGATAGGCTGGTGCTGCAAACCCACACCCAGGCGTAAGAAATAGATCGGCTCCCCTCCTTTGTCTGTGAGGGTTCACGTGGTCACTGTCGGCAGAAGCACCCTGCAAGCCATGGCATGGTCTTCTCGTTGGACACCGGGACAGGCTGGGGCTCGAGCTCCGGTGCGTGTTTAAGTCCCTTTGCTGTTGGTGCCCTGGCATCCAGCTTGGAGCACCCAAGTGGACCTTGGCGGGTCCATCTCTCCCCTGCCAAATGCAAAAGCCCCCATGCAGAAGGCAGGGCAACTCCTCGTGTGTGTGTGTGTGGAGGGGTGTGTGTCTCTGTGCCTTGGGGGGGGCTGGTGCCATGGAGGGATCTGTGTCCGTGAGGGACAAAGACGGATCATGAGTGTGATCTCTGCCTTAATGATCAATTAACTGGGAAATTGTCAAAAGAAAACGCAAAAATGTCAAAATTTTGTTAATAGTTCTTGCTTGTGAGCTTGGAAGAACCGTTAATGACACTTTGAGATTTTTACGCTGGAAACATCAAAACTAAAATGCAGTCTTCTTTTCTCTTGGAAAACGAGTGTGCTCTCATCTTAATCAGTCATCTGAGCAATTCCAAGGCAGGACAAAGAAGTCCTTATATTTACTTTCCACTTGGAACACGACAAAATTGGAAACCTGTGAAAAGTAGCCCAAAACATGAAAAGACAAAGTAAAAGAAAATATAACGAACTATTGAAAAAATAGGAGAGTCTGAATTATGAGTGAAGTCAAGTAGCAATTGTCTTAAACAAGTGCCAGGGATTTTAATTCATATGTGTAACTGATCTCTTCTGAAAACTCCATTGACTAATCAAGAATTCCACTTCCAGAAGGAGCAGTAGGTTGGCAGATGTTGCCCACAGTCTTCCTGCTTTTCCGAGGACTGGCTGTGACAGTCTGTTTATATGATACTCCAATGATCAGGTTGGGCACAAATACTAACTTTGGCAAGTGGATACGATTTGAGCAGTCTAGCTGAGTGCTAACAAGGGGAAAACAAGATCCTTTTACCTTCAAATCAGAATAGGATTGAAAAAGAGTCACAGCTATTTCAAAGGAACATAAAGTGTGTTGTTTATTGCCTAAATTACTGAAGATATTTAATATACTATACATATAGCATGCATTTACCAAGAAATGAATCGTAATGCTGCCATAAAACTGAAGCCTGGATTATCTGTTACTACTACTACTTCTGAATAGAAATGAGTCATTTCAGGATATGTGAAGAAAAACAAATTTCCAACTTCAAATACATATATGAGTACATATTTTTACTTACATTTTCAGACTTTACTGCCAGAAGGCCAGTCCAGGTTTCCGGGATGACTGGCTTCATAACCCAGAACATAATTCCTGCCTCAAGCCTCTAATGGCTTACAAATGGCCACAGGCCTGAATCTACACTCAGAGCTAAAGTTTTCCATCTTTCAGATGAGATCTTACCTCTTTTTCTCATTCACCACAGTCTTTATTAGACTTCTTTCTTGCACCTTTTGTAGAGAACAACTCCTCTATCATGAGAATATGTGTTATGAAATGCTTATTTTGTTGCTCAAGTATTAAAGAGCCACATTGCATCTTTCACAAGTAATTCTGTAAGAATACACTGTAAAAAGGCTTAAATTTCTACAGATTAGTCATTGTAACTTTCGACAGGTTAGAACATGTATAGCCATATGTAAAATTAATCTATAGCTAATTCTACTGGTCTAACACAGCAAATTAAAGGTGACTGTGGATTAGAAAGCCTGCAATAGATGCACTTCAGCTGCACCTGAGTATGAAAGTTAATGGCTTTGTTAGCTGGGAAAGAAGAGTGGGAGACAGGCCTTGCAAAGTACTTGTATATCATCTGGTAGCTTGAGAATGGTGAAGAAGAAAATTAGGTTTTATGTGTCACACAACAATTGCATAATGAAATTAGAGCTCAAAGTAGACTTTGGCCACGCAAACCTATTTTAGTGAATGCAAAATCAGAAAGTGCAAGGTCAGGTTGGAGGGAGCTCTGAGCAACCCAGTCAAGTTGAAGATGCCCCTGCTCATGGCAAGGGGGTTGGACTAGATGACCTCTAAAGGTCCCTTACAACCCAAACTGTTCTATGATTCTAAGTTTGCCATTTCTAACTAGCAGCCTTTTGACAGTTCATTGGTTTTGTCTTGCCCAAATCCCCCAAATGACAATTGTCACTGGAGACTAAGCATTGCCTTTTGTACTGCCTAAAGTATAGAAGGCACAGAAGTATTTAGTTGTGTCACTCAAAGGGTTGAATATGATGCATGTTGTTCTAATGAGCTAAATTACATGAGAAAAGAGATCGAGAAGAAAAAAGGAGATCCTTATCAAAAAGCTTCTTGAATGCAAATGTGTATTTGCTTCAGGTACTTAAATGAAACAGAATTAAAACTTTTTAACAGCTACTCCTGACACTGAAGCAAAACCCCAGAGAACCAGATTTGGTGGCAGGAGGAGCAGAGTGGCCTGTGCTGGCTCGGCTGGCAGAGGAGGAGGCATCGCCAGTGCTGGCTGGGGTTGCGAGCAGCTGTGTGGGCAGAAGTCCCTGAGCTCTGTGCTCTGTGTCCGGGGAGGGGACGTTTCTTTCAAGGGTCTCGGTGGTACAATGTGAGCCTTCATTTTGAGCTCACCCACAGGGGTGTGGTGGGCCCTTCGTACTCGGAAGTTGGTGGGTTTACTGACGTTACTCCAAGGAGCCAAGCCTTTTAATCTGATCAGACTCAGAAACACCCTCTTTCACCTCTGACAGGAGCCTGATTGCTCTAGTGCTTCAGATCTGAGTTACTTAAAGATACCGAATGAGGCTGATCAGATGCTGAAGGGCTGCCAAGATTACAGGCCTGTCGGCCCTATCACTTTTGTTATTAATTATGATAAAGCTGTACAAGCTGCAACCTGGTCCATTCAGCGCAGACACTGGGACAGCTTTCCTCCCTTATAGCCCCCTCTTTTCACTGCTCCAGCTATTCTTAGCTAGGGGAACAGTCCCTTGTGGGATGATTGTCATCTGGTATATATACATTGCAGCAGCTGACTCCGATAACCAGGAAACTATAACCAGCTCCCTGACTGCCCTGGGAACTTGGCGGCATCAGGGAGTCTGGCTGAGTACCAGGAGCAAGCACACAGGCATGGACTGCATTTTGTAGGAGCAGGACATGTGTTTCTGATGCTTCTTCACTTTTCAGACTTAAACCATAAAGACTTTTGCAAAGCAGTGAAATGTAGACAGATAACCATATTGCAAAAATGAGACCCAGATTTAAAGACAAACAAAAAGATATCCTAAAGAGTTTGACGATGTTTGTATGATTCCCACTTTGTATCATCACCGTGGAGGTCTCTGTCTCTATTTTCATTACAAACCCAGTATCTCTTCTTTTGCTCTTGTCAGTGATGGCTTTCTGTTTCCTGCTGACTCCCCTACACTTTCCCTTACTGGTCATCTTCTGTCAGTGTGTCTGTTCCTTGCAAAGGAAACAAGGCAGAATTATTAAGTCATTATTAACCCTAGGTGCACAAGGTTACACTCTCTACAAAAACCCTTTTCTGGAAGTCCCTGTTATTAAATTCATTCTAATCTGAATTCTGAAAATGAGTCTTCCACAAGAAAACCTGCAGGAAAGGAGGACTGGAGAGATGGGTTACAAGCAACTGCATGACAGGATCCAGCAAAGCTGGTGGGGCCTTGGAGCTGGGAGGACTTCCTTCTTCTGGAGGCAGTGAACAATTCTGTCAGCTTGAAATGATCATATAACCTCACTCTTAGGCTGCAGCTTCACAGATGGTTGAGCCCATAGCGCCTTATTGCAGACAGAGGAGGAAGTCTCATACGCCCTATCCCTCCTTCTTATCATCCTTCCTCTGCTCCCTGTCTCTGCTCCCAGATACAGACCTCTGTCTGCTCTTGCACTTCTTGGGTCCTTCGCTGATTCACATCAACTCACTAAAATAGCAAAAAAACCTATTCACCTTTTTTTCCACAAGAGTTAGTTTTTTGCCATTTTGGTGGGCTAAATTTGATGGGCTCCCTTTGTCTCTGCATTTCGACCCACAGAAACAGCTGAGTGAGGGCAACACACTTCTATCTCCCCGCACAACTGGGAGAAGAGGCTGGGGAAGCATACTCCCTGCTTCTTGTCCTTTTACTGCCTAACCAACGTTTGGTGGCTCCTCCTGTTGCACCTGAAGGATGGTGATGGGCTCAGCCCTTGTTTTGAGTAAAATCCTTGACTATGTTTGAACTTAAGCTCTTCCTGCCATCAGTCATTCAGAGTAACAGCACTGCTGCTTAAACAGAGCAGTAGATGCATATAGGGGAGGTGCTCAGGACAGATTCATCACAGCCCCCCATGTAGTGACCACTCACCTGAGGAGCTGTTTCCTCAATAGCCAATGGGCTGTAATTTCAGGCTTCTCTGACAGCAGATATTTCTGCCAGCTTTGCAAGTCTCAGTGTTGTACTGTGCATGATCCATCTTCCTGTCACTGTTTTTGCTCTGGGGTTCCTACACCATTCTGGTTTGCAAAGTAAAAATCCCTGGTAGTGATCCTTGCTCGGCCCTGGTACAGCCTTTTGCCAGCTCTCTGCTTTTGTTCATTACTAACCAGAATTCATCTAACTGCTGTTCCTTTTGAACTGATCTCACAAAGAAACCCTACATTTCAAGAAGGAGGTACAAGGCAGTCAACACACAAGGAGTCATTGATTTAAGAACCAAATCTAGGTCCCAGAGATCAATTAAGTGATCTCACGTTCAGAGATCCCACAACAAGCTCTAGCCTGTCTCCCAAAGCCTCAGTGCGCAGACATGTGCAGAACCAATGCAGCCTGTGGACAATAAGTAGCGGTGGATGGCTGTTCACACACTCCGGAGGAGTGTGAGGAGTAAAGTTATCACAAGAGAACATAGCCAGTCAGGAGCTGGTAGTAGATTTCCTGCTTATTACTGCCTGCCTTCGTATGTCCTCATGTCAGGTTCAAAGTATCGCTTTTCCTCAGGTGGTAAGCAGGGTAGATGTATATAATATACATTTTTTTCTTCCTTATTGCAGGGCCATTTTAGGAAATGGACATGTCTGAGAAGCCACTTAGAGCTTTTGGGAGCTATTTATGGCTACTGCTGTTATGATTGAATAGAATTTGAGTGGGGAAAAAAAGAGAAGTTGGAAATGAGGTTGAGACATGGAAGTTTCTTTAGATATAAGAGGATGCAGAACAGTAATGGTGAGAGACTGAGAGAGGATGAAAGAACAACAGCAGGACTAGTGGGAACAGTGCCAGTGCAGAATTAGGATGAGTGATAAGAGTTATGGGGAAGGGGGAGAAGAAGAAGAAAAAGATTATGATGCAAGGAAGCAAACCAATCCACCCTTCCTAATTCTGTGATGTGTTCCACTTTGAAGCCTTTTGTGCCATATCAAAGCAAAGACTGTATTGTGCAGCCTGAGCAACCACCGGACTTGCAAGCTAATAGGCAAGGGAAGAAGTAGCAGCATGCCGGTTAGGTTTGCATGGTGGTGATAGCAAGCCATGCAGGATGGAGAGGTATGCTAGCAATGTCTCCCGTATTTCAACAAGTGTGTGGGATATTTAGCTCCCAGCTTTACTTATGAGGATTAATGCCGTTCCCTCTTAACTATTGCTTTGTGGAAAGTCCAGATCAAAAGACACAAACCAGATCAACAAAGAAGGCTGTTCAGGGAGAGACAGAGAAGAGACCACCGTGTGTCCAGGTTATTTTGTACTAGACATTTTGTTTGAACCAATGCTGAGACCTCTGTGTTCGGGTTAAGGGAAGTTTGACAGCGCTGCTGGAACTGCTGAGAGGACGAATGCTCCAGCCAGGTTGAGTTACCCATGGGTGCTGTGTCCTGGCCCTCAGGTTAGGATACCACGCTAGCTGCTCTGGCCTGAATGCTAAGACAAATCCCCAGTAATCACCATTTCTTCTGTGCACCCTGTTCTGCACTTGAAGGAAACCTGAACAAGCAAGGAGAGAGTCAAGATCTGTTGCAGTCATCCCCTGCTGTGGGTAGTCAAGGGACTGGCACTGTGAAAGCGAAGGCACAAGCCTTTTACCCTCTTTCAGACAAAGCTTCAGTGTCAACAAATGCTGGTGAGGTCTCCTATTCCTGTACAGGTCAACTCCTGGGACTTCCTTCAGGATGGTTATTAAAAAGAGTCAAACAAACAGACCTGCGTTCACAACCAACGTGTTAGGATGCAGCAACAGTCAGTGAGGAAAGCCCTGAAAAGTACTTGCCTAAATTCATGGCAAAACCCTGAGTGGGGTTCTTCTAACCCATCATGGATATTGGAGGTTGGAGGACCTGCCATAGAAAGCATCTCATTCCACTGGCTATAGAGGGAGTTCAAGATTATTAGGTGAAACATTTTTTTAGTCATCTGCAGTTGGGTTTCCCACTCTTCTCATTGTGCAGGAACAAATTCTCTGAGGAGCACAATGAAAAAGCTGAAGTTTTAAAAATAAGAGTTTAAGATCAGGCAGTAAGACACATACTTCCTTTGGCTTAGAGTGAGACACTTACATTGCCATTTTAGTTACTGCAAAGTAGCCTGAAATATTTTAAATGCTTAAAATCATGTGCTTTCATTGACTTCAACATGTCTAAAAAAACCCCAAACGATTCATTAATCTGCTGTCTATGAGTGTAATCAAACAGAATCCTTTTGAAAAGGAAAGTTTTGCAAAGAATGACAGGGAAAGCATAAGCTGCCTTAATTTCCTGTGCCTGTTGCCTTTTTCTGCTTAAAGTGCCCTCTGCTTTTCCCTTCAAAGCCTTAGAAATATTTTTTGGCTTTGCTCACATTTATAAAGTTGAGGGTATGCAGAGAAGGGGCGGAGGAGTTGATTTACATGGTCAGTCATACATAGCAGAAGATGCAGTTCTGCATTTGTAGACAAACCATAGTCTGACATTTGTTCACATAAATGATACGATGAATAATTATGAAAAATTATCTAATTTGCGAAAATTACAATCAGATCACGAACATTATGGGGGAAAGAAAACTAAATTAATTATGTACAGTGTGTAAATGTCAAATACCAACAACATATGTAATGGAAAGTCAACAATATATAATGATTCAACTAATTTTTATGTAGCCTAGATTTCTCTGCATGTTCACGTTCCTCGGATTCACAAACTGCCATACTCCAGCTTGTCAGGCTCCACTTGTAAAAAGATGGGCCAGGATTCAAAGAAATTGTTTAATGAGGATTATTGTTCTGTTGAATCGAAACGGTAGCCTGACTGCCGATGGCCACACCGTCTTGGAGGGTTGTGTTGTAGGGCTCAGCAGAAGTCCTGGTAAAACTGCAGGCGATTACTGAATGCCCAGTTTTGAAAATCAAACTTGTCATGACAAATAGGCAAGCTGTGAATCACTTATACACATGAAAATGTCTACAGAGTAAATCGTCTTAAAGATTTTTAATCTTTAAGTGTCGCATTATCAGTCCCTTAAATTATGATAGTGGAACTGCTGGTATTACCGGTCCTCTGTAAAATTGCTTTTCTGTGAAAATTATTTTTAATGGTTTCTTGATTATTTGCATCATAATTAAACTATCTGAAACTTTTTTGTGTAAATATTCTTTTTCCCAGAGGCATTAAAACCATCACTATGTCTGAATTGTGCTGTTTATTAAAACATGACCAGTAAAGAATGAAAAATTACTAGAAATGGCAGCATAAAAGCCCATACACTTTTTTATTGTTTTATATAGAATGACAGAACCACAGAACGGTTTGGGTTGGAAGGGACCTCAAAGACCATCTAGTTCCGACCCCCCTGCCATGGACAGGGACACCCTCCACTAGACCAAGTTGCCCAAAGCACCATCCAACCTGGCCTTGAACACTGCCACAAAGGCCATCCTCAAAGAAATCTAAAAAGAGGAAGTGAGTCAGTTGTGAAAAGTGAGAGCCTCAACTTGCAGTTGAAGTAGCTGATGTCTTTGCCTTAGGGTGGGACTATTGAGAGACTGAATACAAGTTGTATTCCAGTTAGGACTTTAGGAGTTGTTGATAGAAAAATAAGTATTATTTTAAAATACCTGATCCTAATTTTGGAATTAGGAATTTTTACTCTAACTCTGTTTCCAAAACTGATAATCTTACCTCTCAATGTGCACATACTGCACATTTACTTTAATTCGGAAAGCACATATATTATACAAAATTGAGAAAACATTACAGAAAGAATAAAAACCCATTTCAGTACAGACTAGGTGTTCACAACAGACTCGGTGGGGACCTTTGATCTTACAGTCAACAACCATGTATTTCCTTCTGCTTAGTTTTTTCTTATATGATTACCTTAAAAGAATTCTTGCCATATGTCATGTGAGTCCTTTGGGGACTTGGAAAGAAAATGAGAAGACTACTTAAGCAAGCTTTGTAAATGTATGTGTCTGTCCATATGTATTAAAGTATACAGATAGTTTTTACCTTATGTCATACTTAAATTTATTAAAAATAAATGAAATGTACTGAATTTTATCACAGCTAAAATGTGCAGCTTAACTAGCTGATATTCATTTAGTTTTTGCTAACATGTATGTGTTAGGGACTAACCTCAAATATTTATATTAAAAGAATGAGAAAAAATTTCTGAAGCTTTAGTATGTTCAGCAGAAACACCTCTGTTTCTATTTATAGAGCTATGTACATGCAAATATCTGAGACTATGTAAGCGTTTTTTTCCTCATATAACTAATGTAAATAATTGTGGTAATGAAGAAATTGATAATCCTTAAACTAGATAAAGTGATATAAAATACTGTGCATGATTTATCATGCAGCTTTCCCAGTGCACAACAATCCCACTCTGTAGTCTTTCCTAGCCTGTAGTCTTAATATTGGCAAACTGCGCTAAACAATATAGACCATGATTGGCATTCATGTATGTACATGTTAGGCAAGCTCAATCCCCATGCTATTTAAAGCAAATTAAATGTATGATGGGTCACATTTTGATAGGGAGACGCTTCTGTGATCCTTATTTCTTCTTATGCTCGTCAAAAGGGCAGGGCCAAGACTGGTGGGCAGGAACAATAGGTAGGAGAAATCAGCCTTCAAGAGGAACAAAATATTGAACTTCTGGGCTTTTAAAGCAAATTTTGTATAGATAAGGTTTGCATAATTGCCAGTTTCATGAATCAAAAGCTTCAGGACCTTGCAGAGGAACAAAGGAGGGAAGGGATGCCCTAGTCTACTCTGAACAAAGTTTTTTCCACACTATTGCTTACGCAAGTGCTAAGGCCGAGATCTAGAAGGGTGAAGGACCTGCTGAACCACTTTACAGTGCATCAGCAGCGTACAGTGAAATGTGCTGCAGATACAGCTCTGAAGTGAAGGTAGCGAAATGGTCAAAAGTGATTAACTCCATTTCTCAGAGAATTGCTTAGCCTTTAATCCAAACTCCCAAAACATGTGGCAGCCCGTCATTGCTGAAGCTGTTAGAAAATGTGTTACTGATTAAGAGCATATATTGTCTCTGCGCAGAGTGCAGTCACTGAGCATATTCAGTGTCTATTTCTTAAATTATGGCTTTAATGGGCTTACTGTTTCCACAGAAAGACTTGGTGACGTGGGGTATGCTACAGTAAAGTATATTCCATTTTTATCCCACACTTGAATCTGCATGTGGAGTCTGTCTTTGCTCCAGCTTTGAAGAAGGAGGTATCCTTTATTTGAAGCTGGGTGCAATAATTATGGCCACACATCCTTCTTCAGTTCAGGAAATCTCACTGGTGAAAGCTGTGCCAAAGCCTGCCTTTAAAACTACATTATCTGACTGAGTTTTGGTTACATGTGCAACGTCAGGGACTTATCCTTTTGCAGATCACAAACAATTAATATATTACTTCCTTCTGGCAGTGCATTAATCAAGATAAGTCAAGATGAAGGCTAAGAACCTTGTCTTCTTACTCAGTGTCTGAAGAATTTATGGTAGTTAAAAGCAATGGAATGAAAATAAAACACTTCCTTAGATCCTTCTCTTAACATTGTCCTATTTGTAGAGCTATCTGTCTACCAGTCAGCTACCTCTGTGACAGCAGCAATCAAGGTCAACGACACTTCTCGTCACATGCTCCTGGCCATCTAGAGTCTCAACTGCTTAGAAATAACAACCCCATGGGCATACCAGCTGAAACGAGGTATGCCCAAAAGGGGAACCTCTGCAGCTGTCATCATAAGAATCCTTCTTCATCTGTACCTGTGTGGCTCTCCCATGTGCCTCACATAGCTGCCACTCACTGGGGAATGAGCTGCTGTTATTTCTTGGTCTACAGAATCTCTTCCTGTGCTCAGCTGACTCTGTATCAAATTTGGGAACACGCTCTTAGTGAACAGAACATTGCATTTCACCACTCTCCTGTAAATGATGCACCACAAAATAAAATGTCCCCATTCCGTTCTGTCACTATCTGCCCTACCATTGGGATTAGAGAGAGAAGGGTGTCAGTAGTTGCTCACAGCCGATCAAGAATGGACTGCAACGTTTCTCTAGTGGTCTTGGGAGCAGCACTGAGAAGACTCCAAGACACATCACATAGTCTGCTGCCCATGGGTCCCTCACAGTCAGGAGTACCAAACTTCTTCAGTTTTCAAGGTCCAAGCCTGAAGTTAGGTTGTGAAGAGCTTGGGGTATTTGTTTGTGAAGGATTGGGATATTGACTTGGTTGTAGTCAACTTGGGAGGTCAACTCTGAAAGGCAGAGCACCAGGCTCAAATTGAGCCCAAACAGTCCTGATGGGAGGCTGATCAGAGAGGACAGTAAGTAAATAAATAGAGTTCCCCATGCATTGTGACTCAGGTTTCCAGACTGATATAATACAGTTTTCCTGGATTAAAACCTGGACACTTTCAATGATATAGTTGACTGACTGATGCTTTTCAGGATTAAGGAACTACAGTTTTGAATTAGTGGCAGCTATAAATTAGTCCTATGGTACTGCTGTGCACATACCATGTCAAGCCTATTTGTTTGGTTGTTATTAATTGGAGAAGGATGGCATGGGAATTGTCTATGCATAGCTAATTAAAACCTTTCCAAAAGCAAGAATTTGGTGTTTGCAGTAAGCACTGATGGCCATGTTTCAAGAGACTACAGCATTATTTGCTTATCACATTTGCTTTCATCCTACTCCTACTATATGCATGCAATCCCATTCTCCCAGACTTCTATCAGTCACTTCCAGCAATGAGGAAATTCTATTTTCTTGATGTATAACTCAGTTTCTGTCTTGTTTGTTTGCTTGCTTGCTTTTCACCTTTTCTTTTTTGTAATAGAGATTCAAAACAGGAAAAGATGAGACATTGTGTATTAGGGGAAAATTCAGACTTGGTTTGTGCATTTTGTTCATGCATGATTTGGGATCAGGATTTGGTGTTCATGTCCTTGTGTTTTGCTTTTACTATGGAACAAGACTCATTTCTCAGAATCACCTGAGCATTTTCTTATGATAAGTTCCTTACTTTTCAGTGAACTTGCAAAATTGGCACTCTCTTGTGCTTTTTTTTTTTTTTTTTTTTTTTGTTGTGCATTATAATTTANTTTTTTTTTTTTTTTTGTAGTGCATTATAATTTGAGTTCGTTCCATCCTTCATTTTAATTACAAAGTCTTACTTTAGGATTGTTGCAAAGTTTTATTTCATAAAATGTGTATAATGGAGGTGTGTGTTGTGGCTGTTTCCAGGAATACCTTTGTATTACACGGTATCACACAATCGCAGAATTCAGCCCTGTGCTGACAATGCCTCCCATCCACAGTAACAGGCATGAGCTTGCATCTGTGACTCCTGGTTCAAGTGAAGGACATTCCTTCCTACCTGATTTTTCTTTTTTCTTTCATCACTTCTCCTAGAAAAGAAAAATTCAGGCAAAGAAACAGCAGCAGCAAAGATTCATGCATAGCCAGAGAATAGTTATACCCGAAGACTTTTTCTGACTAGGTTGTGTGGCAGCAGAGGGAAGAAGAGCAAATGTCTTTCCTTCTTTCACAGACCTGTCAACCAACAGAGGCTTTGCATTCCTCCAGATGGGAAGATGAAGAGAAAACTTACTGTTTCTCTGACCTACGTTACTGTCAGAGGAGAGGCTTAATGGAATAGTTTGAAGGTAAACCTGGCAATAAGTTTGGGAATCTGACCCTTGGCCTCCACATTTGTTGATTCCATTGGCTTCAACTTAATATGGAAGTAACAGAACTTGAACTGGCCTGCTTCACTAAAGCATTCAATCTGTGTGACTAAAACCCCTAATATAAACCGGTTACATAGCGTGAGATTCCTTCACGTACTTTGTGAGTGTTGCAAACCCTCAGGTTTACATGCAGGAACTGTGTCACCAGAGGGTTTACCCAAGTCAGCTGCATGCACAAGGATCCTTCCTGCTCTCTGATATGATATCATAAATATAGAGAAGCTCCAACAAAGTTAATCTGAGTTATAGCTGACTAAATCTGGTGTAAATGAAGGCAGAAATCAGTACTGAGTCGATGCATGGACTTAATAAAAAGCTTCAATTCCTATCACAAAAACCTCCTGTCCCTTGCTCCTTTCTCTCTAATGAGTCTTCAGTCATGGTGGTTATTTCCTGCTTTATTTGTCCAGTAAAATCAACATAAATACCTTGATTTTTTTAAATTATTGTTTGTTTCAGCTGATGTGGGCCAAACTTGTGGTAATCTAACTACAAAACTGTCCAGGCTGGTTCAGAGCTGGTTTACTTTTACCTGTAAGATTATGAGATTACTCCTTTGAGCAGGTTGTCACTTGTTTTTCTGTGAAGGCTGTAACGAAAGAATTAAGCTGTGTACACCAGACTTTGTGGCAAATAAGACTCAAAATATAAATGCTATTTGTACTTGATCACAGATGTGACATTGGACTAAAAGTTATCTGTCACCTTTACTTGCAGTGACAGCAACAGCTCCCAGCTTCTACCTCCTCTGCTTAATATGCCATCGACTATTTGCGTCACAAGGTCGGTGAGAAGGTGATGGTATGTTCAGAAAGTGGGCAGCCTCATGACGTGAAGCCTCCAAACCAGAGCATTCTATTCACATGGCTACCAACAACTGATATCATCAGGCTAACTTACATGACATCACTGTCACATACAGCACATTTGTTTGTGTGCTGGAACCTGACCAGGCCAGAAGGAGAAACGTTATGCCGTGTTTTGTATACCTTCTGTGAGGGCTTGCCTGGTCATTTTGCCCGTTCCCAGGAAGGAAGGAAGGAAGGAA
>VXBL01000332.1:2261040-2301449 GCA_013400195.1 Aramus guarauna | reverse complement strand
TTTTTCAAAAAAAAAAAAAAAAAAAAAAAAAAAGAAAGTATATTAACACCTACCACCAGTAACAGTACATTAATACGTCCCTTTTGTAATATAACACCTTCAGTTTCTCGAGATCAACTTTATTATTATTTTTTTATTTCAGTGGTGGTTAAAGGAAGTGAGCAGACTCTTGAGTCTGTCTTTTCCAATTTGCTCATGCCAACCTGCACACCTTTGCCACCCGTTGCCACTTTGACCTACGCACCCGAAAGCAGGGTGGCTCTCTGACAGAGCCTGGCCTAGCCAGGCAGGAGGGAGATCAAACCGAGCAGAGCTGAAATCCCACTAGACTTGCATGCAGGTCAACCATAGTGGCATGATGGACACAACCACCGAGGGAACACTGGTCACCAATAAATCTGTGAAGGTGCTTGCAACCAGAGCAAAAGCTTTTGGGAAGCACTCCTGAAAAAACATGGGCCAGAGTCAATGGCTGGAAGGGCATTTGTAGGTTTTGCTTGATGTTGTTCATAATGTTGTTACAGACTCTCTTTCTCCCTGTATTTTTTTAAATGACCAATAGTTCTAAGGTTTCAACCTTTTTTAATGTTTAAACTATTAACAGGTGTTCTTGTCACTGCAGAAATGGTGTCGGCCCTGTCTATCCTGGCATTCTTTGGCATTTTTTTTCCCCATTTCTGTAGCTAGATCAATGCCCTCTCTGCAGTGAAAAGGCCATCATTAAATGATACCAAGTGGTTAAAAACCTTAATTTTCCATGTCATTAGACAACCAACACTGGTGAAAGCACCACATATTTCCATTGAGAAAGAGAATATCATTTAATAGCCAGCGTCAAGTCCTGCAGCACCATGGCTATTCCTTGAGGACCTACTTTCTAAGAGATCAGATGGGAGAAAACACTCACTTGATCTCTTACTTTTTTGGCCTTTGTTTTCCTGTAGAGGTTACTAAATCCCACCTAGTCAAGGAATAATATGATAATGCTTGTCTCATAACTCACGCACACAATGAAGGTCCTAGAAACACATTCGGTTAATTATGAAACCTCTGAGACAATTTACGTAACAGGAATAATTTCACAGGAAAGCAAATGTAATTCAGAATGCAGTAAATAAATTGATAGAAATCAGATTTTTAACTGAAACTATTTTTGTCCTCATCTGGTTTGGGTGCCAAGTTTTATGCTAGCCTCGGAGCAGCAAGGTTTGTCTTCATGTGCAGGGATCCATACAGGTACATTTCTTTTCCTTTTCTCACATTAAATTCATTATGTGATGTTCAAAAGACTGATACACATTAGAAAACCTTTAGGCATTTCAGTGTAAAAGGGATGGTTTATTAAAAGGATAGGTTATTACTTTGAACAATGACTTCAGTGTGTACATTTAAATGTGAAATGTTTATGTGGTACTGACCTGCATTGGTCAGAATCTGTACAACTACACTTTTATTCATAAATGCGCACCGAAGATAACATTTATTTTCAGATTCTGTGTGGTCTTTTCTGGGTCTTTTCCAGTCCTCAAAGATATAGGCTCATAATTATTTTTTCAATCATTTTCTAAGCAAGTGTTACCATAATTCCATTTGTGAGCCCATGATTTCGAGAAGATACTTACTCTGTGGCAGAAAAAGAATGTTGATGTGGTTAGAGCAGCTCAGACAGCTAAGGCTCTCTTTGTTCTAGTTTTCAGTTGGGAGTCACATTTTCCTTAGCATGCAGACTAGAAACACAACCTATGAGAGACAGAGAGATATGACAAACTTAGAGTCTTAGGGTACTCAATATATGGATGGGTGGAGGGAATTATTTTTAGTAGGAAAAGAGCATAATTTTAAATCCTTAAAAGCCGAGCTGTTTCGACCCTCCTTGAAGACGCCGAAAGGACAGAAGACACTGGGTGAGTCAGTAGCACCAAGTTCTCCTTCCTGCAGTGCAGCTTTAGCGGGGAGGGCAGCCCGAGCCTGCAGACCTTGCCCAGGTGAGCTGTGTACTGAGGTGCAGCCCCAAGGAAGCCATGCAGGAATAAACCCCTTCCTCCGTGTTGTACAACTAAGGAGACACGGACCTCGGGTCTAATCTCACCGATCTTCCCATGAGTGAGTAGTTCCGCGAAATGCTACTAATGAGCGATCACTTCTTGCACAAGAGGGATTACAGAAGAGAACTGTGTGTGCCTCAGAAAACAAAGATGCAATTAAAGCAGCGGTTGTAGTTTCCAGTTAGGGCTATCTTTCAATGCAGGATGAACCATCATTTTTTCCTGCTAATTATTTTCATTAGCTGTTTTAACTTTTCCTGAGAGCTCTTAATAATTGCTTCAGAGCAGAATGTGTAAAACTGAAAATTATTTATGGCACTGATTAGAACTACAGAATACTAATATGGGTAGTCAGGAATAATTTACCATAGCAGGAAAAGCATTATTTAATTGTTTAATATAGAAGTTTAATTGTGCTTGCATATAATTATCATGTAAATATCACTGTGATCACTTTAAGAGGTTATTTCTAAGTGTGCCAAAACTCTGAAGCAATCTGAAAAGAATTAATTTTTTTCTTGCCTCCCTTCATAAGTCTCTCAAGTGCGCTATATGTTTTAACTTAAACCAAAATATAGCCAAAGGCAGACAGGAGTTCCAACAGTGACCAGTGTAATACTCACTGCTTTTAATTACTGTAACAATAAATCACACAGGAATGTCCTCCAGGAACTAAATGATTTTCTAAAAACATTTGAGAATATTTTTGAAATTCAATTAATTGAAGGCACCAGATAAAAGGTACACATTCTTAATGGCTATAAAATAACCCTAAGGGATGTAACTGAGCTCCAAGCTTAACTTCAAAGTGTGACAGAAATACTTACTGTATTACTTTAAAAAGTATTCAGATCAATGAATCAGTTAAAATTACTTATACATTTACCAACCTTTTCATTTTCTTTTTGAATATGATAGAAAGAATTGCTCTCATTTCCCAGGATACAAAAAGCAGTTGAGACCTGTAAAAGAAATTGTAATTAAAGCCAGCCTTCAGTCAAAATTGGTATTATGAATTTTTGGTTGACACAAGATAAAGGGGCCAGCAAAACATAAAAGTGGCTTGATAAAACATACATTTAGACATTTTATACTGAAATTTAACTGGTTTGTGGAGATATTTCAGGTTCTGGAATTTAATCTGTCCTTGTTAAAGCCAGTAAGCATTTTTCTATTCAATTCAATCAAACCAGAATGTCACCCTGCAATCTGTATCGTGTACAACTGTGTACCGGACCAGCTATCTGATTGTGGGCCAAATCAGTTTTCTGTCTTTTTTTTTTTTTTTTTTTTTTTTCCCCTCTCCTTGGACTAATCATGCTAACTTGAACACTCACTTGGCTTTGCAAGGTGCTGAACATCTGAAAGAGTCACAGCACGCCTTCAGCTTTTGTGGGCACTAGTCTGAGGTAGCATACCAGCTAGTGCTCAGTAGGATCCGACTCTACGAATAAACACCTTGGCATGTGGCCTGTAGTTTATGAGTAAGAGAGGATGTTCTAAAATTAAAATGTTTAAACCATCACAATTTTCTGATTTGCAAGGGGATTTTGTAACACAGGAATTTTATAACACACTCAACAGCAGGAAAGTGTTAAGAAATACGTAGAAGCTGAACTGTCGCTACCAGTCATTTTTCTTTTCTTTTTAGCAGAGGTGCTCTGTTCTGAGCAGCTCTTCCTTCCCCTCTGTAATCTCAATCTATACCCACGCTCCTGATTGTACCCGGGCCGTGAAAGCAGATCACAGACCCACAGTCATCATACCGTGGAGATAAGTGTTAACTTCTAACCTTTGCAAAATGGCTGCTTATTATAAATATTCACTGATGAGAAATAATGAAACTGCATCGATATTATTCCTCAGTGCAGAAAGTTTAGAAACAGTGGAACCAGAATTATGCGCAGATGTACATTCACGTACATCTGTGTCTGCGCACTTGTACGTACACGTGCACACGCACACGCGCACAGAGGGAAAGGATGCAGAGAGGTGTCTGTACTGTATGAAGGGACTGTATTCCGAGAGAAGACTGAAAATACTCTATAGAAGACTAATTACAATATTTTCCAATAGGTACTTATTTTCAATACTCACTGATAATTTTCGTAGAAGCATGTTCACATTTTCTCTGTTTAAAATGTGTTAAACTGAGATAGTTAAAAAAATGACAATAATACTGCAGAGATGAATGCATCTTTATCCCTTTTGTTTCTTTTCCTTGGTCATTCAAAATCACAAACATCATAAGAATCTTTGAGCGTTTGATATTGACGTTATGTCATGAAAACGCAACAATTTTGTATAGCTCCACGCCGTAATTCTGCACCCCGCGGGTACGAGGTGGGTGGGAGGGTCACTGAGCAGTGGAAACATCCACAGTAGATTGCAGTTGCAAAAATACAGTTGTTGACAATACGTGTGTTCTATAATAGTTATTTTTAAATTGCATGTAATAAATGTAATGCAAGACTAAAACCACCAATGACTCAGGTTTCGTCAAAGAACTCGGTTTAATAAGGGCAATAGTATAACCATGACACCCTTTTAATCAGGGACTGAGGACTGTAGAAGACAGTTTGCAACATTTATTTTGATGAGCAAATAACCCATAATATTCACAACAAACTCATATCTACCAAATTAGCACCTGTGACCTGCAGCCAGGTTCAAATCAGTTCTGCAGAAAAAAGCCTGAACTTTCTGTTAAATGGTTATTCCACCAATGACTCCAATCCAGTGTTCACAAGCATTTAAAAGCTTTTCTTTTCTGAAGACTTTGCAGTCAAAAAATCTTTTTCCAGAATAGTTCGGTTGTTTATCTCAGAAAGGTTGTTTGTCTAACATAGCAACACATGGATTTATGAGCATATAATATCCCCATAAATTCTGAGAAACTGTAGGACATTCCTACATTTCCCCCTCTTCTCCCTCCTGTTTTGAAAATCAATAAATATTTGAACGCTTTTTTTTTTTTTTAACCTGTGGTGAAACGGCTGAACTGCAGTAATATAGAAGAGCTGAAGTAAAAAACAAGTCAGAATATTGGCTTCAGATTAAAGCTGGGTAAATCTGGGATAACTTGTCTAGAAAGCAGAATAATTTAATTGAAAATACATGTCAGGCAAGGTTAAATATGATTAACAATGGTAAAAAGTATGCTCACATGTCTAATATTTAGGTTTGCAAAAAGTCTGTGCAGTCAAGATATGCAACGTAGTCATGTTTGTCATAATGTGCTATGTTTCATCTGCATTGTATTTTCCAGCTAACACTCCTCCTCCTCCTCCTCTCCCAAGCATCTGATTTCATAGCAGGTAGAGCTATCAGTCCTAAGGACAGACTGGGAACTGAGGGATTTCTGCAAAACCCTCACTGGTGTTGAAGGAAGAGCCTTCTTGGGAGGATGACTCCGTTCCTTGTCTTTGCCCGTATCCAGAGACAGCCGTGGGAGGTAAAAGGTAAAGAGCAGACACCTGCAGCTGCACGTGTCCGCAGGGAGCGTGTCCCGTCTGACATTTCAAGCCTCACACAAGGCTCCCAGCCGTGCTCCCTTCCCATGCCAGCCTATTTTTCAGGTGGAAGCAGAGCAGAACAGGACAAGAGCTGCTTACCCAGGAACTTAAGAAAATGTCAGTACCACGCTCAAACCCAGGGTGGCCGGGGATGCAGCAGAGCCAGCGGCGACATCGGTGAAGCTGGTTGCTGTGTCTGACTGTGCATCACCTAGAGGAAATTTCGGCTGAAATGATGCGATGCAGCCAAAGGTCAATGTCAGCCTGTGGCACCACAACCATTTCCAGATACTCCAGCTCTCATCCAAGCTGCAGAAGGACACCTATTGCAAGCTTGCCCAGGTAGTCATGATTCCTGCTGTCAGCCAAAAGAAGTCTGAGTGGGACAAGCATGAGAAAATCTGTTCCTTTCCAGCATCACCAAAATGCAGGCAACCCCTGGGCTTGCCCGCTCTTGGTAGCAGGAGCTCAGCTGCACCCTGGCTTTTTCCCCACTGTCACTTCTAGGCTTTAACCTATAATCAAAACCTTGAGCTGCCAAATCTATTTTGTGGCTCCCTGTTGTTGGCTTGCAGGTTTTCATCAGGTTTTCTTACCAAAAGGCAGCTAGCCACTTTGCACTAACGTGTAAAGGAAGATCTCCCAACCCTGTCAGCTCCTGGGCCTCAGACAATGCCTTCTAGTCTCGCCGAGCATTTGGGAGGAGGACTTGCTGGAAGCGGCCATCCCAGCTGACTGCTCTTTCGTGAAACTTAATGATTTGAAACAGAAAGCACAGTGGAGTAAAACCTGAGGTGATCTGAAAAAGAAAAAGCTATAGATAGATGTAGAAGACTCCATAAATGTAAGTAAGACTTACGAATCTGAATTTTTCCTGTTCAAAATATTTTATGTGAATTACAGCGCTGGGAAAAGGCAGATGGGAACACCGCAGTCACTCCTGAGTTGCAGGAAGACTGGGAGGGCAGCTTGTTCCTCTGGTCCATGTTATGCCGGCCCTTGAGATATATGACCCTAAATAGCTTTTTTGGAGCAAATTGTGAGTCAAGCGATGGTTGAGCTTTGTGTGAGAGAAGAAACAAAACCAAAGGCAATTTTAAAAAAAAATTTTTTTGGCTACTAATGCTAAATATTTGCTTTCAAGAAACCTAGCTTAATCTGTATTTCAGTAATCACTGATAAATTTATAAGGCTCTCTGACTTTTATCTCTAACCTGCCTTTTTTTTCCCTGGAATTACAAAGTGCTGTGGCTTGCTAGCTAATAAACCCCAGCATTGCTCACCTGCAGTTTAGAGAACTTAAAATCACTCAGAGCAGCTTTGTGAAGGCACTTTAGAATTACCAAAAGAGACAGGCAGGGGGGACCTTTACGAATTTATAAAAATGCAGTCATTAAAACTGTAGTTCAGGAGCCCAGTCCCAATTCCCTCTTCATTTTATTTCTTTCTTTCACTGAGCCACATGAGTTTACTCTTGTCTTGCCTCGGTTGCATTAAAAAATCCACTTGAAACTCTTCGAGAAACGGGATAATGATAAAAAAATTTTCTATTTTGAATGACACTTTTCCTTTTTTTTGTAGTTTTGTTATTCACATGGAAGTACATGTGCCAAGGTAAATTTGTTCAATAGTACAATTTACAATTGAAAATTTTATAGATAGAACTAGGAAAAATAAAGTCAGTTGTAACAATACAAATAAAGAATGAATCTTGTGTTACATATGAATCATGCAATTAGTGAATTCCACTAAGGATAGTAATTATTCATTAATTCAGATCTGGAAGCTATTTTGAAATGCTCTGGAAAGTTGAATGAGAAGAATATTGTTTATCTTCAAAATCAAGTTCAAAGAACTTACCTTGGAGCAAATGACGGCATTCCCAAGTAGCGATCACACTACAGAGTAAATGCTAAGGGGAACTAAACTTAAAGCGGTCTAATATAGAAGCTTGGCTGAAATAAAACTTGGAGGGAGCTTCCCAGAAGACAATTAAAAAAAAAAAAAGGCTACGTTGAAAACCAGCAAGACAGATGAAGGCCTCAGACGTTCACACCAAACACTTCTCTCTTTCACTTTTACATGTGCATTGCAGAACTGTGTGTCCCAGTACAGCTGAATCCCATCAAAGGTCCTGTGTAAGCCCAATATTTTTCTTTCCTTTAGAAGGAAAGGTTTATGCTGGTACTATATAGATCTGTGTAACTGGTACAGGTTCTGTGTATGTAACCAATTTGGTTTTGTATCCTCTACTGGATTTAACTTCACAAACAGTGTTTGCAACGGGTGAAATAAGTAAAATGGTGTTGTAAAACTGCCTGTTCCAAAACACTTTTAAACATGTGACTAGAAGTCCAGCTTGTTATACCTAAGTACTCAGAAGCTTAATTTAGCAGGATTCCAGAAAAAAAGGTCAATTTGACGTGTAAACAAAATGCCCAGAATATTTCCTCTCAATCCCGTCTTTTCCCCGAGATTTGTGAAGACATAAACCATCACGTCTTAGGGCATAAGCCAACTGCTGAACTTGAGCTGCTTTAAGAGAGGGTTTTTAGTCTTTCTCTGCAGCAGATGGTACCGGTCAATATAAGAAATAGGATGCTTGATGGATAGACTGTAGTTCTGTTTCAGAATAGCCATTCCCATATTTCTTCCAGATTCAATTTTTCTTTCTCCTTTCTTGACTGCCAAGATTATCGAGGATATTTACCCCAACACACCACTCACGGTCTTGTTTTTAAAACTTTCATTGAAGACAGATTTATTTGGACTTCTGTTAACCAGTTTAGAGGAAATTGTCCTTCTGGCAGCAATATCTCTTTGGGAATCTGTCAGTGTTAATTCTTTCTTTAGCTGTTGAACCAAACCAGGAATCAAAATACATATTTAGGAACCTAAATAAATTTTTCAGTTTCTGAGCATCAGCAGCTTCCACTCTGGGCAGTAACAGCTGATGCTCAGCATCTCTCCGACTAGGTCACTTTTTGGAGAAAGCTCTTAACTCTTTTATGTATCAAGGGATGGAACTCATTTCCTCATGCCAACATTTGCAGAAAGGGATGCATAAAGTCACGTTTAGGAAGGAAATTTCATTTAGAGATTTAACAGATACAAAAGTAAAGTAAGAATTGATCTTATCTTGTGACAAAGATGGTAGATTTAGAAGCAAAAAACTCTTGCAGTATGTTCCCTGATGCATTTAAATCAGAGCAATTTGTGATGAAAGATTCAGCTCTAAAGGAGCACGATAGGAACCTGAAGTCAAGCCTTCTGTCAGTCAGATTGAACATGTGTCAATGATGTCCCTCAGTCAAAACATTCAGATTTCAATTCCAAATTGGAAATTCTGACAGTATTTTTTTTTTTTTTTAACATATCAGAAACCTTGAGAATAGAAGTAGAATAGAACAGGTCCCTGCAGGGAACTTTTAACTTAAATACACATATACACATAATCTTGTCCGATTTCCAACAGTTATATTGAGCGCACAAGCAGTCTGTAGACATCTACAGGGTCTGAACAAAGACAGAAGAAAGGTGGAGACGAGATGTGTGTGGCAGAAAGGTTCTCTTTCTGAAATCCAGACATAATTGAGAGATTTCAAACAAATATATGTACATATGCAAATATATATACTTCTTTTATATCTATGAGGGAAAGATTATTTTTGATCTCTGTCTTTGAAAATACTGATCTAAAAGTTCTAGAATGTAACTGATTCAAAACCAATTTAAATTAATTAAGTTTTTATGGAAATTATCAGAAAATTTTAGTCTTTCTTTGAAAATATATTCTACCCTAAACTGAAAAAAAAAAAAAAAAGACGCAAACCTGGTTTACAGTTACTACTAACTGACATTATTTAGCTGAAAATGCTTCAAAGCTTAGAAATATCTGGTAACTAGCCATAAGAAAAAAATATAAAAAACTTCTCTTGCATCTTTAAGTGCCTAATGACAACTTACTGGTAGCAACTGGGAAAGGGAACAAATTACATTAGATTAATGATATGCATCTAACTAGAAGACCAAAAAATAGAAATTGGATTCTTGTCTTTTCTAACACTTGATGCCTCTACGGTTAAATCCTCTAAATCTTTGTTGTTAATCTGAATCCAATACTTTAGACTGAGATCTATTTGCCCACTTCAGAGATAACGGAGAACTCCTAAAAGGGAGGTTAAGAAAATCTCTGCAACACTTACTGCAATTTAGGTTGGGTATTTTTTGTTTGTTTTGTTTGTTGTTTGGGTTTTTTTTATAAGTCATATTACTGTATGTAATACACCTCTACCAATCTGGTGAACAGACCAGGTAAAGGACACTTCTGACTACTTTTACTTGCACTAATATTCTTTGACCCAGGATTTGTGTAAACGGAGTAGAGGATTACTGTCAACTGCTGACCCAGGCCTGTTATGGATCATTTGGTTATGTAGTCTGTAACCTTTAGACATTAATTTCTCTAGACACAGATATACCATTTTACAGATTTCAGTTTCTTTAGATAGAGAAATTCTTGTTTCCAGGGCTATCTGTTTCTTTAATTTCCTCATTGTATACTCTGATATGTTTCAAGTTTATGTATTACATTACAGCACATGTAATTTTCATACTATTTAATCTTTTGCAAGTGTATTAATAGCTGCATTAAACTGCTTTTGCAAAAAGCAAGACTGTATTTTACTTCAAAATTGCAAGAGAAAAGAAAAGCCTTTGAGTAGCTTTAAATCCATTTAAATATGAATAATTGCTCTTTGGAAATTCTTGTTAACAATACCTAATATCAGATGGCATCTATATTTACAGCATTTCAACACCAAGAATATCTACTCCTAAGAAACTAGCTGAGGATTGGGCTGGATACATGGTCCTTTTTGGGCAAAAGCACCCTCAGTTCCACCACTGCAATATAGCTTACTATCTTGTCCAGAGTTGTCACCACCAAAAGTAGAAAGTTGTTCAATATGACTTTGATAAGCCATCCACAGAATTTTTGGCACTAATTCTCTGTTCACTGGGTGACATAAACAGTTCTCAAACCTGCTCTCTCCATTGTGATAGGAACAATACATTCCACCTCATGCAGTTAAGTAGTATTTTGTGTGCGTAGATTGCCTCCTCTGACTATCAGACCAGACTCTGCAATTAAGACTTCATTTTCATCAGGGTCTGTAGATTCCTTACAATCCTAAAGAACCATTGAAGTAACCTTCTCTTCCTTGTTAGGCAATATCTGTCCTTTCTTTTGAAGACTCAGTCATAATTCTGAGGTTCTTACTGTCATTTGAAAAGACTAGTCTGGAAACAGTTTCCTAGTATTTCGGTCACTTGGTTGAGCATGTGTTATGGTCCCTTTTCGTCTTTTGAGTACCAAGAAGCAGATTTTGAGATACTGGCATTTTTAGGCAAGTGAGACACTGTAATTATCAACTTGGGAGCACAGAGGTGATGCCTCTGCCTTGACTACTTTACTTTGCAGCAGGATGCACAAGAGTTTCAATGCACCGTGGACCAGCAACCTCTCAATAACAAAGGATGACAGTTTCCCTTCTATGTGAAAGCTCCAACAGTTGCTCAAACGACATGCATTTGCTTAGCCTGAAGGTGTCAGGATTAGGTTGGATTCAGAGTACACCCTTCTCCTTTTCAATAAAGGATACTGCATTTTAGGTTACAAAACAGCAGAGCGAAATACATTTAGAAATTGCCCTTGATTCACTTTCTCTGGGAACAGTTCTGGAGCACAAGATTTATTTTTTCATGATTGCTTCAGAATATTTTTGAGAAATTTCTTTTCTCTCCCAAGGAGACTTTCTGTGAAGCCTTTTAAGAAGTGGCTGCTAAAATATGTATAAACATTATAAACATACACATTCTATTTGAGGAATATGGCTTTACATTCAGTGAATGTTTGGAATAATACAGATAATTCATTTTCTAATTACATAATGGGGATATTTGCTTTCTATATGACTGCCTTGCTGCTTACTGCTATATTGTGAAGGATACTTTTTTTTTTTTTTTTTTTAATTTTTATGTGTGTTTTAGGCTATGGGAAAGACATGACTTGTGTTTTTTTGAAATAAGAAAGGTAAGAGAAATTTTTGAAAAAGGCCATGCTTGCTATTCATCTTCTTGTTGTCATTACCTCCTGTTTCCTACTCTACATCCCTTCCTGCGCCCCTTTCCTTCCTCGGACCAGGTAGTTGGGTTTGGACATTCTGGTTTGAAGAAAGTGGATGTAAACCTATTCTGGATAGACCTGGGTACCACAGAGTCATTTGTACTCCCTGTCTCCAGACCATGGAACTGTTATTTAACTAATGTGAGGAATAAGCAGTGGTTGTTTACAGATGGACTTTGGAAAGGAGGAGGACATTATGATAGACTGAATTAGTAGTAAATAATTCTTTCCATAGAAAAGTGGTTCTGCGATTCTGTGAAAAGGACTTACAGTCATCTCAGTGAGTTACTAATTTGTTTACCTTCAAGTAAAATCATATCTCTAGAGCCAGCCAATTTTTATACTGAGGTGTAAAAGAGCTGTCCTATGTGGCAACGTGATGGATAACTTCATTATTCAACTTAAGAAGCTCTTCTTCCCTTTCTTGTACCTTTTCACACTCTAGTTAATCACCTCACCCTGGTTAAACCAACTGACTATTTCAGCATTAAAAGTATGCAAAATTAACATTTTACTGCACCAGTGCCAGATAAAGGCAGTCTTTTCCATCTGGAAAACAGACAGCCTTGTTTAAATGATTCTGGCTTCTCCATCTAATGTGTAGTCCAGCTGAGGCCATTCCTAATCAAGGGACTGAGTCATGCTCTCCATTTCCATCCCTTCTCCATCTTTTTTCATGATCAGAATATAACGTAAGGATGGCTGTCCTGGGCTGTCCCTGTCCCCTGGCAGATAGTGCTGAGTGCGTATGAACAGGAGGAGTATACAGAGATTTTTCTCCAGAATAATCTGTCAACCTCCAGCGATCTATGGTTCAAGGGCTTTCGGAGTCCAAGATGTTGAAGTCCTGTTTACTGTCAATGGGTCTGTTCCTGATCCTGACCCGTGGGCTGACATCCTGCCCAGCCCTGGGACATGCCTCGAAGGTTCCCCTTTCTCCATTGTATCTAATGTGAAATTACTCTGATGGTTCTTTCACCTTGCTATGTACATTTTCCATCCTTTTGAGATGGAAGACAGAATCAGACCTGTACACAGTATTCAGCATATTGGTTCACTTTAGATTTATACAGTGCTGTAACAAGATTTTGTTATTTTTTTATTTCTTGAAACACTTTCATAATCATGAATTTAAGTTTGTAGTTTCATAAAACTGGGTGAAAATTGTTTTCATCCCTGGAGCCCAAATCATGTACAACCCTTTTACAGAAATTGCTGCAATTTTTAATAAAAAACCTATCTGTTTGAGAGGCTGTTCCCAGCCACTGAGAACATCAGGCTTTCCAGTTTTTTTGACGTATTCATTAGAGGAAGCTTTTGTATCCGTAAGACCTTATCTGCCCTTCCTGTAAAGATATCAAGATAGATTCTTCTGTTGCAAGACTTTGCAGGGTAAAATTTGCTGCACTTTCTCTTTGTAAGCAACGCTTATCATCTACCCCTAAATTCTGGGATTCTGTTATCAAACAATAAGAACAGCACCAAAGCAATATTTTGAGATTTTTCTTCTTTCTTTTCAACTGAAACATTTTTCCTCAAAGCTCTTGCATGAACACTTCACAGTTTGAAACCGAAAGCCAATATGACATCACATTTTGTCACCATCAATCATTTGCTATGCAAATTGAGATGCCTACAGGACTTCAGAGAGTTCAGGGCCTGCCTGCACATGGGGCTTGTACAAACAATGAAAGATTTACAATGTGAGTAATAAGTACTTTCAGGAAAAAAAAAGAAAAGATTACAAATCAAAGTATAAAAGGATATGGACAGAGAAAGAAAAAAGAGAAAATGTTGATCACAAAAGGGAAAGGGAATAGTGAACACATCTGGTAAAATGGTTTTATGAAACACTTTTATTTGAAAAATATACATTAAATTCTTTTGCCTGAAACTCATGCTTAATTTTCAAATTCCGAGCAGCTTTGAAAATTAACTGTTTTAAAAATAAATAGAAAAACCCTAACAAGAGATCAAAGGTCCATCCACAGCTTGTTTCTGAGAGGTTCACAGAGGATACCTGTGCCAAAATACAGTACCAGGGCAAGAATTTAATGATGTTCTCTCAGGCTCCAGCCATTCTCAGATCAGAACCTGCAATAAAGGTAATACCTCTGTGTTTAGTGGCCCCTGATTTTTTTTCCTGCATTAATTTTTTTCTGATTCCTTTCTGACTTGTTCTGTCTTTCAGCATTTGCAGCATCCTGTGGCAAGGAGTTCCAACACTTATGCGCTCACTGTGTGAAGCGTTATCTTTTGCCTGTTTTGAACTTGGCACATGCTAATGTCAGGCTGTGATTCTTGCCTGCTGGCATTCTCTGGAAAAGTACATTCAGTATCTAACAACAAAAGAATGGAGGCTACTGTATCAGGGCAAATCAAGATGGTAATATATTTCCCATCAAGACAAGATAGGCCAGATTGAGGTCATGCTAAATGAAAGTCCCAAAGCTGCCGTACTTCCCAAAAGACAGGAAACATCATTCCTCTTTCTGGTGGAGTACTCCCCAGTGACCTCCCCCGACCTGTTTCTGAAAGGATTTTCCAGCTCCTTTGAAGCCACTGGCAAAGCTGGTTTAAAGGTAGACCTCAGGTGTAAAAATAAAAAAGCCTTTAAGTGCACAAGTATAGATCAGACTGAATATAGAAGATAGTGCCCATTATCAATATTAGTGAATGGGAAATTTAGGGCAAAAGTCCTCAGCCATAAAATTTTCTCCTACTTTACTGGCTGCTTATGCAACCAGAGAAGAAGCTGTATTTACAGGCATGTTCCTCCCGTCTTCCCTGCTATTATGAGTGACTTGATAATCATGATAAATTCTGACCAGGCTTCTGACTGTGTAGAGTCTGTAGGAAAAAAACCTTACTTCCGATATTCAACTCACCAGAGGGCTGTCGACTAAGAATTTGAGATGCCAGTCTCTGAGAGAGAGATGTCTGTATGTGCAATGAATAACATGAAACCATATCCATAATTATATATAAACATTAATAACAAAAAAGACCATGATATACACTTTGTTTCCTGGTACTGAAATCTCTCACTCAATTTTTAAGACTGCTGTAGTAAGAACCCAAAGCTAATTTCCTGTCAGTGGGGTAGGGTAATCAGTTTTACTCTACTCAGTAGACTTTGAAAAGAGATCTGCACCCAGATCCTTGATGGCAACATTAAGTTAACTTTCATTTGGGAAAAAAACCTCTCCCTTTTTCTGTCAAAAAATTGGGCACAATCATCTGATGAGGTATGATAAGCTGTAAAAGCCAGATCGGTTTTGAGAAACCCATGCAGGTGTCTTGGGGAAAACCCAAGAAATCATATACGAGACTACCGTGCTACTGCAAGAGCAACCTGTTCATGGCAGTGGCCATTATCTATCAATTAGGTGTAATCTGTAAGAATAACCTTCTTTAGAGGTAATTGTCTATTCTAATTTTAGTCAGCCACTTGTTAGTTTATACATTGAAGAATGAGGTTTTCTATCCTTAAGGAATTTTTATTCCACAGAGATGTCCTGAGTGTCCCCACTGGTCTCCACCTGCTTTCAGAACAGTGTAAGTCTCCTGTAGGTTTTCTGTCATATTTGCCACACGGACCTCTCAAGATACTTTACATCATGTTAAATGTCTCTATGTGCCATGTTCAGGCGACTGAATGCCCCCCTTTCCATCCTGTTAACTTTTGAGATGTTGGGCTCAGTTGTGTGCCATCACAGTGAGTTCTTCTGCTTCCCTTCACACAAGGAAAAGATGAAAATAATTTTCTAAGTCGTTAATATTCCTTTAATTTTATTGGCTGTTTCCTTGGGTTTTTTGCAATGAGGAGATTAATAAGAGTTCACAATTTGCTCTTGCCTTTGCATGCATCATTTTATTTATCTCTTACATGTTTCGTCTCCAAAGGAAAGAATCCTGATCCTTAAAAGCTTCAATTTCATCAAAATCTGTTACTATATTTGCATTTATGCCCTGTGAACACCTTCTATATGCAGTCTGTTATTTATTTTACATGAGGTAACTAGAATTAAGCACAACATTCAAAATGAAAGCATACGACTGCTCTCTAGTAGTATGCGTTAATTTGTAGTGTGTTGGTGTTCACAAGCCTCTAGACTGCATAAGGTTCCTTTGGGCTGCACGCTGTGCAAACACAGAGCTCTTGCCTGGAAGATCTTCCAATCAAATTTTAAAACAGTTGTTAAAAAGGTGAATAAATTATAGAAATGAGAAAGGAAAAGTGTGCAAGAGAATGAGATGGTTTATGAGCAGTTAACGCAAACTCAACTAATCTGATTGATGATGGCATTATATAATTTTTAAGATATTATTTTAATCCATTTTTAAATATATTTTAAAATTTAGTACCCAAAAGCCAAAAATAATGAATAATTATGTTAACGGTGATGCCAGCAACGACTTATTGTCTCCTATGTCTGTCTCCCAAATGATTACCGTTCACTTAGAGCTCACGAAGGTGTATCGTCAGCTCAGATCATATTGAATGCTTTACCTCCCACAGTACATTAACATGCCTTTGTTAACATGGAGTTTTAACCGCAGTCAGGCTGCGCAGTTGTCTGTCTTTTAAAGTGCCTCTGGAATGCCACACAGCCCTTCCTAGTTTCCTGTAACCTAAATTATTTTGACATCTGTGAATATGCCACCTTGGACTTCACCTTTTCCCAAATAATTAATAGACACATTAATGAATCATTTCCCTGCATTTTTAAAAGAGTTCCAATATTAGCTCTATTGTTTACATGAGGAATACAGTACAGGAATAATCACAAAGCCAAAGTGGTAACCTGATTCCCGGGTCATTGCCTATAAAAATAAACATCACCTGGTCCTTTTGAAATTAGAAATTATTGCTAAGTAAAGTCTAAAGGTAATTCCTTACTCTAGGCCTGCCTTAAACAGAAGCAAGTCACAGTCTCTGGTTATGCTGGGCCAATGGAGGACATTAACTCCAAAGTGAAGTTGTCTTTGAAGAGAAAATGCTGATTGTACCTCTTCTGTTTGAAATGAAAGGTATCCACACGTCTCAAATGCAAGAATGTGTTCTGGGAAAACATACGGTGTCTCAGGTAGAGAAGACAAATCAGTACACAGGTAAAAAGCAGCACCTTAAAATTCACCTAGAAGTAGATCTTGCAACCCATTGACAAGAGCAGGGAGAGCATTTAAAAATTAATCTCTAATACGTGCATGAGTTTTCAGTCTGAGAATAAATTTTAAGATGTGACTTCAGATAGATTTTACTGCAACATTCTGATCTAGAAATGCCAATAGAGTACTGTGATCATAATTTCAGAGGTACGATGGTTACATCTTAGCCAAATATAGCTAGAAAAAGGAGTCTGGTAGTAGCTTCTTTTACATAGTCAAATAGCAGAGAATCTCTGTTTTTGAAGTAGTGGCCTTTTGATACAAAAGGTGGTGCTGTGCATTACCTCATGAGACTATTCATACTTACTGGGGTTTTCAAAAGCTTGAAGCTTCTGAATTCCTACAGAAAACAACAGAAATTAGGCAGTTTCTAAAAGTCCACTAAGTGTGTGTTTGCACGTTCCTGTGTCAAAATACTGGTGGTGTCATATTCATTTCTGAAAATTTGGGTTTGGTTTCCAAATTATTTACAAGCTTTTAAAATTTTGCCTTAGACTCTTTAGTAGATTGTGGGGCAATGATTGAATACAGTCTTTTTGGCATGTCAGATAATTTCAGTTTATGAGAGCGAGCAAAACTGAGGGAAACTGGGAAAACTATCTCTCAACATAATAAAGATTAATTAATGGATTTCCCACAGACAGTAGATACAAGTTACTTTTAAGGCAATCTATTCTTCTTAGGAATGAAAATTACTTTCTTATAGGCCCTACCAATTTGGAAAGACAAAGATTCAAAGCACAGATGGCTGTAATACAGTTGGCACATCAGTTACTATCAGCTTTTAGTCACTTCTAATTCCTGCATTTTGTTTTCTGCCTTGGAAGAGTTCCCAGGTACAAACAACACTTTACGCAGCTTTGTTGGCGGCAGCTGATATTGTTTCAGTTCTGAATTTCACATTACTAAAAAGACCCTGGGAGAAATTTAGAGAACAACAAAAATAATCTGGATGGAAACAATGGGAGACAAAATTGGTTTATGGGGACAGAGTATAAGTGAGGCGTGCACAGCTTTGACAAGAGGTGACTGCAGAGGAATGGTGATAAGAAACAGAGAGCAGTATACTAACTGTATATAATGGCTCAGGGTTCTTCACCTTCAGGAAATTCATGTGGTTTGAGAATTATGGGTAATAAAAAGAAAGTGAGAAAAAAAAATCAGATATACAAAATATTGTATCATCAAGACTTTAGGTTGCAAAGCAGTCTGGTAATTAAACTTTTAAGTTAGGAGAGTATTGCTGGTATTATGGTACATGTGCTGGGTGAGACTGTGGGTGTGATTCAGCTCCAGACTCAGATAACGAACAGAAGTGTCTATTGATAGTGGAGATGCTCACATGTGAGCGAGCGTCCAAGTCCTGTCAGAGTCAACAGGGTTGTGGGACTTGTTCGTTTGCCTAAGTGTAGGCATCTAGAGCTGTTTAAGTTGCCATGGGCATCACCTTTATCCAAAAGATCTGGCAAATCTAGCAGAGGTTGTAGGGGAGACTCATGCCCCCCTGGAGCAGGAGCTGGTGGCCGGGCAGGTTTCGGTGGCAGGAACCTGCCTTGGGGCTTGGGAGGCTGTTGGCCACGTTGGCAAAATCTCGTTCAACTTCAGAGGGAGCTGAGACCCCCCGCCCCCAGCTCGCGTGCAGACACCTACTGTAAATACCTCAAGTCATGTTTCACAGTCCAGAGCTGAGTCCTGCCTTAGCTGTGTTTTGCACTTAATCTTTCTATGACAAGGTAATTTCTGTAGTTATATCATAAAGTCATCTACGGATTATAAAGTAACCTCAGCTATAAAGGAACTGGAAATTAATTCTGATGTGTAATAAAATCATATGCTGTCTTCTCTCTTATAATGTTTTTAGAATAACATGATAACATTTCAGTGCTTAATCAAATGAATTTTTAGCAGTTTTGAAAATTATTTGTATCTTTCTAACTTCTTTTGTAAAATCTTTTGGGATAGCAAAAATCTAAGCAAAAATATTCCAAATCCTTTCCTATTACCGTCTCTGTTTACTTTGGTAATGTCACAAGTTCCTAGATTCTAAATAACTTAATTATTTAGCATTATCTGAATAATATGTAATAAAAAGAGACAAATCATCATGTTTTTTTCAGTAGCAAGTGCATCATACCTGAGTAAATGACCTGACTTTTCCATTAGAGATGACATGGCATGCTCAGAGTACTCACACTCAAAAGAAATGAAGATTTAGTTTTAACAGTTTGATGAACATTTAAATACAGAAATGGTTCAGCAAATCTTTCCAATAGTTTTTCTGGTTTTGTATCTAATTCATATTGTAAATAGCACACAATTTTAACTTTAAAAATATTCTGATATTTTGAGAATCAAATATGAGTGTGTGTCTCAGAGTTCAGTACATGCAATGTTTATGTCAAATGATCTTTCACTGCCACTAGTTTCCTTGGGAAAATAAAGTTTTATGACAATTTTGAGACCAGCTGGGAAAAAAATCCCACCAAACCCCAAACAACAGTAAAATCACATCTGATTTGCTTATTTCAAACTTCCAAATAAATTTCAGTGAAATATGATTTGATATATTTTACGATCTACCTGACATGCAATGAAATCAATTAACTATTTTCTGTTAGGACTGTTTCCCTAATGCATGAACAGCCACTCTGTAGCAACTCATTATCAGAAAAAGCTTGGCTTACAGCTCAGCCTTAGCAGCTGGTCATAAAATCACACTTCAAAAAGATGACAAAACCAAGATAAACTATAATTCACAATGTAAAAACAAAACAAAAAGCTCAAGCCTTAAAATGTTATGTTTTATTGTCTGAAGCTGAAAGAATCGACGTGTTGTTAATATTCTGTATTGTGCTTTGCTCCTGCCTTTATCTTCAATAAAGGATGACAGTGTTACAAACTTCTAGAAGAGGTCGAGCACTGTTACTTTTATCAAATGTGGTATCAGCGTTTTTCTTTAGTGGTTTTTGGAACAACGTTTACTGCCCTACCTTCTCTTAGGAAGTGACTGCTTGCTTTGTACCAGCATTTTGATTCTTGCAGTGAATTTTGAGGGTGCACTGAGGAAACTAAATAAACAGAATACAGGGATTTGAGGGTGTATAAAGAAAAGAGTAGCTGCCTTTGAATGCATTTTGTTATTGGTTTGCCTTCTTTGTCAGTACATCCCATTTCCAAGTACTGAGTTACTGCGTAGGTTGAAATCATTTAACTCTGCAGTTTCCTAGAATAATTCGTTAAGACTGGGAAATGAAGGACTAGCCTAGTGGATGAAAAATAAGCTGCTGCTTCTCACATTTGACACTCTGGTGGATAACCCTCTATCTGAAGCTCTCCTTTAAGTTGCATTTAATATTTCTATTTAATGTAACTTGTTTAGCACTTAAAGGTATTAAGGTGAAAAACTCTTTTATAGAATAAGGACGTTGCAACTTCTATCTGCATAACAGCTGTCAACAAAGCAACCCTGTGAAGGAGGAATTAGTCGTACGTCTTAGCTACGTATAGTAGCGGAGGGTCTATGACCTGGTTTTCTGTGATTAGGCAGCTGTCTTACTGTAACACATGTAGTGTACGTCTCAGGGTTCGTTTTGCACAGGGCTCTGTACTGCTAATTTCACATAGCAACAAGCTTATGCAGCTTAGTGTGTAGTAGAAACACAGAAAAAAGGACTTTGGGTTTTCTTTTCTGATCCGTAGGTTAGAACAACTCAGCGGGATAACAGGTATCTGAATGAAAGACTCTGTTATATATATTTCAGGAATATAGATAAATGTTGAATCTCAGTGGATATTTGTGGAAAATTCCTTATAAAGCAAACTAAAAATGCTAGTAATTCTTGAACTATTGAATAATTTGATGTGTGTAATTTACTGTCACATTCTTTTATGCTCATACACAGAGCCAGGAAAAATGCTATGCTTCTGAATACTGGATGGTAAAAAATAAATTTAAAGGTACTGGAGTGATATATGTGGTATGTATTGCTAATGCTTCTTAAAAGAGGAGACAGGAGCAGAAGCAATCAGCCAAATAAATTTGTATTTTGTGCCAACGCACTACAGAAATCTCTAATGACTCCGTTTAAAAAAAGAATAAAAGTAAGAGAGCTTGTTTTACAGTGATTGTACCTATTAGGGGAACACGGTAAGTTCGATTGGAAATAAGATACCCAAAGCACTTGTGTATTTAAGTTTGAAGTCAAGCTTGTGATATGATGACTCCCCAAAGTCTTCACTGAGGTAAGTAGGAGTTGAACAAATAGCAGAGCGAGTGGGATGCCACGGGTTAAGCAGCCTTTCAACTCGAAGATATTCGGCAAGTGAGAACTGGGAAAGCAGTGATGAAGGCGGGGGTGGGGAGAATAAAGTGCACTGGTAATTTAACGCTTCCTTTGATAGAACAGTGCTCTTTTATTGATCAAAAAGTTACAGATTTATTGGAGAGACTCAGATGGATTTTTGGTGTACTGTATGGTAAGAAGGCATGCAAAATTTTTGCTTTTTAGACCATGTATGTTCAGCCTTAGATCTTATATCTGGTAGTCTATCAATGTATTACTGAAGTCAGGATATTTCAGGTAAGTAAGGCTACAATTCAGTTCTTCTTCTTCCCAAAGCATCCATAAAAATAGCAAAACCAATCTGTGCATTTTCAACAAAGAAATTAAGATTTGAAAGCATAAAACTAGATACACCAATTGCAGTGGGAAACAGAGTAGAAAAGGAAGCTTAGTTCCTTCAATCAATAGTCCTCTCTGTACCTTCTGTGCACGCTTCAGTAGTTCTCCTTCCATTCTTCTGTATTAAGCCACTTTGTAGGATTAGGACAGATGAATGATTATAGCTAAAATCTAAATCCCACTGGGATTAGGTCAAAACTTTCCTAATCTCTTCCTGCTCCTTCAGTGATAATATTTTGTGTATTTTTTTTAATTGAAATAGCCTAGCGCAGGAACCTTGATCCTGTCTGCCATAGGTCTATGTGTACCTATGGCTCTGTAGGACCCACCTCAGCATATTGAATCCAGTTATGCCCCCCTTTTAATTACTTATTCTCAGGGGAATTTCAACAGGATTACAGTCACTGTAACAACTTTGAAATATCTGAAGTTATGCTAGGCACTGGCCTTCAAGTCAAGAAAGCTGAAAATGCTCAGTAGGAGGACATAATTTGGTTTCAGGCCATAGTCTGTAGGGGTTTTCAGGTTTTTGTTTGTTTGTTTGTTTGTTTGTTTGTTTTTCTCCTGCCCCCAGTCAGGGTAATTTGAAAAGGGCTTCATGCAAATGGAAAACATTCTATCTAAGTACTTTCCAAAGGTGAGCACAAAGAGAACATCTTGCAGCATGTATTTGGTCAATCAAAGAAACACTGGTCATCCAACACTAGATTCTGATAACTCTTCTTGTGTGGGTATAACACATCTTCCTCCATAGATAATTCCACTGATTTCAAATAAGTAATTATGTTTATTAATATAATTATGTTAGCACAAGAGCTCTCTCTAGTGGAGCCAACGATGCTTTACTGGTTGCATTGCTCAGATACTGAAAAACAGTAGAAATACTTAATCCTGCTGTCTCTCAAATACAGCTAATGTCAGAATGGCATTACAGTCACACAGCATATGAGGAATACTCTGTGTGTGAAATATTTTTAAAAAATAAGTTACAAAAGGTGCTGAAATGAAACCTCTGCCACTCACTAACATCATTGCCCTCCGCAGAGCTTGGATTTTTTTGAAGGTCTCCATGGGCTGTTCAAGAAGAATGTGAGATTGTTTCTGAACATCCAATTATATTTGCCAAGTCTTTTTTTCCACTGTTCTTTTCTGAGATATGGTGGCTAGAACTGGATAAAATGCAGAATGTATTGATCCTGTGTCTGTTCCATCAGAGGACCATGACATTATGCTACATTTATGTCTCTCATCCTGCTCCTTAAAGAACAGCCCAAGCCCCACTGTTGTGCCAGGTGCAGCAGCTTTCAAGAAAACACTGCAGCATGTGGAGAGGTTCAGGAGACAAGTGGTCCATCCAAACAGCCTTTTCCCTCAACTGTGCGGCTGGGTTTTATATCCAGAAGAAAGCAGACATTGAGAGAAAAATCTTAGAGATGTGTGCAACGTAATGGCTCATTTACATTAATCACACATTGGCTCTGTTGATGTTCTTATTACTTTGTACCTAGGGGTGGTGGGTGAGGCAAAGGAAAAATTTAAGATAGGGCTTTTGGAGAGAGCAAGAATTCATTTACATTGCATGGTCTTTTCCCTTTTTTTTTTAAAAATGAGTTTTCAGATTCTGATGTGTCTGACTTTCATAGCTACAGCTAGTTTTCCCTTAGATTTTCAGAAGCCCTTTATGAGCTGCTAGAGAAGCAAACTAGTTCTGCTACGGAAACTATAGTGCTTGGATTGGAAATTTACTAAATTTGCTAGTAAAAATAGCATGTTTCCATGGTGGCACATGGTTAACAGGGAAGTGCCCCAGGGTTTAATGTAACGGTCAGTGTTGTTTTAACAAATTAATTTATGGTGGTGAGTGTTGGGATGACAAAATATGTAGCAGACAGTTACTTGCATAAGTTACCATCAGGAAAGATTAAGAAAAACTAGGTAAACTGTGAGGTGTGGAACAGTTGAGGAAATTGAGATAAACCACACTGGGAGGAATCAGAGCACTCTTCTACCCTGGTTGCTCCATTATCTTCCTTTTAGATGAGGCAAAGAAATGTAGGCCTGCATCCTGAAAGAGGAAGAAATTTAAGGGGGATCGGTTAAAAATGGTTCCACTGAAGTGAAAAGGAAATGTCTAAGGAAGCCAATATGCTGAGGAAATAAAATTCAGATGACCAAGGGCCTTCTGTTGGCTTTGAGGTTTACATAGTGCCACCATTAGAATGGGTAGATATTTCACAAAGGATTTGCAGCCTTGAAACCCTGGAAATCTACCCTAAATGTAAGAATGTAAGTAATTATGCCCTATTCTTGAAAGAGGTCCTTTTTTCCCTTTGCTGATGAGCCTGTGGTCCAATTCCCTCCTTTTTCTTTCCAGAAGCCAAATCTTTTGAAAGAGAAACATGTATTTCCCTGCCTCATGGCTTCTCCCACATTCTTCTCCTGTGCCTGCCCCATGACCAGACTTGTGTTGAAGCAACCATCTAATAAGAGCAAGTAATTTTTCTGAGGAGCCTGTCTGAGGAGGCATTGCTAGGGAGTTTTTGAAAGTCTCAACATCTGCAAAATAGCATTTATTTGCCTCCTGCTTCTGCCTGCCTGTTCCATGTTGTAACCAACGATCCTTGTTACTTTGAGTGGTTTTTTTTTTTTTGTGATTGGTCTGCTTTTAAAGTCCTTCAGCGCTCGTTTTTGTATGACTCATCCTTCTTGAATGTCATCAGAGGCAAATGGGATGGTATCTGTGCAAGCATCTGCACTCCTCATCTTTGGCTTCTCTTAGAGCTAAAGGAGAGAAATGTGCCCCTTTAGGGGCTCAGATCATGTCCTTTTAAAAGTGACATCTAAAGTAGGTCATGTGAATCCTGACTTAAAATGCCTATTTTATACCCAGTTTGACTATGAAAAGAAAAGCGAATGGACAGTCTGCTACTAGCTTCAGGACCAAGGCAACAGTTCTTTCCTTTTTTGTGTGATAGGACAAACTTTCAAGAAGCAACCGACTCAAAGGTGTTACCAGGAATATAAATAGAAAGCAATAGGGGAAGCTGAAGAAATGTAACTGAGAGACTAATCTGACTTGCAGGAGGATTATTTCCGAGGAGGAGAAGTATGGCCTGTTCATCCACCCTGTTTGAATGTGGCAGGGCTGAGAGGTGGAAGGTTGTAGTTTTTCTCTAAGATTGAGAACCTTAGAAGATTAGAAGCTGAATCTTTAGGTGTTCAAATCATTATTTTTACCCATTTACTTCTTAGAATAGGTGTTCACTTCAGCTTTAATTTTGTATGTTGGCATTTGAAGAAAAGCGAGCTTCTTTCATGCCTGCCTTCTTTTCTTCCTTTCCCTCTTTGATTTGTGCAATACAGAATCACCATCCCTGACAACGACAGATAAATTTCAAATTCTGGGTTGAACAGTTAGTGTCTCAAGTGTTTTATTCATGGGCAAAAAGTGAGTAGTTTTTCCTATTGTGGAAAAGTAATGTTATGTTCAGAACTGCCAAAGTTACTTGAATTTGACTTAGCTGTGTTTTCAGGTGAACCTAGAAATAAATGGAAAGTTGAAAAAAGCAGCTACATGTTAAATACATAGTATACCTGTTGTTTTAATTCTTTTAGGTCAAAAAATATTCAAATGCATTCACAGTATTTTTGATTGAAAGAATTTGTAATTGGATTTCCAAACATGCTGCTTTCATCTTGGGCAGTACAATATGCACTTTGATAATAACATGGCTATGTCATTAGAAAGAAGTCCATTTACTAGTTTAGGCATAAAATGAGATACAGAAGAAGACAATAAAATGCTTTCTAACATAATGCACCTTATTTTTTATTGTATTCAACAGAGGCATGATGAATAAGTAATCTTATAAGTGCATCAGAAGTACACCTTGGCTGATCTCCTAGAGGTGTTGAGATTTCACTGCTATTGAGATTATTCATAATATCACTTTAATTTCTAATAAAGTGCATAGAACTTTATAATGGATCAAAATATGTGCCCACAAGCTGCTTAGATCATCTGCTGGAAGAAGCAAACTTCCACACTATAAAAGTAATCCAAGACAGGAGGAAAGGAAATTAAATAAAGATGAAAAGTAACATCTTCAAAATTACTTCTTTTTTAAATACAAAGCCCTTAAATAATAATTTCCTTATTTTCACTTATTCAGACTCTTTTACTGGTAGTTGAGCTATATATCTATAAGCTCTTCTGGGCATTAGTTACATTTTCCCTTATGTTTAATGTTATCTCATGCAAATTAGATTTGCAGCAAACTAATCTGGTCCAGGTAGTAAACGTCACTGCTTGAATTATTTTATTCATCTATTCCTTTTTTTTTTTTCTATAGCATTTATGCAATTATGAGTACTAGTGAGATTCTCCCCTCCCTCCCCCCATGAAATCAGAAAAAATTAAATCCAAGGAACCTAAATAAGGTTTACAATTTTTTTTATAGCTTTTTTTTTTTTTCTTTTCTAGGAGAAGGAGAAAAGAGCTTCATTTGCTTTTAAGACATCCACAATTTAAAATTTAATATCAAAACATAAGTAATATTCCTGATAAAACCACCAGTTCTTATATTCATCGGAAATTCTTGAAACTGAGTGATTTTTGTAACCTCGAAGACAATAGCAAAACCAGTAGAGTAGTTCTTTGTCAGAAAGCGTGTAGTTCCAGTTTTGGACTCCCAGCATTTCATACATGGCAGATCTGCCTGCTTTATAATAAAGACACTCATGACTGCATGTGTATCTAGACTGATTTTACAAGGTACTTGTTTTTAATGTTGTTGCTCACAGGGAGGAAAGGAGGGTTTTGTATTGACTATTGTTTGTTTTCGAAAGTACGTTTGAATTATGTACTTTACTGGAAAAAGTATCACAAAATAAAACCTGGCAATTGTTCTAGTTTTTGAAAATGTGCATCAACATTAATGTTTTTGATGTTAATAATATCCTTTCTTTAGAACTGATGGAACACGGAACATAATTGGAGATTCCTTTTGTACATTGAGCCTTCATATTCTGAAGCTTACTTGATGTTCAAAATTGCACCTACTGAAACATAGACCTTTTTGAAAGCCACACTTCCTCTTGAAAAGATTTCTTTTGAAACCTTAATGAATCAGGCAGGGATTTGTTGTACTGTCTATTGCCAAATATAGTCTCTGACAGGTTTTTTTATGTTTGTTTGTGTTTTGTTTGTTTGTTTGTTTTTGTTTTTGTTAAGTAAAAGGCTGGCTATGAATTCAGTTTTAGAATACAAAAAACCCAACCAAACAAAAAAAACCCCCTAAACAAACTCCCCCCCCCCCCCCAAAAAAAAAGCCCAAACAAAAAAACCCCCAAACACAATCCATTATGTATTGCAAGAATTTAAAGTGGAAAAATATCAGCTACTATAATGGCTAATTAGTAGTAATTTAGTGCTCCTACTCAACATATATCATAGTTGGATTTCAGTGCCTCAGTGCCCTCATCCTAGTTGCTATAATGAGTTGAGTACTGTACAAACAGATAGCCAATGTTTTCCAAAACATAGCCTTTTTGAAGAAACCAAAGACACCAGAGATTTTGAGTCCATTTTATTCACAAAAATGATTTATTTAAAAATCAAAAGTGTCATTCCAGTGTTTTCAGATAATCTTTGTTTTCCATATTGAACCTGTTTTCATTTAGAAAATTGCCAAAATTGAGTGAAAAAAGAGATTTAGGTCATTAAAAGATGAGGAGCAGCCTAGAACAATAAATTTAGAGTTTAATTTCTCCTCAGTGAATTACATTTTTAACTTATGTTATGAAATAAATATACATGTTATCCTTTTTGGGTTATTTTTGTGAGTGAAGATAAAGTCAATTACTGACAACATTGGTCCTGATCGTGCAAACGATTGTGCACGTATTTACGTCTTCTCTTGCAAGAAGCTTCCTGTATTTTAGCTAGTCTGCTCCTGATGTTAAACGTATGTGACTAGAGACTTTTTCAGATCAGGAGTTATGTAAGACTGATGGAAAACACAGGAAAGATAAATAATCTGTAAGTAAATCAGCATTGTTTGGTGACATTTTTTTGCTCTCTTTTATTTTTATTTTTTTTAAAATCTTAGTTTATGATAGGAACAGAATTATTATTGTTGTATTGCTTCCTTTTCCCAGAGTAGGAGAGAAGAAATCCAGTAGTCACCTGTTCTGCTCAGTTCTTTTGTGTAATCATGCTATTGGGAGGGTTGACTTTTTTTTTGCCCTCACCAGATTCCATGGTAGATGACCTTACATACAGAAATAGCCCAGACTCTTTTTTTTTTTTTTTTTAATTATCTCTCACAATTTGCTAGACTAAATCAAATTTTGCTATTAAAATGGGCTTAGTTGCTTAGCTAGACTAGAGTATAAATAATGACGTGCTGTGATACATACTGCAATTTGCATCTAAGAGGGTTAAAGATTCTCTTCAAAAGATAAAAAAAACCCCAAACAAACCACACCTCTATCACATTCTCCAAATTTGCATGCAAGTGACCTGAAAAAGTGAGCAAAGAAATTATGTGTCCTCAACCATGCTTGCTTTCAATAGATTTTAGAAAACTAGGGAAAATTCCAGGACAAAAGAGTGTCCCTCATGTTACCCTGAAACTCCAAGAGGGCACATGACGAGGCCAGGGAAATGTTAGGGTGGGTTTCATGCTGTGGTAAATTAAGAGAACACCCTGTGGTTATAGTAGTTCATAAATAATCAAAAAGATCAGACTAAAATTAATACTGGCCAGAAACATTTTATTAAAAATACATCTTTGTCAAACAAACTTGCTTTTATTCTTTGATGATGATAAATATAACCGATACGGTAAACGAATAGGTGTGATGCACTCAGACATTTAAAAGGCATTTGACTTTATACAACATGCTGTTCTGATTTAAAAAAAGAAAACCTCTATCACTATACCGTGTCAATAAAACATATGTTAAATAGATTACAATCTGGCTAGCTGACAGGTAATGCAGGTAGTTGTCAATGGAGAGCCATCATCGAGTGTAGGTGTTTCTCATGGTCCTCTGCAGGGACAGGTACTGTGGTCAGCACAGTACAACACTTACCTCAGTGTTCATGAAGCCAATACAAGATCATTGCAGATAGATTAAGAGAACGGTAAATAATCATGAGGACAACATAGTTTTGTGTAGAGACTCTGCCACTTACCAACCACTTTATCTTGATTTCTTTTTCTCCATAGGGAGCTCTCTGTTTGAACTGTGGTCTGTGATATACATACATACTCACAGGATATCAGAGCAGTTCATTGAAGTGTTGTGGCCTCAGAGTCTATGAATCTATGAAGTGGTGGTGCCTGTGTATTCAAAACCACAATAGAATAAGGTTAATGAATTGGTGGGAGGATTTGGTGAATTTCACAAGGAAACAGAAGATTTATTTTTCTTGTTATGGAACATGAAGTATGGGAAGCTGCTCGTGTTTACCATGGGAATGATCAGTCAGCTAGTTATTATCTGATTAAGTCAATATTTGTAAAGAAAAAAGCATGCAATGGAATCTAGGTACCATGTCTGAGTCATCAATGTAATGTGCAGATGGCTAAACCGATGGCCTGAGTCTTTATGGTCCTCATGACACAAAGGCAGCAGTACTTGGTGCAGATCCTTGGTGGGATCTAGGTGCACCTTAGCCGTATTCACCCAGCATTGCATCTTCACTAATCAACCTGTCTCAAACCAGTCAGTCCTGATTTGGGGGGATTTATGTAGACATTTATGCTAGGACTGGAGGTGACATGCCCAGCTAGCTGAGGGAGCTCTGGCAGATGGTGTGTGGAGATGCCCAGAAAAGGCTTTCATGTTCCTCATACAGTTTACCTCTGAAATGAAGGAGACAGATCTATAGCTTGCTGGGGCATTGCAGTTCTTCTTAAACATAGTGACAAAAAATAAAACTCTGATGAGGGACATCAACTGCCAATTATAGTTCTTTGGGTAATACTTCAATACTTATCAGCGTTCAAGAACTTTGCTGAGTGAATAACATGCAATCAAGAATATCAGATTTTGCTCCTATTGCTGGTCTTAATCTTATTTCCTGGGGCTATGTGTGTGCAATGCTGGTGGGGCTTTTGAGTAATATTTTTGGGTCCTCTTCCAGTAAGTTAGACATCATTATGGTAGAGCAGTGTGTTGATGGTACTCTTCCTCAATCAGCAACATCAAATGGAAGCCCTTTTTGCAGTAAGGCTTCTAATTTTGTGCAGTATTAGTGTTGACAAGTATAAGTTCTGAGTCAGATTCATTTACATAGAGATAGATCTAGATAGTTATTTTAAATGAAGGTCTTACTGAATCAAGATAAAAGAGCACAAAGACATATTAAGTGTTATTTCCTAGAAGAAGGAATTACATGTCCATTAGAGTTTTGGGATAGCCAAACCTGACCTTGCAAACAGGTGCACAGAGAAATTCAACCCTTAGATATTTCCAAAACTCAATGCTAGTTTGCTTCAAAATAATCCCAGGGGAAAAAAAAACAACACAATGATGGTTGGACTTGATGATCTTAGAGATCTTTTCCAACCTCCATGATTCTATGAAAAGAAAAAAAAAAAAACAAAACCCAACTGTTTTTGAGAAGATATTGAGGAACTAAAGCATTCCCCTACTAGTGATACAGAGTTTTTCTTTGATTATTGAGAGCTGGGAAGATTGTTTTTGTTGTTTTACTTCTTATTTCTGAAATCATTCCCATGCCTGAAGGGGAGGGCAGTATTTTGTCTCTGCTGATACAACGTTGTCTACTGAATTTTAAATGGTGGCAAAGGGCTTAGAAGTCTGGGAAAGATATTATTTTACTCTAATATACTAACTTATATCAATATCTCAAATTATGTTTATTTCATTACTCTATTTTTCTCTTCCATTGGCAGTTACCATGCTTGATCATACTCTTCTCTTGAAACAAAACTGATGAAGACCATGAAGATGTTCAGCACATATAGCAAGTGTTTCTTGTCAAATGACTTTATTAAAATGTAAGATTAAAAAAGTTTTTAAAAGCGCAAGCATATATCAAGAAGTCCTAAAAGAGAGGCTATGGAGCACGTCTTTGTTCAACAGTAAACATTTCTATCGATTCTCAGCAGTCAGCACTGTGTTCTTCACTTTCTAACATATTGGAGCACGCTGAAAGGAATACACTTTCAGAAAGGCTGTGGGTAAAACTAGACTCTACACAAATAATTTGGAATTTTCCTTTTAGCAGAAATAACTTCTTATAGCTGTAATGCTATGTGTGTATGTACAGGCAATCTTATGGGATTTTCTTAGGCAGTTCTTTGAATGTATATATTCTTATGCTTACTGATGTCTGGTTTTCAGCAACATTTTTGCTTTCCTGACACTTGTCTTATAACAACAACATAATGGATTTAATTAATGACGTGTGGATGCATTTGAATATCTCCAGAGCCTTGTTCTATGTATGGCCTCTATGCTTTATCAGAAGTCCCTGGTATATAAAAAGTAGCTGAACCTATTAATGCCTGCTTTTATTTTTATTTTTTTATTTTTTAAAGAGACCACAGAAGTTATTGGATAAATTAGTTTTTACATGTTTAGACTTATTCATGAAACAAAAAAGTGAGATAAGTCCCAGAAACAGAAAGGTAATCACATCTAATTTTTATCAGTTGCACAGGGTTTGCACATGGCATTGAAAAAACTGTGTTAGAATAACATAGTCAACAATAAACACTGACAATAATTTGTGTCCTTTGTCTCCTACTGCGGCTTTTGAATCTATATATGCTTACTTATATTTTTGGTTCAAAATCAAAAACACCATGGAAAAGATGACAGAACTCCAATTTCCTTTCAGTCCATCCATTTTCCATCATGCTTATCCTCCTGGGAAATATTTTCATATGTTCCTCTCACAGTATTAAAAGATGCCTACAACTATCTCAAGTAATCTCAACAACCACTTGTTGCTCAGGTGCTGGTTCCTTGAATCTGTTCATATGGTCTTGGTGTTTGTTTCACTAGCTAATCAGTTAAAATTATTTTTTTTCTGTGTATATCAAATCTGGGCTTCCCTCTTCACACGTCAGCAAATGCCTGCTGTCCAAGTAGGCAGTACTCCTCCTACAAACATACTAAAAAAAGCTCTCAGTGCATAATGGACAGGAGATTAAGTGGGTAGGGGGAATAAGATTCAGAAATCTATTTGGGAATGTAGTTTCCATTAATTAAAAATCAGCTGTGCTGAGAAACATGAATGTGTTTTGTGACTCCAGGTTCAGTCTAACTAAAGGACTCCTGTCCATTGAGGATCTGGACTGGGACACCCAGCACCACGTTTGTGACTCGAGAAGGGTCATTTGATATATAGACTTGTGTGTTAGGAGATATCAACTCTGTTACCTGTGATCTTCATACCTAACGGGGGGAGCCTGTGGGATGTTAGAGTTTGTCCCTCAAGTCAGTCCAAGATCCTGCTAGCAATGCAAGGACAGCGTCCCTTTCCCAACCTGGGAGCTCTGCTGTCCTCCTTATGTCAGTTAAATTCAGGTAATGGGAATGAAAGAAAACCAACCCAGGAAAACAAGCTAATAGTTTGTTGTTGACTTCTTTTACCAGGTGGGTAAGTCAGACTGGTTTGTGTGTAGTCATAGTGATGGTGACACTGAGCCGGATGAAAGCAGCACTTTTATCTCATGAGTACTACTTTGAGAGACCAAAACTTAATTATTTTCACTGACTAGTGTCTAGAAGTAGCATTTATCTCATAAAATTCTTCTTATAAAAGAAGACTGGGATTGGGACAAAGGGGAACAGAATTCCAATGTACAAAAGGCTTCTGCCAAGAAAAAAGGAAACACTGATATTTAATTTTTTTTACCTTTGTGGTGGGTGGTTCAGGAAGCAATGGGTTTAACAGATGTTAAGAGCTGTTTCCTTGTAGTAAAAACAGAGGAAGAAATTGGTTGAAGAGATTGTATGTAAAGATCTGCAGTGGTGAAAGTGCCAAAGCCTAGACGATATCTGTCAAGAATAACATAAATGTAGTAGATTTTCTTGACGGGATGAGGCTGGACGAGATGGCCTCTTGAGGTACCTTCCAGACTTTTGCCTCTACAAACTGTGTTTGAACTGACATGGAGACCACAGGCCAAATGTTTAAAGGAAACCCATTATACAACTTGTCTGGGGATCACGTGCCCCCTTGTTTATTTCCTATACCAGTTCTGGGCTTATCTATCCAAGTTTCTATGTTGTCTGGGCACTGATTGCCTGAGGCCCACCTGTTTTGTGCAGGAGTATCTGGCATCAGCTGTAATGTGGTTGAGTCAACAGAGATTAATGCCTGCTTTTATTAGTGCTAAAAACTCTTACTTGAGTGTCATAATGCTAGACCCTAATGGCCAGAGACGATTTAGATTTACAGAATCTTACTTGTAGATGGGTTTAAATATCTCTTCCTTAAGGCACTCCCAAAGCTTCATTAGCAAGTTTGGACTGGGGTAATTCAGCAGAAATATAAATTAAAATGTTAAGTTTTGTAGATGTGCCGCAGGATGGGACAAAGCATATGTTTATAACCTAGGAAATAAAATGTGAAAGAAAATAAAGGTTACAACAAGCCTGTAAGAAACACAGAGAATTTGTAGCCGCAATATTGTTTGTCTTGTGAAGGAAACCATGGCATGTATTTCTTAGTAATGTCAGCTGATGGAGCTGAGACCATAAAATGTTCCTTGCCACTAGCGGAACATTTCTATTGTTAGTTATTGATTGTATTGCTAGTTATTGTGAAAAACATATATTATAAATTGCCTTTTTTTTTTTTTTTTTTGCCTTATATGAAAAAAGTTGCTGCGTGGTGATGCAGAGGAAGCTTACTGCCACAGAAATTCTCTGGCGAAACAGGAGGGCACATTTCCACTCCACAGCCTATGTTTAGTATGCCAAAGAACAGTCAGGAAGGCAAGGAGGCTTGTCAGATGTCTTGCTTTTTCAAGAATCCTTGTTTGTATATGATGGTCACCCAGTTCCCACTCCTGGTCTGCAAGTCTCAGGCTGGGTGAAATAGCATGTTGTTTAGAAAGAGTATCTTAGTACAGTAGATGATGGATGGGCACATAAGGAGGTACACAGAATTGCAAATGCTTCTGAACGGTGTTCAAAATCACTAGCTACACTCAAGTGCTAATAAGGTAGGGAAAACGGCTGGCCATTTAAGGTATGATTAAATGCACACATAGAAAAATAAAATCACAAATAGAAAAATGCCAGGAGGTTGGGCAGACCAACTCTTTGCTGGAATGGACTGTCACAGATCAAAACATTCCAGATACAAGAAGTCTCTGTCTTGCTTCTGATGCTATCTGAGTTTAATTTGTAGCCTTCAGTTCTATAACGCTTGATTTCTACATTTATACTCCAGATCAGGATGAGTGATTATTGCTTTTTTTCACAGCTGTAAGAGTAATAATAAAATGCCACCTCCACACCTCATCTTTTCTGAGGGATGCATCTAGCCCCCCAGCTTCCCCGTTGTAAGGCCTTTACCTTCCACCCAGCTCCCTGGCTATTGCTTTCTAAGCACAATAATGTAGAAACATTAATAATTCATGTTCTTTTCTTGCTTTCATTTTCCTCCTTCCAGGCTCAGTCACAGCTAAGGTTCAAGCCTTAAACAAAATGCCGGGCACCGTTGCACGATGGGCACCTCGATGTGCCCTTTGGCTGCTTTGCAGAACGGACCCTGCTCAGAAGGGCTGCTGGAGCACATCTGAGCAGCGTGGAGTCGCTTCCCGCCGCTCCCTCCCCTGCCCGTTCCCACTGGGGAACACCAAGCCCCCTCCAGGCGCAGGGGCTGGCGGGGGGCAGAGGCAGGCGGGGGCACGCAGGGCTCCTTGCCGCCTTCCTCCTTTCCACTGATGCTCAGTGTCGCATCGGTCGTTCCTCTCCCCGATCAAATGTACCTTGTACCTACATGTTTGACTGCCATTCCTCAGGCCTTTGGACTATCAGAGGGTTTTTAATGCAGTTTATTAATTTTATTTTTGCCTTTTCTCACATGCACTCACTGTTTTTTTGTTTCATTTCTCACCATCCATCCACCCAGTTGCCCCATCTCTGCTCATTACTATCTGCTGGGCCCTCCCATAGCTACCAGTTTCCCTTTTGTCCCATCATCAGTACAGTTGCACCTCTCCTTTGTCCCCACCTAGCTTTCACTGCCTTTTGGACCCCTCTTTCAATCATCTTTCTTATCGCAGAGATGTCCAGCTGGAGCCAACTTCTTACTAGAAACAGGCTAATTCTTGCTACTCCTTCTTTTCCACTGACTTTTCTCATGGCTGTAGTTCCCATCCTTCAGCAGCCTTCTGCCTTTGTAGAAAAGTAAAACGTGACATTAATGTTTGTGTTTTGTTTAGAACAGAACATTTCAAACCTGCTTTACAGTACTGACTACATGTTTCCAGTACTGAACACCAAAATATACTTTCAGTTTGAATGACTTTTATTTTGAGTCACAAAAAAGAGCTTGTTTTTCTTTTTTGTCAAAAAGTAACAAAAGCTCAAGAGCAGATATTGCTGTTTATCATATGACAATTTAAGATGTTTTTAGGAATATTCCAGAAGCTTTTTTCCAGACTTTCATGTGCTGAGTTCCCCTGAAAAGGAAATTGTTTTCATCCACTTTCCAACTGCTTAATGCTTTGTATGAAATGCAGGCTTATCAGTTATAATCATCCCACAGTTCTTAAACAGAGATAAAAATATTTTGAATGAAAATGCTTCTGAATAAGTTATTTTAGAGACCGATTACCGCTACTGGCTCTTATTACACAAACCTGAATATTCTACTTTAATGATCAATATCTCATAAGTTTAAAATTAGCTTTTTCACTAGCTTTGTAACTGAGCAGTAAAAATTTCTTTATAATTAGTGAAAATAATTTGATTTTGTTTTAGTAGCCAAAGGAGATTATTTTCAAGTTGCTTTCATGCTTCACATGCCTTTGAATAATAAAAGAAAGGCTAGATATAGAAAGTAAAGTTATCTAGGAGCAGAGAATCCAGATTAATGAAAGGTCAGGAAGAGGAAGCAAAGTCAAAATCAAATATGTCTAAAATAATTATACTTTGCAGATTTCTCTTTCCCTCCTCTAGTATTGTATTTCATACACAACATTTTAAGTGACTCAGAGAGGAGAATGCTAAAGGATACACTGGCTGGAGAACTGTGCCGGTAATTAGCGATCTTGGATCCTGGAGGCCTTCGATGTGATGGCTTCCCCCTGTGCCAGGAACATTGTTCTGAAGATAAATGTTAGCCAAAATCTTTTTTTAGCTAGAATTTTGATTAACATCTCTAATTTCTTCCAAGTAGCCTACAGACAGGGAAAGCACTAGAAAATTGCTTTTCCTAGTTTTTAAATTGACCCTTCCCTCCAAGATGTGTAGATAAGAGAGGTCAAAATAAGCTGTTTCATGTCTGGGGAGCAAGCAGGACTGGATAAAGTTTCAGGTATCGCTTCTGTTCTGTGTGCAGCCAACACCACCTTTCACTCCTGAGCTCTTCCAGCAGCTCGGCTCTCCCCTCCCACCCACTGGCTAACCCGCACCGCTGTATTGCTCTTGACCCGGTGCTTTTCAGGGATGAGATAGCATCTCTGCAGTCCTCTGAGATGACTGATAATCTCTTCCAGCCACTCATCCAACTCTGAGAGTACCTCAAATGTCCAATTTATGTATTACTTTAAAGACACACGCTCCTGCTCAACGCATTTAAACTCTCAGTGGGATAATCTCCCTTCGCGTACCCCCATGGTGTCACCACTGCCCTACTCACAGTCACCCTGTGGGTCACCTTAGTGGCACCTTTCTCTCCAGTTGTGAGTTAACACTTGTTTACTTCTAGCTGTGCAAAGCTGCACGTTTTTCCACAGCCAAGGGTAAGCACAACTGCAGATCTTACGGTGAATTTCACCCTGAACTTTTCATTTTGCTCACTCTCTTTCAAAACCAGAAGCAGAACTTGTAGGGAGAACTCACATATTTTAGGAGAACAATTTGAATAGCTTGAGAGAGAAGAGAAACTAGCACTTACTGCAGTGGGAGTAGACTTTTAGCAGTGGGAGACAAGCGGAATATATGGTAGATAAAGCCACTGAGGACTATTGCATGCAAAAAAGCAGATTAAAAATAATAGTCTAAAAACCTCAAGGGTACTGGAAGCTGGGAGGGTGTAAGAGAAGAAAGGATCATTTTAGATGGGTTCAGAAAGTGACTGGACAAATTCAGGGTAACCAAAACCCCACCAGACTGACAGCTGTGGAATGCAAAGATGTTTCTGACTCAAAGTAGGCATCACCTGCTGCTCAGAGGGCGTTCAGGGGAAGCCTGGCTGCGGGCTTGACGACAAGTGACCATTGTTAGAGGCTAGATACAGAATTACTGGTGGAACCTGCAGCCTGACTTAATGCTGTCGCTCTTTGCATTCCTACCCTGCACCCTGTTCACGCGGCCTTTCTCAGGCAGCTGCTGTCAGGAACGTGATGCTGGAATAAATGATTCTTCGGTCTGATCCTGGCGCAGGTTTCTTGCCTCAGAAAATCTATCATCACTGGTTTTGTTTTCTTTCACTGAGACAGGGGCACTCAAACTATTCTGATAGAACACAGAATGATGCATTTTCTGTCCTCTCCAGATATTTTTCCCCACTGCCTCTGTGACAGTAAGCTCAGTTGTCTGAGAACTCACCAGGCATTCTGGAGACACTTTTTTTTAGTCTTCATCTTAGAGCAACTCTGTAAGCAAGCACTAACTTAGCAGCTGCAGTTCTGCTTTGTCTAACACTTAGCGCTCTCAAAACCTGGCACTACGTGAGCAGAGAAACGATTCACGCTTGTGGCATTTCCTGGTTAACCAGTACCTGGAATTCCCACAGCTGGGTCTGCACGGCTTTTTACCTCCGGTAGCTTTTTACTTCTGTAGTCCTGGGCTTTCAGATTATTTCCCTCCTGCGGTGGAAATGTGTGCGAAGTCAGGTAGTGGTCAATGGGATTTTATCTTTTTCGTAGTAGAATATTACATAGCCTTTAAAAATGAAAACTGTGAAAAAAGATTGGAAAGCTTTAACCCTTTTAAAATTCTTGGGATTAATCACCTTATATTTAGTATTGTAACTGAGCTTGGGATAATTAAACAACCATAGAGAGGTGCAAGGGAGATCAGAATCTGTCCCTCAGGTTTTCCCTTCGCAATGTCCTGTCATATCAATGTAATCTCCTGCCTACAATGGTCAATCACATTGCTCTGTAAGTTGATTTCCTTTTTTTTTTCCAGATTGCATAAACAAAAAAGAGGGAATTCACAGAATCTGTTTGCATTGGTTATGATACCAAATAAAAAATAAACTTTCTGGCTCTAACCGCTTACAGAAGACCCCTTATGTTGGAGACAACAGAAGTTAAGTCATATCTGAGGAAAAAACAGCAAGTTTTTTACCCAGCGATGTATTTGTATAAGCCCTCTTTCCATTAGGGCACCTGGATCTATAACTTCATGCGATAAAATAAGTGTTATTCATATATGAGTGAACATAGTGTACTGTTCCTTCTTGTGGGACTTACCACTGTTACTAGGGGACTCTTTTCTTTTGCTGGAAGCAGTTAGGAAAATCTCAGCAGGCCTTTGTACAATTATCGTGGCCCCTGGTTTCCATCTAGTGCACTTCCAGCTTTGCTGTTCCTAGCCAGTGGGAATTTAGCAAACTACTTGGAAGGAGATCTGGTCACTGAGGCATCAAAATCTACCTTCTTCTTGCACACCAGAAGGTACGGATGCAGCCTGAAAGCTGCTCTGTGCCTTTTCACACAGTGATCTCATCAGGGAGAGAGTCCCAGGGTTGGGACACAGTATCCAAAAATAAACACCTTTCAGTGCTGCCGTTATGGGGGCTTATTGTCTTTCCTCCTTTTGTCTTGGCTCTGGAAATGAGGTGAGGTATCTCGCCTGCTTGGCCACGTATCGGAGAAAGTGGTAATTTGAACAGATGTCCTAAGTTTATTAACTTTCCCTGGCTGCCATGAGCAAAGGCAGGGAGCGAGCTCTCAAAACATCTCTCTTACTAGCAGATCAAACCTATAGATGTCTGTGACAGGAATATTTGAAAGCGTGATTAAATGAAGTCGCCAGAGCCAGGCACATTTTGAAAAATAAGCACTGTATTACTTCAACTTGCTGTAAATAGTAATTTACTTTGGTTATTTCCTTTAATTACAGCGCTCCATCTTTACACAAGGCTGTATTTAGGAACAAAGGGACCAGTGTCACTGTAAGGTGTATGTTATAATAGAGACATTTGTATTAGGCTTCAGGAGAAGCCTACAGTGTATCTAGCAATTCTGTGGCTCTTGTGACCACCCACCCTTCTCTGGCTTTCTTAATGTATTTTATATATATATATATATATATATATATATATATATATGCTCATTTAAGCTCTTTCTGGTTCTGCCGTGAAGTTCATTTGACACTTCAGCTATTGCCATACATTGTTCTTACTTTTTTCATAGACAATATTAGGATAAACCAGAATTAGAATACCCTCTCTTCTTTTATTATATAAAATGTACAGATTTTAAGGGAAATGATGCAAACCCAAATTTTTAACCTAACAAGTGTTATAAATGAGCCAATTGTTCCAAATTTTTTTTACAAAGAAATAGGAAATCAAGTTATCTAGCAAACCTATTTATACACAGTAGGTAACCCTGGGTTGCAGGCAGGACTAATAAACAAAGAATGACAACCTATTTCTTTTAATGACAAGCTGACATATTTATTTTTATTATTTCACAAAAGTATTCACTAGACTCATCTGTCACACTAAAGCCCCATTCTCCCTCCCTGCAGACAGAGCATGTAGCCTTACTGCACTCAGGTTGAGCACAAAAATAAAAAATAAACCTTTTTGGAACCGAAAAAGATATTTGAGGGCCTGCAGTTTACTGTGCTGGAACATAAAATAGGAGATTTTTCTTGTCTGAATATAGTTTTACGTTGCTCATTTTTGCAAAGTTGAATTACAGCTACAGAACGGGGTTTTTATACTAAAATTTAGCTTGATGATATGCTTAAGCTGAATTTCTACTTCTCAAGGAACTGGAACACCATTTCCTATAAAATCTGACTGATCCTTCTACCTGAATAAGACACTTCACAACTTTTAGGGCATTAAATCAAACAGTTCCTTTAGAAATTATAGAGCCTCTTATAGTATTTAAAAACTGCATTAACGAATTTCAGATACAAACTAAGTTACCATAAAATGAGCTTACTTTTCCACGCTTAGTGTGACATTTTCCAGTGATAGTATTCTCTACAACAAAAGTGAGAATTCAGTTTTGCTCAAAGAAACAATCACCTTAGTTTTGCTAAATGCACATTTTTGTTATTTGTCATTTGTGTAACACTAAGATGGATACATACAATAATTTAGAGTGTCTTGAACCAGAATTTAGAGTAGCTACAGATCAAGATTTGCTTTCTGACCTTGGACAACCAGACATTGTGTATGCAAATCTCACACTGGAAAAGAATGAGTATCTGTTTTGCATTTCACTTAATGGAAAGCCTATCAATTAAATGAAATTGAGTTAATCCATGGAAATGCTTAGATGACAAAGATTTTTCTTTTTACTCTCCATTTTTGTTTATATTGTACATAGGTGTCGAATGCATGTTCTGAGCACTTACACTCCTCCCTGCTCCCCCCCCCTCCCCCCCA
>VXBL01000332.1:2211375-2251662 GCA_013400195.1 Aramus guarauna | reverse complement strand
TTTTTTTTTTTTTTTTTTTTTTTTTCCCCCTGGATGCAATTTCTTAGCCTGTGGCTATGTGTTTTGGGTTTTCATGGCAAGGTTCTGGTAGTGGGGAGGTTACGGGGGTGGCTTCTGTGAGAAGATGCTAGAAGCTTCTCCTATGTCCAACAGAGCCAATGCCAGCCAGCTCCAAGAGGGACCTGCTGCTGGCCAAGGCCAAACCCATCAGTTGCAGTGGTAGTGCCTCTGGAATAACAGAGTTAAGAAGGGGAAAAGAACCCAACATAATAAGCAATTGCAGCCAGAGAGAGGAATGAGAATATGTGAGAGGAACAGCTCTGCAGACACCAAGGTCAGCCAAGAAGGAGGGGGAGGAGGTGGTCCAGGCAGCAGAGCAGAGATTCCCCTGCAGCAGCCCATAGAGAAGACCATGGTGAGGCAGGCTGTCCCCCTTCAGCCCATGGAGGTTCACAGTGGAGCAGATATCAACCTACAGCCTGTGGAGTAGCCCACACTGGAGCAGGTGGATGCACACAAAGGAGGCTGTGACCCCGTGGGAAGCCCATGCTGAAGCAGGCTCCTGGTAGGACCTGTGACCCTGTGGAGAGAGGAGCCCATGCTGTAGCAGGTTTGCTGGCAGGACTTGTGACCCCGTGGGGACCCATGCTGGAGCAGTCTGGTCCTGAAGGGCTGCACCCCATGGAATGGACGTTGGAGCAGTTCGTGAGGAACTGCAGCCTGTGGGAAGGACTCATGTTGGAGAAGTTCGTGGAGGACTGTCTCCCATGGGAGGGACCCCATGCTGGATCAGGGGAAGAGTGTGAGGAGTCCTCCCCCTGAGGAGGAAGGAGCAGCAGAAACAACGTGTGATGAACTGACCACAACCCACATTCCCTGTCCCCCTGTGCCTCTGTGGGGGAAGAGGTAGAGAAAATCAGGAGCAAAGTTGAGCCTGGGAAGAAGGGAGGGGTGGGGGGAAGGTGTTTTTAAGATTTGGTTTACTTCTCATTATCCTAGTCTGTTATTGATTGTTAATAAATTAAATTCATTTTCCTGAGTTGAGTCTGTTTGGCCCATGACGGTAATTGGTGAGTGATCTTTCCCTGTCCTTATCCCGACCCACGAGCCTTTTGTTGTATTTTCTCTCCCCTGTCCAGTTGAGAAGGGGAGTGATACAGCAGCTTTGTTGGGCACCTGGTGTCCTGCCAGGATCAACCCACCACACTATAGTCAACATTCTTTTTTCCTACATGTATGATTTTCATAGAATCATAGAATAGTTTGGGTTGGAAGGGACCGTTAAAGACCATCTGGTTGCAACCCCCCTGTCATAGGCAGGGACATCTTCCACTAGACCAGGTTGCCCAAAGCCCTATTCAATCTGGCCTTGAACACTTCCAGGGATGGGACATCCACAATCTCTCTGGGCAACCTGTTCCAGTGCTTCACCACCCTCACAGTGAAGAACTTCTTAAAATCTAATCTAAATCTACCTTCTTTCAGGTTAAAGCCATTACCCTATGTCCTGTCACTCCATGCCCTTGTAACCAGACCCTCTCCAGCTTTCCTGTAGGCCCCCTTTAGGTACTGGAAGGCCACAGTTAGGTCTCCCTGGAGCCTTCTTTTCTCCAGGCTGAACAACCCCAACTCTCTCAGCCTGTCCTGAGAGGTTGCTCCAGCCCTCTGATCAGCTTCGTGTCCTCCTCTGGACTCGCTCCAACAGCTCCATGTCCTTCTTATGTTCAAGGCCCCAGAGCTGGACACAGTACTCCAGGTGGGGTCTCACAAGAGCAGGGTGGGCAGAATCACTTCCCTTGACCTGCTGGTTACACTTCTTTTGATGCAGCCCAAGATATGGTTGTCTTTCTGGGCTGCAAGCACACATTGCCGGGTCATGTCCAGCTTTTCATCCACCAGTACTCCCTAATCCTTCTCTGCAGGGCTGCTCTCAATCCCTGCATCCCCCAGCCTGTATTAATAGTGGATGGCTGCATAGCTGTTTAGAGTTTGGCAAGGTATGTGGGCTGCCGTCCTCTCAATTTCCTTTGCCATTCAGGTAGGATCAGTGACAGCTATAGATTTGACTAAAATGTTTACTAGCATCAGGTTAAATACAGACCTCACTAGAAACATCGTCTGCTGCAGGTGATTCTCAACTTTTTGAGACCTGTCTGTGAGCCATTATCCTCAAAGAATCAAGGTGTACTTTCCAATATACTCTGATGACTGCTGATAGTATTAATATCCTTATCCTCTAATTTTTTGTGATGTAAATCCTAAATGACTTTTTCATTAGTCTATCCTGGATTAATACCAGGATTGCTGGTCTTTAATTATGCAGGTCATCTGCTTGCCCTTCTTTTGAGAGCTTTCACAAAATTAATGCTCTCTAGGCATCTGAAATATTTCTGCTATTGCAAGTTCTACTGGAGATGAGTATCGGCCAGCAGGGCATTTCAGCTAATTCTTATAGAATTCTTGGCTGAAAATTTTCTGAATCTTTTGGTTTTAAGATATTTATCTCTCATGGATGTTGTTCAACTTACTTCTTAATTACTTACAGACTGCAAAGTACTGCAATGCCCTGCGGTGTCATGCATCATCCTTTTTATTGTCTCAACAGCTGCACTTCTTAGTGACAAAGCTTTAGCTCTGGTCTAGGTATAAGAGCTGGCAATTGTAGTGAACACTGCTCATTTCTTTCCATTGTGATTTGTAAAGACTGTGGGAACAGTCTGTCCCCTGACTTGCATGTGTAATTGTCATCGAGTTCAGCAGAACTTGTGGCAAATGCAGTAAATGAGTTGCAGAGCAAGATTACATTCCTCTGGTTGATAAATTGGCTGAATGAAAGAGGAGATCTCTCACTCTCTACAAACCTTACCTTGTTCTGATGGGACTTGCAGCTATAGTCTGAACACAATAGCCAAATCATAAACATGTAGGTTGTCAACAACTGTATGTTTGGACATCTCTTGATGCATGTATCATTCTAAAGCCACTATTATCAGTGTCTTTCAGAATGCTACTCATGCACTGTTTGGTCTTAATACTAATCTAACACAGTTAAATGCAGGTCCTAAAATTAGACCTCTACATGATTTCAGTGGGAAAAGAAGAGATAGCCTCAGTAATTATTGCTGAAAACAGTCCACAGAATGTTAAGGAATGAACAAAGTCCTAAGAATCTATAGAAAAGTATTTTCTAGCAGCATTTGTAATGCTTTTGTAATTTCTTTCTAAGACCAGAAGCGTGCATGTTTTTAAAATGTCAGGTTATTTAGAAACAATTATGTCTGAACACTATAAACATATTTTCTTGAAATATACTGATAGCAATTAAATTGGTGTTTGTTGAACAAATGAATCAACTGAAATGATAAGAACTAACATTAATTTAGTTACTTTTCTGAATGCATTGTAAGTTCAAGGCATAAAAATATATCTTTGGTGGAAAGACATTTCTGAAGAATAGAAAAAGATATCGGAAAAAACCATGCAATTAAATGAAAACCACATAAAAAAAAATAATATAGATAAAGGTACCTTTCAAAGAAAAGATATACTCTTTGGCTCTGATTAATACTGCATTGACTCATCCAGGTTATGAAAAATATTGTATCAAAGCATGCTGTAATAGCAGAGGAACTGGTAACCACAAATATGCACAAACACAAACAAACTTGTAAATCCACGTGTATAGACTAACAAAAAAATAATAGCTCTAAACAGTACTTCAGTGCACTGCCTGGAAAATATTTTGTCCAAGATGTGCTGAAATTGGCTGGGCAATTTTATACTGATCAGCCCCTGTTCTAACACGTTTTATGAAAAAAGCACAAGAAATTGTATGTATGTATCTTCTTCATGCCAACAGTCAGAAAGGACGAAAGACTCAACTTGCAGCTTGAAAAACCTCAGAAATGCAGAATCAAATGACATTCCATCACCCATGGCATACACTTTCTGCGCTGAACAGCCTATATTAGAAACTACATGTACTAGCAAATATTGGCATGTTATTTCTCTCTTGATAGACTTCAGAAAAGTTTTCTGCAATTGCTTTATGCAGAATAGGACTAAAGTAACTATTAATATGGTAGCTCCTGTACTAAAAGTAATTTAGATATGGTTGAGTTAGTTTTACCCCAAAATAAAATAATCCAGTATTAGTATCAGTACGTAATATCTAGACATTTAAACAACAGAGATGTTTACAAACAAACAGAAAATGAAATTTATTTAAGAACACTATGTTTCATGACCAAAAAAGAACTCTGTAAGTTATAAAATAGAGTACAAGGTATAAGGAAAGAGAGAATTAAAAAAGTAAAATAAGCAATCATCATGAATATGAATAACAGTGAATATAAATAAGAAAATTTAAACCTACAAACTCTTGGTATTGTTGCAGTATCTATTGCCAATTGCTTGAAGGAAAACAGAGGGCATGAAAGGGTTATACCAGGGCCTGAAAAAGAGTAGCAGCAGCTCAAAAATATGAAAACAGCTAGTATTAGCTAATCAGTTGGATGCTCATCCTATGACAATGGCTAAAATGATACTCAACAAAATGGAAAGTCAAGCAATGACATCCAAAATTTCACAGCCCACCCCCGCGCCGCGGTTTCAAGACTAACCCACGGCCCACTGCCTTCCCCTTCACAGCCTTTCTTACCCTGAAGGTGTTACTGTGAGTTCACTGAGGAGATGCAGCACGCAAGCCGTGAATGTACTACAGCGTGCATTAAAGCCTACCGTGCGCCCTGCGTGCTGCTTGCCCAGCACATACACAAGGTAGAGTGCTCTCTAGGGGCACGGTGGTATGATGGGGACACATCTGAGAGATTTCTGAAGCTGTGGTGGCCACGAGGACAATGCATCTGGTCCCATATTGCCCTAAGAAAGAGTCACTGAGGCCAGGGATCAGATGGATTATCCTGGTGGTGTTACACTGAACCTTGAGCACATGGAGTCGAAGGACAGAACAGGAGTTGCTAGCAATCACCCTGGCTTGGTGGAAGTAAATTTTCCTGAAAAATATTTTAATTCTTTTTTTTTTTAAGAGATAACAAATCCAACTGATAGAAGCAACTTTATTCATGTAGCGTAGCTGGCCATCAGCAAGGTGACTTTAGACTTAATAGTTGCACAATGTTTTCAGCAAGAACCTGTTACTACGTGCAGTCAAAATCAGAGAGCGTGTATTCTTCCACAGATTAAAAGTTTGCTTGTTGATATACATGTATGGAAGTATGAAGGACTATGCAGGTTGATTCTGCAGTGCTGTGTGACCCATGAAATGCAATCAAATTTCTGGAAGAAAAAATATGAAGAAAAGGATGCAAGATATATATATAAAATTTGCAGATGATAGTGAGATTGGTGGCTTGGTAAATCAGGGTAAATTACTCAGTTTGACCTGGGTAACTTGGTTAACTTTGGTGCAACCAAGTAATATGATGTATTTTAATATAAGCAGAAACAAACTAGAACCCATGGCTGATTCCTCCCCGTGAACAGGGCTTTCTCACACACCGGTAACTAGTCACTCACAAAGAGGGTTTAGGAAGGGGGTGGGATCCTCTATCTTTCTCCAATCTAATCTCCAATTCGGTCAGCATTTTTAGGTCTGAAGCAAGTAACATTATGTAATTTGGGGTCTGATACAAATAAGTTTGTATGGCTGCTTTTTTTGCAGGTGGGTAGACTAGAAAATGTAAGTGCTGTGACAGTCAAAACGGTACTGAGTAACAGCCATCCTGCTTGCTCTACATGCATAAAAGTATCGGCAATGTACCCTCTCATAAATAACGTAATGTATAAGACTTGAGTATATCATTCACCTCAGCTTTTTCCACCACAAGCTGTGATCTAGCACAAGCCGTACAAATTGTCACAGACATGTCAGGTATGCTGCCATCCAACTTTTTTTGTTTACTGAGAAATGTGTAAGGTGCAAAATAATGTCCATATTTAATTGGAGGCAAACCATTTGCTGAGAATCAACACAGAATTACAGGAGCCCAACCTGGCACTGGCCAGAGCGTGGGAAACCTCTGCCTTTTCTCAATGAGCGTGTCCAGGGGCACTAAATATCTCCCTGACTCTAAAGACAGGTTTTATCTGAGATCAAAATTGTTTAACTAGAATAAGATAATTTTTCATACAGAGAGATCACTGATCTGTCAGCTCACCCATATTAAATAAGAAGTTTTGAAAACAAGTCTCTGAACTCCCCTCTCCTGCCCATTGTATCCTTACAGGGCAAGGGCTCCCCCTCATTTGCCTTTCAGACCAGAACCAGTCAATGGCCCTTGGTTTGCTCAAACCCCTTGCTTAGGAAAGGTTGGGTTTTGGTTGTGGGTTTTTTTTCTTTCTTTTTTTTTCTTTCCATCATGCCAGAGGGAGGTCTGCTCCCTTCTGAGCAGAGGTTCCCTCCTTGTGCAGACTTTCCTCCTTCTGCAGACTCCTCTGTCACGTCCCCCCTCCTGCTCGTGCCCTAGAACCATTTTGTGCTGGACATGTCCAGGAAGGGTGCAGTTCTCCTCCCTCAGAGGGTTCCCAGAAGCCAGGACAAATTGCTTTCCTTCCTCCTGCTCAGCCCCCCTGCCCTCTTTAATGAAACATAATAAATGGTACTCACAGAATAAACAGAAAACAAATTTGTTAACTACTTGCACCATTGCCCTCAATCAGGTTGAGAACTTTTAATAAAATTATGCTTGGAATAAGCAAACATTTAGCACTATTTGTTGCAACGGGTAAGAGACTCTATTCCTATATAACATATATAATAAATTTCATAAAATTTAGTTCCAGTTGGCTGGATGTGCTGCATCCTGTCTGTTTCAGAAGAAAAGATATTCCAAAGACACTGCAGCTGCAAATATTTCAGATGTTAAAACAAAAAAGAAGCAAGATGAAAAGTGAAAGTGCTGAGCATAACCAGCCAAATTAAAACATAAGAAAATAAGTATGCTAAAAGAACATAAAAGCAAACAAACAAATAAGATGTTGCAGTACAAAGAACCAGGAAAATATTGCAGCCACTGTTTTAGAAGCACTAGGGTTTTTTAATGTGAATTATTTTCCACATTGCCTATAGCTTCTATGCATTTGGATTTTATTGATATTCTAACACTTGTGTTGAATAGCAGAAATACTATATATATATATAGTATTTGCAGAAAATAAGACACACATTCATAACTGACATTCTTGTCCATAGGAGAAATATAGAGAAAGTTCTATGAGAAAAGTAAATCTATAGGGACTCTTTAGAGCATTTATAGAAACAGGCTTCAAACTTGGGGACTATTTTGATGCTATGAGTAGGTCCTATGGATACTGTCCATTCTTAGTGGCAGGAATTATTCCTATCTGCTGCATACACTGGTATTCTGCAAACTATGGATGATAGTGGTACATGTCATCCTTCTGCCAGTCATCGCACTGGTTGTCAGAGGCTCATTACAGTTCACTTCTGTACAGCAGCTTTAGGAGGAGCGGACCCTGCAACTTCATAGAATCATGGAATGATAGAATGGTTTGGGTTGGAAAGGACCTCAAAGGTCATCTAGTTCCAGCCACTGACATAGAAGGTGACCCCCCCTCCTCGTCTGCCCTGCCAGTCCTTCCTAAAGAGCTTGTACCCTTCCATGCCAACACTCCAGTCCCAGGAGCTATCCCACCACGTAATGCCAACAAGGTCATGGCCTTGCAGGCACACACATGTCTCCAGCTCCTTGTTTATTCCCCATGCTGTGTGCATTGGTGTAGACGAACTTCTGCCTTCACATCCTGCATATCATTTAGGAGTGTTGCACTGTATTTCCAGCTTGCACTTCTGTGATTTATAATCTCCTATGAGTTTCTGTCGATATGTAAAATAGTTGCTACTGCTTCTTTTTGGGTTGGGAAGGATCTGATCATTCAAATATTTATTAACTTTTTTTCTGAAATTCATAATACTGCCATTTCTTCTGCTTACATTGACAGCTGATAAAACAGTGGGATAGATTTTTACATTCTCAATGGCCATATAAGCTGTGAACTTTGAATGTAGCAATCAAATATTAAACATATTTTAACCTTTAATTTGCATAGACACTACTTTGAGTTTTAAGAATAATAGTGTTAAGGTATGGAAAACATTATTTATTCATTTTTTTGGCATGTTTCTGAGCTGTGAAGAAAAACTATAAATCTCGTTTGTGACATGAACTTAAGCTCTTTTTCAGCATGGCTTTTAAACATTGACAAAAGGAAAAAAGAAATCAAAATTATTTGACTATTCATAAAAAATGGATTTAATACATTAGCCATTAAATATTCTTTTAGCATTGATAGAATGGCTTGAATAATAAATACTTTTAGTTGTAAATAATGTATTTTATTTCTAAAACCACTGAACCTATTATACCCTCAAATATAATTTGACCAGGTCTAACAAGGCTCAGCTGGGATTTCTCCTCTGAATATCGGAAGGTTGGTGCCTTTTCTGGGATAACTGGGAGTGGCCATGGCCTCTCTGGATACACAGTGAGAAGACCCCTCTGCCCAGGCTCTGCCTGGCTCGTTGCTGGTTTTTTTTGCATTCCCACCCTTCCCAGCCCTGCAGGGAATGGAGAGTCCAGAGCCTCCCCACAAGCGCGGCTAGCCTTGGAAGGGTATTGCAGCTCCTTCAAGATTATTCCTTTCCCTGGATCTGAGCAGATGTTGCTAGAGACTGAAAAAATGGTAAAAGGGCCGTAACTTTGCCCACAAGCAATGGACAACCAGAGAGGTGTCCTCAGCCACCTCACAGTGGCGGCCCATAAGTGATGGGCAACCACAGAGGTGTCCTTATTCACCTCAGTGTGGCAAGTCACTGGGAAAGCTGATAGTCCCCACTGACGGGAGACGGGGTATTTCTCCGTGTAGGTAGCGTTTTATTTTTGCCTATCAGCTGGCCTGACTTAAGTGGCGCTGGATGTTTTGTTGTGGTGTGACAGCTCTGATGTCCTCCACAGGCAAAGAAGGGGAACCTCAGTCCCATGGGTGCCAGACTCTGACAGGAGGCAAGTTTGTGACGCTGCTTCTTCTTCCTACAGGTGAATGGATGGGCAGCCTGGGCAGCTGCCTGCTCACAGCCACCCCAAAGCCAGAAGCTCCTTTCTGTCCATCTGACCATGGCGCTGGAGAGCCGTATGGGGCTAAATGTGGCACGGCTATACTCAGTCTGAAGAGGACAGTAGTTTGCCGAAACACCCTGCCTGCTGCAACGACCTGTATCGTCACTGGAGGAGCAGCGGTGGTATGGGTGTTACATTTACACAGAAAGTTAAAAAATATGTTTTGGGTTCCCTAAATATTGTTGGGGAGTATAAAGCCTTTAGCAGTAATAAAGATTACTTATGACAACGGAGTGCAGTCTGGAAGTAGGAAAATTAACAGTTAAGAATATGATTAGTTTTCACTAAGGACCATTGAAACTTTAATGCAAAGGGAATTCTCTAAAACTTTCAGCTGTTTTCATGATGTTGAGTTTGCTCACAACCTGCACATTAAAAACAAAGGCTAAATAAAGCCTTTGTCCTGACCTTCGCAGAGGTTTTGGGGAGTGTTGCAGATGTTATGAGGCATCAGCCATGGGAGACACTTAATTAATTCATTTGAAGTTTTTATTTTTAAACAACAAGAGTCATGAATCAACCCTTGGCATTAACCTACCTTTGTTATGTAATATAGGTCTTAATTGTTTAAATAAATGTGGGAAGCCATTTTATTTCTAGAGATATTATGTGAGACTCAAAGCATATTTTGTGACTATCACACTCTTTTAATTGTTCATTACTGTTTCTGATACCGACATCAACTCAGAAATAGTAAATAGGCTCCATTATTCACCTGAAAGAAGTGCAAAATATTAACAAACAGTGTTCATGGAAATATCGGGCATAATTCAAAATCCAAGAAAATCTCCATATCATTCTGAAAACTTGTGTATGTTCTCCTTTTTGACATGTTATATTTGTGGGCAAAATTTTTAACTAACATCTTACGGCATCTTGTTAACTGTTTTTCTTCTGGCTAATATAAAATGCAGACAGACAGCATCTGTTAATACTCATGAAGACCAAGTAGTAGAAAAGTCATCAACACTTCACCTTTCAGTACTTTTTCTGGGTCACGGTCATGTTTGTAGGGCAGGAAAGAGTAAAAGGTCTATCTTTCTGTTTTATTGACTCTTATGTGTACATTCAGTGTAATAATAATAATGTACTATCAGATTTAACTGTAAAGACTTTAGCTATGGTCTTGTATAAATTGATTTTTTGTGGGAACAATAAGCAAGTATGGGATCAATGAAGCAAATTTGGGATTAGGAAAATAATACTGTGCTTCAAGGAGCATTAAAATATGTTTAGATTAATCATGGATTAATATTGTAAAAACTGAAACCCATTGTTGCTAATCTCTTTGAACTAGACTGAGTTATTTTAAGCCAACACGGAACTAAGTTTTCATGTGTGAAATGAGGCAGGAGTTTTCAACTTTTCTTTTTCTAAAATTGAGATTGAATAAAAATACTGTTGATATATTTATTTCAGCAAAGGTTTCCTCAAGGCTCAGGTAGAGTTTCATGTGGAGTGAAGAAGAGGAAAAAATTCCAGCCATGGTATAAACCAGGTGAGGAACTGCACTTGGAAAATGGGCAAGAAGAATAAAATGATATGGTTTTATCCTGGGATAAAATATGGCAGATGGTCTAATGCCACCCACTTAAACTGAAGCTGTATCTGCACCTGAATAGTAGGGAAACAAATCTATATTTTGCAATTAATGAATAAATTGCTTTAACTGCTTTCATTTTTTTTTTTTCTGAAAAAGGGGAGAGAACTTAAACCATTTTCTGACTCCTGAAATTTCTGCACTTTTACAACAGAAGCACTGCTGGTCAAATTAACAAATGGCATTAAAAAAAGCTGTGGTACTTTGGCAAAAAAAGTTTCTTATTTAGAAATCATGATACAAGCAGTCAGCCTTTCCAATAGTCCTGGGTCAATATGGTTAGTGCAATTGGTGCATGCAGCAGAAAGACAGGGGGTTCAACTGTCCGATTAAAAGGTGCATATAGCCTGTTGACCCAAGCTTTTCTACAGCCTAAATAACAGTAATTCCAATTTGATACAACAGATATAATAGTGCAGCTGATTTGCAAACTATTTTTTGAATGGAATCTATTTGCATGACATCTACTAATTATAAATAACTTGCATATTTTGAAGAGTCTGTTATTCCATTGTTAAACCAAATTAGGTCAAAGATCAGACCAAACTGAATGCTGTAATTCTTGAAGCCCTCAATTTTTAACTCTAACGGATTTATTTAGGTAGAAAACCTACTAAATTGAAAAGGAGAAAGATAGGAATGTAAAGATGTTCCTGTCTTCTGCCCTTTTGCTAGTGACCCCGGCCAGTAGTCAGCAGGGATCCTCCATGAGCCCAAGCTCTTTCAGGTGACTACCCTATTAGAAGGACTACTTCAAAGCTCCTAATATCCCACATTTAATTTTTATGCCAAAAAATTAGAGTTGGAAGTGAAGTAAACAAAAGGACCTGCACTGCTGTTGGAAAGGATCAGCAAGCACAAATATGCGCATTAGGAAAGTGGTTTGACAAGCCTGGAGGATGGAAAGGGGAAGAAAAAGGTGAAATGATAATATTTTAGCAATAACGTACAGTTAGAAAAGGCAAACAACAGTGTTTTTTGTTTGTTTGTTTGCTTGCTTGCTTGTTTGCTTGCGTTTTGATATCTCCCTTACCTTCCTGCCTCATTTTAGAAGGACTTTTTTTAAATGAAGTTGTCCAAAGTATATACACACAGAGAGACATACACACAAAGAGATAACTTGGAAAAGTAATTTTATTTAAAAGTAAGCCACAGAAACGTGCTTTAATAGCAATTGCAGCTGTGCCCGACACACTGTGAAGCGGTCAGCTAATTTGTGTGCATTGAAGTCATACAGCCACTAGCTTCACGAGAGGAGCGTCCCTGGGCTGCGGTACAGCAGTTTGCTCCAGTGCCGCTTATTTCTTTGCCTGGAAGCATGGGAGATAAAAGACTAACCTTAAGATCATAGTGCAAGTCAATAGTAAGGTCCTGAATGAAGTGGGAGACACAGTGCTTACAGTCCCTGCTGGACAGCAGTCAATATCAGACATCACACTTAAACTGTCACAATTTGACCTGACAATCCTTTTTCAGAAGGACCAGAAATAGAGCTAGCCAAGTTACCTTGCTTTTCTGAAGAAGGTCACGAGCAGGTCACTTGCAGATGGAAGTGTGTATTAAAGACGTCTAGTATGAGGATAAGCATGAACATTTCTAGCCTGCATAAACATAAATGTTAAGATGCATAAGGGATTGTTATCATCTAGCTGGAACAGGAGCACAGTTAAAAGATCTTTATGAGGAACAAAGAGAGATGTTTGCTCTGTTCATGTGAAAAAAAAAATTACTGGAAGGAAAAAAAAAAGGAGACTTATATAGTCAGCAATATATGTTCTAAAAATGCAATTTCCGGATTAATAACAAAGACACTGTTCTAGTTCACTAGTTCCTTTAGGACGTGCGCTTTTGACCCATGCAACATATTGTGCCCCATGGCTCTTAGCTGAACTGTGACTTAACTGTGCCTATTTTTTTTTTTTTAAATGTGTGATGTCTATTAAAACTAGCTGGTGCTTGTACCAGGACCCCAGTGGAAATGAAAGAGATGTCTCAGTGGACTGTCCATTGGTTAAATATTAAAGGATCAAACTTTAATATTTAAGTGTGTATGTAGTATATTACATAAAACAAATTCCCATCTGAATATTTTAAGTTTTCTCTTTAATCTTGGGAAAGCCAGCGTTTCCACCCTTTAACTCTAATTAACCAGATAAAACAGTATTTCAAGATATATCTCCTATGAAAAGAGTCAGGTTTTTCTGTGATTATATATATCTTTGCTCCAAGGCACTTATTAATTTGCTTAAGAGTCCATGCATCATTTCACAGATTGTTTTAGCACTTGTCATCTTATCAGTCCACGTCTGAGTAAGGCACACTTGAAAAAAATGAAGTGAAAGATTAAGTATTCCAGCATACTCTACATTATAAATATAACTGTCTTCATTTTATAAATGAATTTCCATAAAAATGGAGCAACAGAGAAGGGTGAGAGGTGATGGAGCACAGTGAAAGATGGTGGGCCTGACAAATGCAGCTGGGGAGGGAATCAGAGGCAGCAGCAGGATAGATACAGCTGGAAATCTTTTATCCCGCTGCAGCTGCAATACTCCCTGACTCCACTATTTCGTGTCTCATGCGCCAGGGAACAGGAGGAGCTGGTGCTCTGCAAGGGCAGGGGCTGGTGGTGGGGCAGGAGAGGCAGCGCTCTGCTGCTGAGGGCTGCCGTCCTGCCCTATCCCAGCAAGGAGGGTAGAGCTGCCTGGTGATGGTAACCTACAGTCTCCATCGCCCCAACATGTCCATCATGATGAGGCAGGTCCACAATCAAGGCAACAGTGTCCTGTATTTGAAGTATCAGAGTAGGCTGGAAACAGAAAAGAGAGGTCCTCCAGATCAGTGAAGATGAGGCCCAGGTCCCCAAAGGTATTTCTTCAGCATCCCTATACACACACAGCATTTAAGCGTTCAAAACCTCTGCCAAACTTCCACTTGACTGGATGGGCGTTTAAACCCTGTAGTTTAAACCGGTGACCACACACTACTCAGCCTAAATGCTGAGGTCAACCTGTGAGTTAACAGAGGCTGAGATCCCTGCTTCCACCTGCAACTGGGTTTTAGATTAGATCTAAGTCTAATCCCCAAGTCAAGGGGTTGTCACCTTCCTACATGCCAAGTGAGGTCTCTCATGATGAGTGTTCTGCTCTCTTGCAATCAACATGAAATAATTTGTAATGGAAGGGCTTCAGCAGGAGACCTGGTTGCTCTGCAGTTAACAGTGCAGCTCTGTGGACAGATATGGAACTTGGCTCTGAGCAAGTTGGCTCCAGAAGCAACATACCTGCATCAGAGCATTCTTTCACCCAGGTGAATTAGCCCTGCTTGCTGAGATAGATTCATGGGGACCAGAACCTACCCATTGAATTAGTCAGGCAGTTTGACTAGATGATCACTGAAAAGATTCTATTCTATTCTATTCTATTCTATTCTATTCTATTCTATTCTATTCTATTCTATTCTATTCTATTCTATTCTATTCTATTCTATTCTATTCTATTCTATTCTATTCTATTCTATTCTATTCTATTCTATTCTATTCTATTCTATTCTATTCTATTCTATTCTATTCTATTCTATCCCATCCCATCCCATCCCACCTTTTTACTCACCAGTTGCTTTGGAGTTGGATTGGGCATATGTCAGCCATTGTCACACAGATACAGCCATCAACCATCCCTCGCACACCAAAATAACGAGACTGTAGGTGGAGAGGAATGGCATTTAGGTCACTTAGAGCTTATGCAGAGTCAGATGACTATGCCTAGTCCCACTTCTCTGCTCTTCAGCTGTGGCTGATTTAGACAGATCCTTGCTCAACTGATTTCTGTTTGGGTTTTTTTTTTTTTTTTTTTTTTTTTTTTTTTTTTTTTTTTTTTTTTTTTCCTTTTTTTTTNTTTTTTTTTTTTTCCCTAGTCAGTCCTTCACTCTCACCATTCATTTCCTGGGAAGTTGTATTTGGGCTGAGAAATCCATGAGGTCACAGGGGGAATAAAAGTTAGCTTTGCAACATTTAAGTACCTTTGAGGATCTGGGCCCAAAGGCTTAATCCTACACCATCAAAGTCAATAGGAGCTTCCTGAAGTTAGAATGGGAAATTGAGGTAAGAATGTGAATATGTTCTTTTATCATTTCTTTTTTATAGTTTCTATTGATAAAAAGCCTTGGAGTAGCAATTCTTCTTTGATGCTTCTGCTGTAAAATCAGAGTTCAAAGGGGCTGGTTTGGAACTGTACAATTGTCTGACATTTTATCCCTTTTCTTCAGCTGCACAATCGTATAAGCAAATTGAGCAATAGAACAAATTAAAAAGAACTGCTATGAAAATCTTATTAATTTTACTGGCTGCTTGGCTTACTAGAGGAACTTAGCTGAGGAATCAAAATTTGCCAGTCTGAGTGAAGAAGGAGAGGAAGTGGTTGTACTACGCAGGCAGAGGTATGGAGAGGCAGAAAGGGCAAACTGGAAAAAAGAAGGAAGCAGAGAGGAAGAAATGCAATGTAAGGGCAGCTCATTTTAGTTAAGAAGAAGAACTTTGACCTGAACAAGTCAGGATGAATCTTTGTGATTTTAACTAACATAAATGAAATATCCGCATATGATCTAATATGATGCTACTACTTTTGCTTGCAATTAGATGAAGCAGACTAAAGCCATTAGTTTGGTATACTACCTTTTCTCTGTACCTGTCTGAATTGCCAAAAGGTTCAGCAGAAGGTTCAAAAAGTTTTGTGATGGAAAATTATGAAATAATCTGCTGTTAGGAAAGTTTCATCCTGGTCTGACTCTGGCAGATTAGATAATAGCCATTTAAGTCTTGAACTGAAATCTGTCTAATGTAATTGGATGTTCACACTCTCTGTAGAAATCACTGTATTTCTCTGTATGCTCTAAGCTCTTGATGTCAATGTTATCTTGTTCCAAGGAAAACTGTGTGTGAAATATTTTCTGCATAAGAAAATACTTCCTTTTATCAGGTTTAAAAATTGTTGCCTCTCAGTTTTATGGTGGTTCTGTTTACTCTTATATCATGTTAACAGCAATTTTGCTTGCTTAACTGCAGCTGAATTACTCTACTGCGGGAGGGATCAGAGAGTGGTGATACAGAAACTCATTATGCATTGACTAAGTTTGGTGAAATGGTTTGTCTGCAAGCAGTTGTACCCCAAAGACATTTTGATTAAACTTTTCCTGCAGGTTTTCCTACTATTTTTTTTTTTTTAATATTTGTTTAAGAATAATTTTTTTCTATGTATCTGGAAAGGAGGACTACTGAATACCAGATCTGAAAAATTTGATTTGTCTCTGAGGGAGCAGATAGATTGGAGAGGAAAAATGGAGCTGGATAGGTAATGGAAGAAATACATCAGATGGAGAAGAGAGGAAATGGAGAAAGCAAGGAGCATCAAGATGAAGAAGAGTAAAGCAGTCAGGACTGAGTGTATTCACACTGTATTGAATGGAAGGTAGAGCTTCCTTCCATAGGTTAGAGAAGCAGATATCCCAAAGCACTAGTAGAGAATTTTGTTAATAGGGAAACTCCTAAAATTTCCTTATAGTAGGACACATTTCCTGGCAATTACACAGAGTTGTTTCTCCTTCTTATTGTGGTCAGGTGCTCAGATAATGTGAGTGAGTGAGGAGCTGGGGAGCCATCAGGCTGGAAAGCACAGAAATAACACAATCTTCATACTCTTGAGTTTTGCCTGACTCCTAGCAAAGCTTCTGCACCATTTTTCTAGTGGAACGAGTTTCACTGTAAGTGATTTTATTAAGGACTTGATACACAGCATGAACAATTCTTCCTGTGAAAATGCTTAGAGCTCCATATGCTTGGGAGGCTATGACTAAATTTGTGTGCCAAAAAGTGCCCTGGACTTTTGTGTAAAAGCTTGTCTTTTTTACTTAGCAATGACCACATTCTTAGAGAAAGGACACTTTTGCAGAAAATGAGCCATGGTGATCCTTATGTACTTCAGTCCAAACTATATAGTGGCATGTATTGCAAATACTAATGGCAAATATAAAAGAGTGTAGCTCAGGATTACCCTTTTTGAAATATTGAGCAACAAAAACTTGCATTGTTAAGAGAGGCTTTGAATAATTGGACTGTTCAGTGGCAGCCGTTCAAGATTTGATAAAGGTCCTGTTAGCTTCCAACAAGATCAGAATAATCAAAATGTAGAATTCCTCTTTTCATACACTGCACACTTAAAAAAATAAAAGAAACTTGTAAAAGGCTTAAATTAATATCTTCTGAAGAAGAAACATATTTTTAAAATAAATTTTCTCAGATATTCCCAAATTCTGTAACGGCACAAGATCAGTCCTTTGAAATTTTTGGGCATATTGCTTTCGGAAAGACAGTGAGGCATCAGACTTGTAAGTATAAGCCATGCTGCTTGTTTAACTATGAACTGAAAAGCTCCCTTCCTGAATTGAATAATATATTGATAATATATGATGAATATTCAATTTTAATGTTGCTCTCCTAGACTTGTATTACGTTTTCCATAAAGAAAAACTGGGGATTTTAATGAGATGTCCCAACGTCTCAATAACAGGAAAAGTATCACTAGCAGCAGATTAATAGCTGGAATGCAGCTGGAAGTTCCCTCTGCCCGTTAGTAGTTTAACTGGGATTTTTACTAATCTTTAGCAGTTTTAAACTACTATGCAGCCAATAGTATACAGCCAGAATTAGTAAAACCTATGAAGAAATTCCACACTGTGTGATACACATAATAAGCTTAAACAGATTTGGCTTAGAATAAGTTGTTAATTGACAGCATATGACTTGCCTAAAATCACACAGCTGCTTTGCAAACCATTCAGACAAGCAGTTCTAAATTAATACACATCTAATTCATTATTTATGTAACAAATTATCTCCTTTCACAGTTAACAATAAGGAAAAGCATTTCCAAAGGGTTCATCACCGTAGCTGACCATAGACTTACATGGGATGCCATTTTCAAGGGCTGGAGAGAGTTGGCAACTGCTTAGAAAAAAAAACTGAGTTCATACTGGAGCTGGCCCTCATCTCACATCTCAAAAGGAAAGGAGCATAAATAAATAAATATTTTTCCAACTGCTTAGCTATATTTATTTTCCACTGCCTCCCTGCCTACAGCAACACGGATGTCCCCTGAGCTCTTGAACCTGTTTATTTCCCATCCGCTACCTGTCCAATTGAAGCAGCACTAATTATCCCAGAAGGCTTTGCTCCTGTCAGTTAAGGCAGAAAAAGCACTCAGAGCCTTCTGGAGATGCACCAGGGCCATTGCAGGCAACAGGTTGTAAAGCTCCTGGTGAAACACATCTAAAACCTGGAGTCACAGCCTGGAGCTGGGGAGGAGCATTGAAGTGGAGGAGCAGGGGTAGTACTTAACAGGTCTGATACACAGCAGCATCTGAAAAACTCATTATTGCGGATACAGGCACTTCTGAACTAATTATTGTTAGGTTTATTTCTCTTCTGCATGTAATTTATACCGCTTTGTTCCTGGTGTTGCTGAAAGGAGCCATGCTCCATAATTTGTATTTATCTCCCAGGATAGTTCTCTGCAGGTCCACTCCATTTCATTAAGGCTTTTTTTCATAGCTCATACGTTTTCCTGTTCTCTACAGACTCTACCAGATTTGTAAGTTTTGGAGGAGAATCCTGCAATTCAAATGGGGGAATTCAGACATATGGTCTTTCTATGCTATGAAGAACTGACACCTCAAGATCTGCTGGCAACCACCCACTCCATGAGTACTCTGAGCACTAAATCAGATAATTTTACAGGACAAGAAAAAGAAAACCAACAACTTTAAATAAAAAATATTAAAATTATATTAAAATTTTACAAGCCTCCTTCTCATTTAATTATTTGTGGAAATATAAAAGTTATTCCACTTACTGTCTCTGTAGCCACATAGGACCTGTATAAACCATAGCATGATGTTCAGGCAGATGTGGCCGATGTGCCGGAACTCACCCTACCCATGAGAAAAGCCATTAAGAATGAAGAAATCTTCCCATCTTCCCTACTTGACTGCAAGCACAGGGACAGGGCAGATACAAAGGGGGGAATAAAACACTCCCAGTGTAGCAGTGTCATATTTGTACCTCCTCTGGGCTCTGGAAAAAAAGGTGAAGAGCAGATGCTCCTATTGGGGCAGCTACTCGGGGCCTTTGCTCTCAATCTGACAAGAGACAAATACGGGAGGAAGTGTGTGACAAACGAGAGGCACGAAAGTATTCATGCAGGAAACTTACGACGTTCTGGGATTCACTCCCTTCATATAAATAATTAATTTTGTAGCTGGAGACTCTGTTTATGACATGTGTAAGATTGGCAGTAAAATATAAAATGTACCATGTGATTGTAGAGCTAGTTGAAAAATGAGAATTCAAGTTCAGGGTGGGGAAAAAAAAAAAGGGAGATTTGGAAATTTGTTTTCATTCCATACTGGAAAAGAACAAGATACTTTGAAACCTTTTTTTCTTGGTGTAAAACCTAAAAAAAAAAAAAAAAAGCTACTCTCAGAATAGCAATACTGGAGGCACTCATGTGAAATGAAATACCTGCTCCACAGTGAAATTCCTTCTGTCTGATATAGACAGGAACTTGCACCTGTGGCTTCCACGTCCCAGTTCAACAGTCACTTGGGGAATAGCTTCTCTTTCTCTCTCTCTCACTTGGATCAGAAATTTTTTTCAAGGGAAAAATGCTGAAATGAAAACACTTCTAGAGAAAAATTTGGGTTTGATGAACTTGGTATTTCAGAATGAAAAAGGTAGAATCATTTGCTGATATTGCTTGTGCAGCTACACATGTGATATCTTTGCTCAGTGCTAACTTCAGCTCAAAGAGATTATTAAAAATTCTGTTAATGATCACTTAACACTTAAGATCTTTCCTAGGATAAAATTAATAATTAAGAATTTTTTGTTAGCTCCTGTTATTGTTAGTTTTTGTAATAGCACCATGTTATTTTCCTTCTTTATCTGGACATTTTAAAAAATACTGTTTCTCAGAATGAAAGCTCGTACTAAATCTGGACTACAGACTAACACTGAGAACAAGCCTTGTTTTAAATTGTTTTATTAAAGATGATTAACTGTTGGAAGGAAATATGGTCTCTTCAATGGAGTATTATGAATTCCTTACTCTACCATGTATAGCCTTCCTAATAAAGGTAAGTTTTTTGGTATTGCCCACTATATGATGATGCGGTTCAGTTTTAATTTTCCAATACATAAAAAGCTGTGCTATAGTTTTTCAAGAACACCTCAGTAATGATGTTGAACATTGAAAATGTATACAAGGAAATATTTAATGCATGACATTTAAGAGGCTCTAATGCTCAACTGTCTATTACAGCCACCCTATTTGTCCTATAGGATGTAGAAAATGGGGAAATATGTTCACAGCTAGCTGCCCCAATTTACACTCTTAGTCTTGATCAGAGATGTAAATAAATGCCCTTGGCGGGATACAGAGGCATCCGTGGTATAAGCCTTTGGCCTTTCTCTGACTCCACCGCCTTGGTGACACCCTCAGCAGTGGGGTGGACGGAAAAAAGAGGAAGCTACCTGAAGGTGCAGCCAAACGTGTACTAAGCAAGAAGTGAATCGAGTAGATCAGGAGCTCAAGGAACAAGCGCAGTTTCCCAAATGAGGGAAAAGCTCTCCTGCAGGATAAACCCACTTGTGCCGAGGGATGCCAGTGTCTTTCCATAACAAAGTGATGGGAAAATACGCCTTGTTGCTGCATGTTAACAATCTGACATGCATAAGTTCATCCTGCATGGTTGTCTTGACCCACTTGTCCACAGCTTGATAATGCATAGGGCTACTTAGCTATGGCCTTCCGTTACAGAGAGTTCTACAACACTCCACGTAAAAGTCTGTAAGGCTGTGTGCTCTTACCTGAATAGGTCCGCAGATTGGTTCAGTTTGCTGAAACACGCAGTTCTCTCTGTCACATGAAATAAGGTAACAATGATTGGTTTATGAGGATTTAGTACAGCAAAAAAGGGAGTATTTAAGAGGAAAATAGCCCTTAAAACTTGAAGAAATTGGCAGTATTAGTATAGAGGGAGTTCAACGACAAAGTATGCTTGTCTTCCAGGCAAACATACAAGCAAAAAGAAGAAAACCATATTTTGTATACATGATAAAATTGATATTGGGCACTATGGATTTGATCAAAACGGTAAAGCTTTTCACTCTCTTGCTGAGAAAAAGAGTGAGAAACTTTTGCCAGGAATAACGCCTGAAGCACTAGGACAGCTGATAACAAACTCTTCTTGCTTGACAAAGCACTGAAACTCCACTGAGAATGAGAAATTAGAAAAACATTTCCCTTAAGACCAGAACCAAGATTCTGAAGATGGCACAGAAACATATCACAGAGCTGAGGCTCCCAGCACCCACATTTAGCTTTGGAACCACAAACACTTGGTTAATTAGAGACAGCACCATACGTGAGACACTCAATATCATCTCCCACTGCTAGGCAGTAAGCAATGCCAGCCAACCGATTTGGTTGTAGTATGCTGCCAGATCTTCTTCAGCATGAGAGGAAACCATCTCTGTTGTCCAGCATCCTGACAGAGCATGAAATACGTTTTAGGGAGATGGACTATGAGTGCGGGAGCTTAAGATGGAAAAAGGCCAACAATTTCTAAAATTCAGCCTTTGTGAAGCAAAGAATTGGCGACAAGAAGCTATCAGTCTGCAGAGACAATGCATCCCAATCTTCACAGAAACTAATCTTCACATTAGCAGAGATGAGAGATAAAAAGAGGCTAGAGATAAGCTCAAGGATCTGCACTGAACCCAAATCACTGAGCATTGAAATGACAGTAAGTTATAAAACATTGCAAATAAGTGCAGGNTTTGCTGTTTATGTTAAGAATGAGTTTTTCCCTGTGAACTATACAGACCAGCTCCGACAACTTGTGCCACATCATTTAGCAGTTACTGTTACGCAGTCGTTCCTATGAGTAGCAGCTCGTCCCAAGAGCTTTCCAGTGTTATCTATGATTTTGGGAAGAGTTATTGCTTACAGCTGCCTAGGAATTTTTGGATGAATTATTTTTAAACCAATTCAACACAATCAAACCAGGCTTTGGCAAAACATCATGTTAAAGTGCTTTTGTGAGGATGAAGGCAAAGTCCCATTAAACTGCTGCCTGGCTTCTCAGCCACTGATCGAACAAACAGCTTGTGGTCCAAGGTGACGACCCCCTTGAGGCTAGATAACCCACCACTTTCGGATACTACTGTCAAACCCCTCGGAGGGAAGGCAGAGAGCTTTAGAGTCCGCAGTGAATGAGATGTCTGCCCTGGCAGTACAGATGCTGCCACAGCTCTCGGGGACTCAGCCAAGGGGTTTGAGGTGGGAGGGAGATCCTTGTGCCTCTAGGGAACTTCCAAGTCTCACGCAGCCTTGGGATTGCCTGGGAAGCTGCTCTTAGGTCCTAGGCAAGCACAAAGACTTCCCAGGAGTTAGGATGGCTCTGCGCTCCACATCATTCAAGAAAAAAGAGAGAGAAATGGTTTAACTTTTCCTTAAGGAACAGACAATCTCTCCCTTCCCCTGCCATGTACTGTCTCATTTGAGCCCTGAACTGTAATGCATTGCCAGTCTTGTATAAAGTGCCTGGGGTGGGGGGGACCTTTCTCATGGAAGAGCAGTCCTGAGTTTTGATTGCTTTTACTCTAAGACAATATTCAGAGACAATACTCTGCTTATCTTTAAGCAGATAGCAAGAGTGCCAAATGAAAGAAAAATGCAGCCAACGGGGACTGCTCCTGCCTCTACCAAGCACCTGCTGCCTTCTGAGAGACTGGTCCAGACAGAGTCTAAGAGCCACTATGGAAGTGCCCATGTCAAAAGTTGTGAAGGTAGCCCATGGATTTATTAAGCTGACCTACAATTTTGAAATTTTTATTTTGAAAGTCCTGTCAACCTTTGATCCACGTCTGCAATACTATTCAATTATAGACATTTGGAAATGCAAAGGAATGCTTAAATATTGTGCTCTTTCCAAACAACCCCAGCTCTTCAAAGCAGCTAGTGCACAAACGCTCAAAAAAAGGGGTGAGAAGGAAATGTAGGAATTGCCCTGATGCAGAGCTGGCAGCCTGTGCTTGCTAACAAAACTCTAAGCAGCCATGGCAGGCTACCGAGTGTGCTCTGGGAAGTGAAATGATGCCATCAGCATGCCATTGTGCTTGGTTGTGCCATTTATCACAAGTCATTTGAAAGCATCATGAAAAGGCCTAGAGATTACTCAAGAGAGAAGGCTGTTGACACTCCAGGACTGTAACACTGCTGATGCTGGGTGGAAATTCAGTAGCAAACCTTAATTTCACTGAAAAATGCCAGTCACTTCTGCCTGAAACATCACTGCTTTGACAAACATTTCCTTCCTGCTGCCTTTATCAATAGCATTAGTACCAGAACATCCCATGGTTGCACTTCTCTTTTACACAACCACACCACGTTCCTAAGACATTTCTCCCTCTCACTCCTTTCTAAATGACCACGTCCTAGCAGAAATGCTTTGCCTTAGTTATTAAGTGACTCATTGTGACTCTCCATTATTGAATTTAATCTGATTTTATTGAAACAATACTTCCTACAGAAAGTCCTGATTCTTGTCTTTATTGACAGTTCTCCCCCACATTTTGTCATCAGCACAACTAATTAGCTCACTCCTGCTTCTTGTGGCAAGGCAGTTAATGAAAATGCTGAATAAATAGAAAGGTATCCTAGAACAAATTCTTAAGACACTCCTATACTAATCCCTAATCCTCATTTTAGGTGAATACATTCTTTTTCAGTACTACTTATTGCTGTCTTCCTTTTATGTACTACTTTACTCATAGTTTTTATAGTCATCATTCTCTTTTTCCACTTAGCTAATAAGTTCCCATCTTCAACTGTACCAACAACTTTATAGCAATCTGAGTAACCGTGGTATATTACGTTCCCATTCTCTTTGAAGAATGATGTCTCCAATTAAAGAAGACTATGTTTGTGTGATACAGCCCACATTTGCTAAATCCATATTGCATTCTATCTCCTTTTCTATTTATCTCCATTTTATTAATCACTAATTTCTTCAATCTCTGTTCTAATGTCTACTGTATTATGGCAATCATCTTAATTGCCACAGACTTGTCTGGGCACTTTTTTTCTCCCTTCATCCTCAAAAATAGACATTACATGTGTTGGAATTCAATCAGATGGTATTACACTGAACATACTGTGATACTGTAAATGCTAGCTGTGAGTGCAAATTTTCTCAGAATACTAGGATGGATAATATCAACTTAATTTTTCTTCTTCCCCACTCTTTCCCCCATTTAAATCTTTTTTTCTTCCACCTATGATGGAGTGATGTCTATTTCCACACACACCACTCCCATTCACCATCTGCCTATGCTGTTAATCTTCATAATTCTTGAGAAACTAGGGTAGACTATTGATGTAGTTTGTGGGCCATATCTAAGATATCTTTAATCTCCACCTCATTGTCATTTCAATCCTGTTTCCCTTCTTCTTACTATGTTCTCTTGCTTTTTTCTGTTGTTTTTTTTTTAAATTCCTGAAGCTAAAGAATTCTGTTTTCTAATATTCTTTGCAAAATGTAACACAGTATATATTTTTTCAGTGATTTTATCATTTTATCCACATGTTCTGACCCTTCCTTGGGTGTAAGATTTTACCAGTTCTGTGGGGCACAAATTCCAGGTGATTTTGTCAAACCTAATTTGTATCCCTTGCCACCAGCAAGCAAGCCAAGTGTCTCGTAAAACATCACAATTTTCAGCATCACAATTGGCAGTTATTGACAGTCTCAGTGGAGAGGACAATGACTAGATTGGCAAGGAAAATGAATTAATTTGTCATTCTGAGTAGATCTTCTGTAACAAAGCTAAAGGAATTTGGCAGCTCATAATTGGAAATCTTGTTTTTTGCTGGCAGTACTCTATCTATACAGTGAATGATGCAAAGGCTTCAGAGTTATCACTCTGGTGCTCATTACTAATTAAACAGATAAAAATACTAGCCAAGAAATATCAATTCAGCTAATGAGAAACAAAAAAACAGAATGTGAAGCACACTCCAACTTGGAGTTTAGTATCTCTTGATTAACTTTCCGATCTGCAGCTTGGAGAGAGCCCTGTGATAGGAACAGGACTTAAAATCAGCCCTCAACTGATTCTCACAAGCATGAACTTTGAACTAGAAATTTTATGGGTCAGATGGAGGTTTTGCCAGATGCACAGATTTCAGTGCTTTGTGAACAACTACAGAGTTTAGAAATGGGGCAGGAGATTTTTTGACAGTATCAATCAGATCTCCTATCCATTGGGTCTTGCTGAGAAAGTCAGTGTCTAGCAAGCACTGTCTATACAACATGCAACATGGGCAATTCCCTTTGGAGGCCGTTTAGGAAATATTGTAACCATTTTCTTTTACAGGCTTTTTACTTACAGTTTATTTTCTCAACTCTTAAAGCACTGCTAAGCTACACATGCATTTGTTCTGTAGTTTCTACCAACGCCAGTACAAGCAGATGTGAGATTTCTGACTTGCTAGAATGGCAAACTGGTGGGTTTATACACTGTAGGACTCTACTTTTCTCTTAAGCTGTCTTATTTGGAAAACAAAATTACATCCTTCACAGTTTTAAGTGCAAAGATTGGGGACAGTTGTCCTTTAAAATAATTCCTCCTTTCCTTACCTGTGTTTTCTTCTACTTCTGGAGGATGATTTCTCTTCTGTCCCTTGGTATGGAGTATCTTTCTGGAGAATCCCTGTGCCTCCTTATTTCCTTTCAGCTTCCTTTTTGTTCCTCACTTGCCCTTTGCCATTTTCTGGTATTGAAGCTCTCTGTTCATCCCTGCAGTTCCGGGCCATGTTCAGGTTTATCTCTTGTTCAGTCTCCCAGTCCTCTAAGTCGTTACCTCAGGTTCTCTGCCTCCTACGCTGGTTGCTGAACTTTGCTTCTTGCTTCACTGTGTGCATTTTCTTTATTTTTTACCTCCCAAACCAAAGTGAGATGCCTGCAGGAGTCACAACAGAATGAAGACTGGGCTCCTCAATGCCTGCTTACACACCACCTGACAACCTGCCTCCTTAAAGCTAGAACTAATACATACACAGTATGAATAAGGATAAACAAACAAAGACTTTATATAATTTCATGCTTTCTGTGGATCACTTGATGACTTAGGAATGAACACAGTTGCAACTGAGGTGTGGCTTATACTGTTCAACTTATCTATAAATCTAGAGAAGGTCATACTTTGGTGACAGTTTGCTGATGATAACTTATGGCAGTGAAACTGAAAGCTGGCTGTAAGAGAGGTGCAGAAGTATCTCACAGTACTGAAATACTAGACAAATGGAGATGCTAATTACCATCGACGAATGTAAAATAATGTACACGGGACAAAAACCCTAATGTTGCATGTATCATGAGTTGACCATTACTACCCAGAAACAAGATCTTGCAGTTTTGATGAATAGCTCTGTGAAGACACGGACATAAGATGCTCATTCAGTAGCAGACAAAAGAAAAAAAAAAAAAAAAAGGAGAAGAAAGAAATTGAATGTTAGGGATTCTGAGGAAAGTAATATAAAACAGAAGACTAACATTATTCTGCCACCACTTGATGGTGATGAATCCCTGAGGCATGTACAGCTTGAACACCCTGTGTACTTCTGGTTGCTCCATCTCAAAAATAAAATGATAGAACGGCAAAAGTCTCAGACAACAGCAACAAGGACAATCAAAACTCTGGGATGGTTTCTCAGCCACGCAGGAACCACAGAGCAGACTAGAGAGATGGCTGAGGGGGTACTAAAACAGGAGTGCCGTTAAGAAGATAGAAGGGGAACGGTGTGTCCTCTGTTGTTCTTCTCTACAAGACCTAGGAGTGAAAACTAGTGAATAGTGAGTGCAAAGCAGATGACAAGAGGTTGTTATTCTTGTAACACAGAATTAAAGTGTGGAATTCCCTGATACAGAACATTCTGGGTGCTAAAAGTTCACATGGTTTGAATGGTGTTTGGACAATTTTATGGAAGAGACTGTTAAATCCCACTTTGCTTTCCCGTACTTGCACTCTTGGCTAGGAATACACCATTGGCTATTGTCAGCATCTACTGCATTAAACTGGTCTGATCTGTCTGTTTTATCTGAATGATTCTGGTCATCTTAGTATACAAATTATTCTCATCTCAAGGGAACAAGGACTGTGATGCTTATTTTTTGCTGCAAAACACTTACATTGTTTGGAGAATATTTTAAGTAACCAGTCAATAACAGCAACCAGAAACATTGTCAAAATTGGATTCCAACCTGAAAGTGCCTGTTTGGTACATCAGACTGTTTCTAGAAGGGGCTGGTGCTACCTTCTGCATTTCAGACTGGTCGACCTCATAGTAGGCTTGTGGCACAGAGGAAAATCAGTGAAAGAGCTGCTGACAGCTCTCCACACTCGTGGACAGGTGAGACTAGGAATGAAGGAAAACTGGTGCTCATGCTCTTCTCTTTCATTAAGCTGAGCACCCTTCCCACCTGGAGGAAATACCCCGAGTTATGGGCTGGCCTTTAACAAATTGCATTACTTTGGGGCACATGGTTGGTTTGACCAGAAGGTGAATCAGAGATTTAATGGGCAGAAATGAGAAGCTCATGCCTCTGCATTACTGCATGACAGGAATCTATCCTTGTGAAAGGAAAAGCAGCGGAAGCAAGGACATGGAGATGGAGTCCTCAGATATTGCTATTTAGCACTTGTAATTAAAACAAAATTAAATAATGAAACCAGGAAAAGTTAATAAATAAGGATGTGAAGATCTGACCTAGAGAATAAAAACTTCTGGGACTACTTACGAACAAGAAAAAATATATTGAAGAATATAAGGATGACAGGGAAACTTCAAATCAATGAGCAGGTACTGCAGTATTTCACTTTGGGACCAAACCACAGATACCAGGATGTATAACTGCATAATTACACTGACAAATGTTTAGCTTCCCAATAATTTGACATAACAAGATGAAGCAATAGACAGTACTCTTTGCTCTGAAGGTAAAATATTCTGGTGGTTAATTCTTTGCTTCAACAAGGACATAATGAACTCACAGAATTTATTCAACTGTCCTGGCAGAACCATAAAGGAACAATAAGTCAAAACCCCAAATCAACCAACACAGGGTTGATCCTTAATTCACAATATAACTCAGTTATATGCTCACCAATGAAACTCAATTTAGCTAGATTATCCCGAGCTAAGCTCACCCCAAAACTGTAGTAGGAGTAACTAACCTACTTTTCAGTTCTTATTGTTAAGGCAGTATAAAACCTGCTGCTGAAACCATTTACAATTTACCCCTGAGGACATTTTCAAGTAACTATTTTGGCTAAGCACTGAAGCCAAAGAGTACATACAGAAGTGCTCCTTGTGTTTCATTCTCTCCAACATACCTGTCTTTTTTTTTGGTCTTAGCAATGCCACCTGTCAGTCAATTCCCATACTGATATTAGTGATAGGTATTTTTGTTCTAGGCTATGACTGAAACTCTAGGAAGTGTGAGAGTTGCCTACCAGTGTTAGAAGGACACCAGACTTCTAAAGGATTCATCTTCCAAACAGAAGTTGTACATAAATTATGCATTTGTTCATACAGGCTCTTGTATGTGATTATTTTCTGAATGAGTACATGAGTCTTCATTCATACTGGGAGTAAACGTATAAAAGCAAATTGCCTTGAATTATATTTCTTTTCTGAGTTTATCCAAGTGAAATAAAGTAAAATAATATAAATAATTTTCAATAAAACAAACAAAATAGTAAAGTAGATTGTGACTGGATATCATCAGAGACTGCTTTTTCCCTTAGGGAGACCATCTGAAAGCCTGCAATATCTGCTAGCCCCTCTTTTAACCAGGAAAGCTGACAGAAAGTTCTCTGTGAGAAGTCTCAGCTTTATAAGGTGATTTATTTCAGGACATGAAAACACAGCTATGTTGATCCCCCAGTGGTGCATGCCCCATTTGTTCTCTCTTCCTCTATTTAGAGGAGAAATGGATATGTGGGTGTTTCTGAAAAATCAAAATGCAGAATAACTCACAAGGCAGAACTCAGCTAGAAAGATGGATACCTTCGTAGATTTAGGTCCATTTCTATATGCCAGGTCAGGTTCCAGTTGAGTCTGCTATTGAAGGCAAAAAAGGGGTTTTCTATACATCTTGCAGATCAGTTGCAGTTTGCAAAGAGAGACTGGTTTCACACATGGTACAAGTGATATTTGCTTCTTTATTCTGGCACTTTCTGTACAATCACATGTGCCTTTTAAATAAAAATTTAAAATCCCTGCCCTACAATCTGCAAACACACAGATGGTTGACCTCTTTGACATCACTGACTTCATTTGTTTGTGAAATACTGCTCATTCACCTTTCAAATTCCCTTTCACCTTTCCTTACCGCCTTCCTAATTTCCAAACATGACTGTCAATGTACATGATACGTACCATGTTCCTTTCCATTAGCATCACTTTTTTCTACATTGCCAATTCTTGAGGTTATAAAAAAGTGGCCAAAATGAGGAGGTAAAAGTAAGCCATTTCGGGGCCTTTGTCTTTGGCTGCCTTTCTCATTTGTAAGACGTCTCTGGCTGAAATGGTAAGTGGCATGCAGAGAAAAGCAGACTCCATGCTGTTTCTAAAGCTCTCTGTCCCATGAATAACTTATTTAGATTAATAATAATAATATTTTAACTACCTCCTTGATTCTTTAAAGTGTTTCTAAAAAATATTTGCATCCTTAATATCCCTTGGTGGGACACTGAGTTTGACCATGAGATTAAGTCTTGGAGCCAGGTGAGCAGAGCTGCTGTCATCTGGCTCCTTGCTGCCCGTTCTTAGCAGAAACTACTGAATTTGTTCCCTGCTCAATTTCATGCTTTATTTGGGTTGAAGGAGTTCCCCTTTCTTTGGATATTTATTAGCTTGCTTCTGAGAAGCAATTACTTCAGATGTCACAAAATTTCTTTCCTTAAACTGTGCCCCTGTGTTACGTTTTACCAGTTAATATGAGGATAATTTAAATCATTTGATACGAGAAAGAACTTAAAACTTATTGTCAGAAGGTAACACCTGGCATTAATTCTGTTTCCAAGAGTCATTCGCTTTCACTGACCATGAGACTGTAAGTGTGAAATGACTGCAGAAGCTAAGGAGAAAGCACAGCAGTAGTTGCTTCCTAGCTCTTGTTTGTAATTGCAGTCTCCTCATTCTTTAAGTAATTCCTTCCTACTTCTTCAAACGTTGAGGAAGGCTAAGAGGAGGGAACAGTGTGAAAGTACTGCTCTCGTTCTTGTTCCTTTCTGCCTTCTTGGGGTGAACCAGAAGACAGGGTAGATGATGGTAGGATTAAGATATGTTATAATGAGGGGTGCCCATTTCCCACGTGACAGGATTACCTGAAAAAATTTCTTCCCCCTCCCCTGAGACAAAATTCCTCCCTAAGATCCAGGGGCAAGGGGGAAGAGCACCCAGCCAAAACTGTACTTAATGGATCAACTGCAGGATATAAGCAGGAGTTATATAAATACATAAGATAAAATAAAGCAATGTGTACGAAGATAGCGAGTGTTAGCTCTCCTTTTAGCTGGAAGGATGTGTGCATATACTTTGATTTTTTGGAAGACGTTCAAAGAGTTTCTCTGTTTTTAGAAATACACACATGTTGCTTCCCATTATCCAGGAATGTTTCTCTTCTTGGGCCAATTTCTTCTGTACATGAGATGAATATAGAAAAACCTCCAGGTACCTTAAGGTGTTTAAAGTAATAAAAGCATAGAGCTGAAAACAATTTTTACAATGGTTTCATATATTTTTCTACTGTTTTAATCTACTTAAGGACTTGTTTGAGTAAGGAACACTTAGAACATTTGCTTAACACATCTTGCAAAAGATACATCATAATGTAAAATGTTGTTCTGTGATATTTCAAGATGAACAAGTACAAAAGTGTTCCTGTAATACATTTACTTCTTGGGTTTTTTTCACATAAAGAATAAAAGTGACTTGAAAAAGCATATTTTCAGTGTAATTACATGTAATGCTTCTCCAGTGTGTTTTTTCCTGAAGGTAGATAAAACTAATCCAGCCTTATTTGACTGGCTTTTCTTTAACCTACAATTCAGCCGAGGGCTTTGCATTTGCCTTTCGTCCTCAATACCTTTCTTCCTCTTCCTCTTTGCTTTTCTTTTCCCTTTATTCTGATGCCTTTCCAGTTGAATCACTCCATGTTCTCCCCCATTCTCTACTTTTGTCTCTTTCTCACACTTCAGTATCTAGCCCAGAAAGCCCCACATTTTGCTTCTTAGGTGCATTCATTCTATATTTCTGTTTCCTGCATCTTCCATGACAAAACAATTTTCTCTTCCAGTAGACATGTAGTATTCCTTAACAGAAAGTACTACTACTGTTGAGAAATTCTCTGTGTGAGTAGTAAGGTTGCTTAGATGAGAAGCTCTCAATACATACGGAATCTGTTATTGCTTTTTTTGTATCTTATTTTCACTTTGGATTTTCTTCACTCAGTGCTCAAATACACCCTTTGTTTGCTTGATCTTAGCAACTACTTCTAAAAGACCAATGAAGCCTTCATAATTTATATCCACTTTCTTCCCTCTTGTCTTTTCCTTTAACACTTTCTTCTCAGTATTTTTTCCATTTGTCCTGATAAACCTGTCTTCCTCTGCTTCTCAGTTTTCCTTATTCACATTCCTGACTTTTGAATCAGATAGTGGGTGATTCATTTGACCTACTTGAGATGCATATAGCAGAGCGAGACGAACTGTATCACAGAATTTCCTGTTTCTTTTTATTGCCATTAACTACCAAGGGATACTGGATGACTAGTTCAGATGCAAATGTCCATAATGTTAGAGGAACTCTATTGCATTGTTTTGCCCAAATAAATCCAGAAAGCAGAGAAAACTCAATGTATCACACTCTCGTTTCAGTCTGGGCCGAATGTGGAGGTACTTAAACAATTCATCCATTCTACCAAGTGTCAAGCTGGACTGATTGGGGGGAGCAGCAAATAGGATGAACTGGTTAGGTAGCAATCTCAGGCTGTTGCAAAGAAAGGCAAACATTTCACTGAGAAGATAAAACATGGAAATGCCATGCCAAGATATGTAAGTAAACCTTCTGTTTTATCAACATGCTCCAAGTATTAGGAAGGGCAAACTATCCAGCCTGGGCTACTCAGAAATAACAGCTATGAGAAGTTGAACAACCTGGAGTAATTTATCCTAAAGAAGAAACGTCTGAAGGGGATATGACATTAGCCTTCAAATACATAAAAGATTGATGAAAAGAGGAGAGGCACAATCTGTTCCCCCTGTCCAAGGTGCACAGGAGAAGATACAAAGAGCCTCATCTGCAACAAGAAACATGATTTAGAGCTCATTTTCTTCTATATTTCTGTAACTGTCATCAGAATGAAAAACATTTTACACTGTGTGTGTGTGTGCATGTGTGAGTGTATGTATATATTTTAAAAGCCTTTCACGTGAAAGCCAGCTGGTAAGTGCTAAGCTGTAAAACTGAGGCTCAGGTTTCAACTGGCTGGTGCCTAGGGAACAAGAAGAGCACTGTTTCTCCGATTCATAAAAGGGGTGTGTGCTTGTCACCATCTCTCTTATCCTTTTGTCTGCAGAGAAACTGGGCACAGCTTGGGGCTATCAGCTGAGAAAACAAGCCTTTAAATCATAAGCTTCAGGCGGTTAAGTGAAAAGTATCAATGTTTGGCCTTCTTAGAGGAGGGACTAGCACCTCCACCTTATTATTGTTTTAGGCTTTTATTTAATTTCATTGGGAACTCAGATATGAGCTTTTGTATCCGTTCGGTGTTTGAACACCTTCTGATCCGTATGTGGCTTCCACATCATAAAGACATAAAGGCCTCACAGAAATATGAGGTAGAGGGATATTAGAGAAGTGAAAGTTTCGAAATGAGAAATGAACTTTTTCCCTTCTAACACATTCAACAATATACAGACAGAACTAGCAGGGGAGACGTACTGAGGTGGATCAAAAGTGACAGAAAGACAGCTGTGCGTATGTGGCACACATTTGCTGGAATAAAACAGCATCTGTATACAATAAGCCTTGCAAATTTTGGGAAGGATTCGCTTTTCCAAGTTTTATTGTTTATTTCTTAGTGGCGGCTCTAACAAGCAGTGTCTGGCAAATCAGTGTATTTCTGAGTTGGCAGATGTTTGAAAGGATAATGCATATTTTCATCCTGGAGAGAACTGGACTAGGTTTTTATTTCATAAGTATTATACAGTCATTTCTTCTGCATCCTCTTCAGCCTAATTCAGTGAAGCATAAGTAAACAAGGCTGACAATGTAGCACAACTCAACTTGAAATAAAGAGATGGACACTTACTGACCACAGTAGGAAAAGTACTTGCTCTTTAAAATAATGAACATAAAGAGTAGTACTCTTTGATAATGTCAACCAGCATAGCACTCGTGATTTACATCATCTGATTATCCAGCCGATATTCTCAGCGTAGGATGTGAGGAGTATATTTTTTAATACCAAATACCACCTCACCAAAAAGTGAAAAGTGAAGTTTTATTTAAACTGAAGACTCAAGAGTAATATTTTTTATGTACCTTCATCATGATTTATTCTTCATCATTTATTCTTCATCATTATTTATTCCTATCAGCATATTTTTAACTTCAGACAGTACTACATGTGCAAGTTTTTGGGAGCCCTTAATGATGACAAGAATTAATTATTAAGAAGAATGATGAAAGATATCAGCCATCCTTTAATTTCTTAAAAAATCATCTTTCTGACATAGATACACTTCTGTTCAGAATATACATACACAAATGTATATATACGTGCATATCTTTTTCAGAACTTATGATCTTTTCCCAGCACCTCCTCCAGTAGCAGTATATTATTCATAGCTGTAATATTGCAACATGCTTACCATCACCTTGACATCAAAGGAAATTGTAGTTACAATTTACATTTAAGGTGGAATTGTTTGCAAACAGTACATTTTGCAACTTAAACTGTTTGTTGTCCTGTTGCCACCATAATTTTAAATTTCTGAATAATAATAGGTACGCTAATAACCTTTAGAAAAAGGAATATTATTAATAGATACTAAGAAGTAACAGAAGTTACAGAAAATGTCAAATCAAATTTTTGCTTAGTTGATAATGGTAATTCAGTTTTTTATTTCAAAACATCCTTTTTTCTTTACCTACTCCTATGAAATTAGTAATGGGTTTCCTGTCTTCTGGCTTAAAGAACCAAACTTCTTTCTATCAAACTGATTATAATGTTATATATGGCAGAACAACATGTTTTAGTTAAATCTCCCACAACTTAGGATGTTTCTGAACGCTGTATTAAGAAACTTGTGCAATAGGATCCTCTCTGCTGTGCCGTATGAATGCTGAAGAGTCATTAGGAAAGTCTGAGAAATCTGTTTCATGAAATGATGACAATGTTAGAGAGTCCGTAAGGAACTGGATAGCATACTTGTGGGGAATCAGGACCCAGATTGCTCTTTCAGTAAACCATTTCATATAAAAATGGAACACCTGCTGCTGGAGTACCTGTAAGAACCTTTCACCAATTCATCACATAGTCTTTCTGACTGTAGCTGGAAAATATGGTGTGAGGATGGGCTCTTTCTTTGCTCTGAATTTTTTTTTAAAAAGTGACTACCACTATCATTTATGCAAATGCCATTCCTGCTGGTGTGGTGAGTTCTGTCTTGGTCTAGAAAAATGCACCCTAAAATAATATTAGGTAGAGGGACACAACGAGTACTCAAACTCTACAAGAGTTAGGATTTAGTAAAAATGTTGCTTTTTCAAACATACATTTTTAAACTCAAAAATATTATGTTAACTAGAAAATGTCACACAAGATGAGTATTCACGTAGTCATGGAAAATGCTTTGCAGTGTACTGTTAGAATATTGTTAATGGGGGCTGATCACAAGGCAAAGGAGAATAGACTGGCAGACAATGTTAATTTCACCTAGATGATTTTGATATGACTTATAAAAAGTTGAGTTGTTCCATAGGAGAAATATTTTGTGCTGAACAATTTTGGCTGAGAAAGGAGAACAAAAATAATAACAGTGCCATCATGCCCCCCCCATCCTCCCCTGGTGCAATGAATCACAGTAGACCTAGGAGTAGCTTAGGTAAAAATTTTACTGATGGGATAGTGACCTGAATTCCATACTCACTTTTTCTCATTTGATTTTTTTAATATTATGTATTATGTTACATATTTATTATGTATTATATTACATTTCCATGTAAATAACATGGAAAACATTGAAGCGAATACCACTCTTGTAGGTGTCTGTTCTATTGTCAAAATATGTGTTCAACAGCTTTCAGCAGCATGTTAACAACCCATCTGACATCGAAACCGTGTTTGCTCTCGTGTTGAACCTTTGTCTTGAATCTCCACTTTTAACGAAGGGCAGGGCAAGAGGATTTAAGAGTGGCTGGCTGCGGAGGTCAGTAGGTGGGAGAAACAACAGTCCCATAACTCACCTTCAGTCAATTTAACTGCGAGACAAACTCAGGGTGATGAGAACTGTGCCAACCGCGTATGTGTGCTGACATGCTGCAGAGTGTGTTTCATGATTCATCAGCCGCACCGTGACTGATTGGCCCAGCACCCTGGCAGAGCCCAGAAATATTTTACTTGTCTCCAAATGTGTTTTGTGATTCTTCAGGCAATCTCTGATTGATTGGCATGTGGGACGAACCTAGATTTATTTTTTCCCCTTGCCCTCAAATACTTGTTTGATGATTCATCATACATACATATTGAATGGCACATTGGCAGAGTCCAAAGTTTCGTTACATCACAATATATTGTTTTATGATTTGTCAGGTAAATTAACTGCTTCCTGCTGACGCTTGTAGATAAATTCTGCTAGTGTGAACTGGAGGGAAGAATACGACCTTCAGCTTACAGCTAGTTAGGGCAGTGACGGAGGGTGGGCTCACATTGTTTGGCCAGAGAGAACAGTTCCTTTTGCTTCAATGTATAGTCAGTCATTGCACTTTTTAAACAGCTGAAAAACTTGCCTTGAAGAGACTGTGTTAGAAAAATGCAAGGCGAGGGCATAACTTTTATGCATTAATTCTTGTTAATATCACTCTGGTAACTGCGCTGAATAGGACATCCAAGCATGACTAGCGGAAAGAAAGACCTTATCGAAGTCTGTAAAGAGAGTAGATTTTTAATGACACTTTAAACTGTGCCACTCGCCTTGCGTCACCAAATCATACCACAGTTCTCTAATTGGCTTTTAACCACACACGCATTACTTGAAAGTCAAAGGAGAGATTTTAAAAGCTGGCAACAACTTTGGCACTGGCACTCCAAAATGGGACAAATTAGATTCTCTTTTGAATACATGTAGACAATTATTCTTGGTTCATCCTTTTTTCCCCCCTCAGATGAATAACATTTGTCCAGGGTGATGGATTCACAATTTGTAATTCAAAAAATGATTTATTTAGCATTACATGTCATTGTGTAAGAATTGACTCTGTGACAAAAGTTTCTGGGAAGTTGGTCTTTTCTTTTGTCTAGGAAGATGGATGCACTTTTTAAAGTCAGGTTTCCTCCCACAGTTATTGAAACACAGACACCATCACCTAAAACGTATACCTTATGAACCAGGAAAACTATATCCCATACGTTACTACACAGTCTGTGCACATTTCTCCAAACTCTGCCCACAGTAGTATATTTCCACATCTACAGAAAATATTTTATAGCCTGTTTGGAGTCAATGCAAAACCTTTTCTCAAGAAAAATGGAGCCTGAATTGTGGATGCAACTCTTACTGTTTCGAGAGATAAATATGAGTTTTTTATGTTTTCAACCGCTCTGCCCCCATAATTAGCCCATTTTTATGTCTTCTTTAGAACTGAGGAAGAATATATATTAAGCAAGGTGTCACACAGTGCAGTTAAAATTGTTGCTCCTGGAGTAATCTGAAGGAATATATGGAAAGGGAGAAGAGAAAAACATAGGGCTTTTCAAGTGCAGGGGAATGGAAAAAAGGAATTTAACTCCCTTCTGAGTGGCCTATAAAATAAAGGCATTAAAACTAAAATTATATTATGAGCTGAGAAATCATAGCACAGTAGTGAAAATCATGGAAGAATTGAAAAGGATGCCTTTTGATGAAAGTTGCATCCTAGGTAGCATTAAGCTCTTTGCCGGGAAGAAGAGATTAAGGGAACATTTTCTAATGAAGATGGTTTCCTAGATTAGGCTATACGGTTCTCCTGGTTGAAAAACCTTCAACCTTCCTCCTTCCTCCTCCTTCTGTGCAGGATTTCCTTCTCTGGGCTCGCCTCCAGGTGTATCTGTCACTGCAAAAGGGTGACCTCACTCTGCAGTTCAAATGGCAAAGAGCTCAGCCAGCGGGTGAAGGTCTCCCTCCCAGGCAGGGATCCAATCGCCTCTACAGCAAATGTTTATATTTGCCTTCCTTGTGACTTCATGAAGCTGAGACTTCATAATATCTGTCATGACTTCTGCAGGTCTCCGACATCATTGTGGGGTGCCCCCTTTTAGATCTTTTATAGCTCTTCTTTCCTTCCAGAAAGGATTGCTATCAATATCAAGCCAAACTTTTTTCTCCTAACCTTGTCTGCATCAAAGAAGTCTATCCAGGTTTGCTAAGAAAGAAGATTAGAAAAAAATCACTGTTTCCTCCTTAATTGACATACCCCTCTTCGGATTTTGGCTTACAATGACTAAACTTTTACTGAGGTCTCCACTCTAAAAATGGCTCCTTAAATTTTAAATTCCACTGCACAAGAGGTTTCATCAACTTATTTACAGCTGTTTTTAAAAGTAGTAGCTAAATGGGCTCTGCCTCTTTTTTTTTTTTTTTTTTTTCTCCTGACGGAAAGATCTCAAATGGTGTAAGACTCTTTTTCCTGCTTCTTGGTTTATCTGAATATGTAACAATAAATTTACAACAAATAATTAATATGATCCACGAGGGGGAAGTTGATGGAAATGAAAGCAGAAAAGCCAGTTGTGCATTTTTTAAATAATTTGGTTTCAGTTTAGTCCAAGCCATCATATTTTTTTTACCACATTAGGAACTAAAGCCTGAGATGCTATTTATGAGTCTTTAGAAACTGAACAAAAAACCAGTCATTGTGTTGGGGCCCCGGGACGTGCTCATGTTGCCTATGGACTGGTCTAAAAAGACAATGTGTAATATGTAATGCACACTGACTTGCATCTTGTGAAGTCACTTAGGCACTTGCCAAGAGCAAAATACTGGTGTGTAAACACTTTAATTTTACTTGCTGTGATTTTCTGTCATCTTGTACATTTTGTGGCCATTTATGACTGTTCAAACAGTGGAAAATTGTCCTCATAAAGCCAGGGAAGATTTTGAAGCAGGGTTATCACAAAATCCAAAGTAGATAAAATTGGGGTCAATGGAGTCAGTTTAAAGATACTGTTCGCTAACAGAAGACAGCTAAATTTATCACTAAAGCCTTCTGTGAATCAGATTGACAGATGTCAGCACTGAAATACTGTATTTGCCTGATACGGTTTATTAATTTTGTAGTTTAATTTTGTATTTAAGTCTTTTGCCAGCTTTGGGTTAAAAACCAGAGTTTAGAAAGCATGTATATTTTCATTAAAGAGTACGTAATGTCTTTTTAAACTTTTGCATTTTAATGTAAATGTAGAATGTGCTGTGGAAACACGTAGCAAAAAGATGGCTGTATTTGCACGCAAAACTGAAAACGACACCAACTCCCAATTTTATACATTACGAGTCCTGGGTACTTGCTGCTTAAAAATGGGAAAATAATGTAAGAAGATGTAAATGGAGGTAAATTAAAGCGATTTAGAGGGTTTAGTTATTTCTGGTGTTGCCATGGAAGAACACTTCTGGGTTCTGGTGTCCTTTCCCATCCCTTGAAGGGATGGCAGTCACCCAACGTTTCATGAGAAGCAGAGGCGGGTCTTTCGCCTGTCACTGTGTGAAGGTGGCATCATGGAGACCTCCCGCCTTCAGTTTAGCAGCTACAGCTGGGAAGAAGGAAAGCGGGCCACTCCTTCCCCATGCACTTGCATTTCTGTACATGCTTCTACACCTCCTGATCTCAAGGAACAGTAAGGTATCTGCGGTGTGATTATATGCGGAGAAGAAATAACAAGTAAGACACCTGATAAGCCACAGGTCATTATCTGTTCTAGAGAAATCCAGATAAAATTGTTGGTTAATTTTCAGATTCTTAGAGGAATGTAGTTTTATTTGCAGTTCATTTATACCTGGGCACTCTAAAATATAAAATTACTGTGTAATAAATAAATCTGGCCACTGTACTGTGAAATAAAATCAGGTTATTCTTGTACAATAAAATGTATCCTGACATTATGACTTGACAGCTATGGAAGAAGGGTCGAACAAAATTATTTTTTGAGAGAGTCTCAACTGTATAACATTCGGCATGCTTTGTGTCGTATGACCACCCATGATTGATAGTCTGAGCAGCGGCGCTGGTTCTTGTTTGTGTATTCACAGGCGTGAGGAAAGCACAGGCCTGGTGTACCCCTCCCTCTCCTGGCCCACGGATACTGTCAGGTGCCTTTATGTGTCTAGAACCGGCCATTTCCACCTCCTGGGCTTTCAGACTGGGGTTTCTCCGTTAATAACCTTTCCAAATAATTATTGCATTATCACAAGAACTCTGACTCCAGTGCCGCATCACACTGCGCCTTCATTGAATGTTGTCTGTAATTTATAGATTAAATTTTTATGAGGAAAAAACAGCTCTATCTGCCTGCCCAGAGAGAAAATATTTCTAAGCAGCGAATGAAATACTATTTTCATAAGGGCACCGAGTAACATTATGGGAAATACTTCCCAGACTGAAGACCGAAGTGTGCTTCCAGTTACATGTAATTAGTGGCAAAATCCAACAGGTGGCACAAAAGTATTTGAATTTTATATTGATTTAAATCATATGCCGTTAAATTACCAAATAAACTACAGGGGTATTTTTGTTTAAAAAAAAAAAAAAAGGAAAAGGAAAAGAAAAAGAAAAAGAAAAAAAAAAAGGAACAGTATTATCCCGAGGCCGCGTGCCTAGTGCCGAGCAGCCGAGGCGGAGGCCAGCGGCTCCCTGCTCCCGGGCAGCCGGGCCCCGAGCCCTCTCCCCAGCGCCCCGGGCAGGGGACACGGCGCTTCCCTCGGCCCCTTCTCCCCCGCGGAGGCGGCGGCTCGGCCGGCGGAACGGGGCGGGGGACTCCCACCGCCTCCGCGGCCTGCGCCCCTCTCCGCCCTCTCGGGCCGGGAGCGGGGAGCCGGGAGCGGGGAGCCGGGAGCGGGGAGCCGGGAGCCGGGAGCGGGGAGCGGGGAGCCGG
>VXBL01000332.1:2077936-2211332 GCA_013400195.1 Aramus guarauna | reverse complement strand
GCGCCCTCCGCTGGCCGCCGCGGGGACTGGAGCGGGGCCAGGAGCGGCTCCAGCCGGCGCCGCCTGCCTGCAGCTGTGCCCGGGGTAAGCGGAGTGCTGCGCCGCGGGGGTGCGGAGCGGGGCGGGAGGGAAGCGTGCGGTAACCTTCCAGTTCCTCCTCCGCCCCCTAAGCAGTGCTTGTGCAGTGGGGAAGTGAGGGCTGGCCAGAAGGGACTGTCTGGACTGGCAAAAGTGAGGAGAAGGCTGGCGGGACGTGCCCTGGGGCCACGTCTGCTCCCAGCTCTCAGCCCGGAGCCTCTTGCTCCAGTGTCGGCCTTGCATACGAAGCAGAGCCACAGTTGTGTCCTTGACCACTTCTTTTTCCATCAGTTCCTGTTGTCTCTTTGGACAAGCATCTCCTGATGTAAGAAACTGTGACTGTCTTTGCAAAGTAGATAAATCCATGAGTAAAGATCTTGGGCCTTAGATTATGCCAGCTAAGTGGTACTAATGGTGGTTTTCTAGCACCCGGAAGACAACTGAGATATTTTTTTTTTGTAATTGACTTTTACTGTAGGTTTTATGTGGGAGGGGGAAGACATGAAGGTTCTCAGACACCTGTGGAAAAGCGTTATAAAGGCATGTGTTGCCTGGGACAGTGACACCCTAGAGATGCAAGCACAGTTTGGCTTTTCACTTTTGCGTGTAGTATGCTATGAACATCAATTGTGGAAATATTAAAATGTTAGTTTAGGCCTTATGAACAGATTGACAACTATGGAACATTAGTTATGTGATTGCTGTCTTTATTTACTACGAAATTATTGTAGTGAGTCAGGTGGAACTTTACTGGCATTTTTGTTTGCAAACATGAATGTAGGAGACCTGTAAGGAATGGCTTAAGTTCTTATGCAGTGGTACGCCTAAACCTATGACTTAAGTGCAAGTCAAAGGTGTATTCGAGAAGTTGACTAAGATACATGAAGTTTGCTGAATTGACTAGGAGTGAGTCAGAGAAAGGGAGGTGAAAGAGAACTTGGGCAATTGTCATAAATTAAAAAGGGAGTGCTAATATGGCATAAAGTCTGTAAGACTTGGGCCTGTGATAAAAGAAATTAATTCATGCTATTTTACTTTATATGGTTATTCCTAATTAAACACAGGTATTGTGAGCCCACTGTCTCTGACTTGTTCTGGAGAGCAACCAAATCACACCACTAAGCAAATGAAGGAGCTACAGGCCTGAGAAGAAACTAGTTGTTAGGATGTGGGACCGGGCAAGCGCCGTGTCTGAGTTAGAAGAGATATCTGTAATATGTGTGCTACTGGGTTTGCAGCCCAGGAAAAGTTCAGAAGGTCAGTCTGGTAAAAGATTGAGGAAAAACATCATAGTTCATTTATCTTAATATCCCATTTTCCAAAATGGTCAGAATAAGTGAATGTAAAGAGTGGAGCTGGAAGAATTGAGTGTTTTTCTGGCAATTGGCTTGCCTGGCCAAGAGTTGCTTGCATGGCAGATCACAACTTTTGAAAGATACTGGGCTACCCAGATCTTGTAGAGGTCTGTGAAGTCTCCTTCCAAACCAGGCCCAAGAAAAACATGGCCAATAGCTATTTCCAACATTTTACCAGGACTGAAAAATTAAGGAAAGACCCCCAAACTCAGTTATTTGGTCCTTCTGTGGAAAACAAAACGAAAAATGAAAAATAATCTGGACATAAAAACCATACCTATAAATTTGGGTCGAGCTGATAGTCACAAGTGTCGGATATGAAAATCATTCAGCTGTTGGAGAAATGGAAGGATATAAAATAGAAGCAGCAAATAAAACTGCAAGAGTTATCCTAAAATTTTAGTTATGGTCTGGGCAGCTGGAGAGCAATAACACAGGTTTGGTTGAGAAGTGCACTGGGATGGTGACTCTTTGGGCAAGGAAAACTATTAGTAGATGTGATAAAAATGAAACCAAAATAGTAAACATATAGGAAATAAATAGAAACTGCAAAACTTTGGGGTTCTGAGAGTACCAGCAGGCCTTAGTGGCCCTGACCAGATTTACCTGGGGCCTCTGCCCACAGCCCATTTCGGCTCAGGCTTAGGACTTCAGGTGTCCCTCAAGTTATAGCATAAGTGTGCCTCCAGCTCCTGGAGGGGCCTCAGACCTCTGTTGTGGGTAGCTTGTGCCTGGATGGATGCCTTTAGATGTACTTTATTGCTTGTCTTCCATCTTGTCTTTGTTTTCCGGATTGACTTTGGACCCGTGTTGTAACCTTATTTACAGTCCTGTCTCCTTTTGTACCTGACTGGACTGCCTGCACTGACGCTGGACCTGGTTCATCGTTTTGCCTTGTCAGGGACTATCAGAGGGCCCTGTTACCAGTAAGTACCCTGCTCTGTGTGCTGTGTTCAGGTGCCGTGGGGCTGTGCCCGGGTCAGTGAGGGCATTGCCTGTGCTGGGTCATCCTCAGCTTGGGGTCAGCCTTCCCTTAGGGAGTGGCTGGCCCTTGCTGCTCCCTGATGCAATGTAAATCCTTCTAACTGGTTGAAATTAATTAGGCTGTGGTTGATAAACATGGATTTATCCAGAACCGAGATAACTGAGCCTGCAGATTTGATGTCTGAGATTTGCAGAAGAAAGCTGGAAAGCAAAAACAAGGGTTAACATAATAGTTGGTTTGGATTCCAATATGATAAATAACTGCTTAATAAGTGGCAGGGAAAACATCCATGGAAGTTCCTCATGCAGATGTGGGCTAGGTGAGGCAAATTGCATGAAAGCAGTATGTTTTCACAGTTGGGTTTTTTTTTCAGTGAACAAAGTTTCCTGGCTCCAGGGATAGAAACCATAATGGCAGCTATATGTAATGAATGGGAGCTTAGTGAAGAGGAAGGATTTGTTGAGTCTTGTTTTGAAACTTTCTTAATGGAATGAAATTAGCAGAATTCCTTGAAGTAGAAACAGCTTCCTGACGGTTTTGCCAGATAACTCTCAGAAACAAAAAATACTCAACAAAGAGGAGAGATGCTGCATAGGATGAAGCTGTTTATCTGGCAAAGTGGGACTAGAAACAAAGCACAAAAGGGAAGGAGAAACTCTTGTTTCAGGACTTTGGTAGGATTTTTTTAAAGGAACAAAAAAACTGTGATGGATGTAATGGATGGGGCTAGCATGAGCTGTTTTCTGAAGAACACTAAACCATTAAGTAGCCATCTGACCAAGTAACCTCATCAGAAAAGAAAGAGTTGATGAAGGTTATTCAATTAAATGTATCAAGAAGCATGGGTGTTCACTATCCCTGTCTCCTATTTGTATTTTGTTTCTTCAGGACTTTGAATTGCAAACTGCAAGAGCTGAAAGAGGTAGGATAATAAAGAATATGGTGTGGTATACATGTCTCAATATTTATAGCATGGTATGATGACTTCGTGTTATGTGGTAGACACTTCCGGAACTGAAACATTACTAATAATCTGTGATAAGTGTATGGCCAAAAATCTGAAATCAAGCTCAAATAAACCACAGCTGCTTCAAAAAGAAGTTGTGTCTTTTGGGCCTACGGTCAAGGAAGGGGGAATTTCTACTAGTGATGACAACGTATACTATATACGTATTACTAGTACTCTAAGCACTCCCAGATGTGTGCAGTCTTACAGTTTTTAAAAATAGCTGCTTTTGTGCATGGAGAAGGAAATCCATTTGAATGTGACTTGGCACTGACATGGTTAAAACCAGCTGTGTTGGCTTCCTTGGATTTCAAAACGGATTCTTGCATGCATGGGCTTGAAAAAAACAAAAAGTCTGACAAGATCAATGGCTTATATAGAAAATCAGAGCTTTATAAAGAGGAGTAAATGCACCACTGAGTGTTGGGTAAGTCTAAGGAGTATTTTCACTCTTTGGCAGTATGAGGAATTTCTGTGACTAAGACACTGTCTGCATTTGGCTCCTTAGAGTCAACAGTCCTGGTGGTCAGGCTCTTGATCAGCTGGAAAATCTGCAGAGTAATGATGTCATGATCAGACAGAGACATGGCACTGCTGAAGTCTGAGCCACAATAGATACTGATGAAAAGCCAATAGCGGGTTTTTATCAAAGCTGGAGAGAGGGTGATAAGTTTTCTTTTCATGGCTTGCAGTAAGTGTACACAGTTATTCTTTGAAAGACTGTATGGTTATGGGTTATGTAGACACAAATGGAATCCAATTACATTAAGTAACTGATGAGCATGGCTGTGGCAGCACAGAACTCAAGCTATAAAATTCAAATGAAGCTATCCAAGAACCTAAATTAAGGTGTAAGTACCCAAGCTGAGCTAAGATGTGTAATGCTGAGGTACTCGAGATGGCTGTCTGAAAACTAACATAGGTTTGACCACATGAGCGGTGGTCAAGTATTTATTACAATGTACATAAAGGCTAAAAGAAATGGAAAAGTCTTAGAAAAGAGATACCAGAAGGTATATGTGTAAAAGAAAAAATAAGGAAGATAGAGCTTGCATAATTAGAAACTTCTTGATAAAATCAAAAAGCTTGGATTTTAAGCTTGTAGTTTAAGTAATTGTTTTAAGAAATAGGAACAATTAGTATTTGATTAGTATGCTTATTGGTGAAATGGAAAAGGGGTTTCCAAGGCTATGTCATGTTTCAAAATCACCAGACTTCTGTCTATCTCCTACATAGGGATACCAGTAGCTCATATGAATCATGATTGACTAATGGCTTTCTCTGTGTAAATGTATCTGAAATTTGTTATGTGCTTTTTATCAGGCTGTTTATTCCTTGGGCCTGATGTTTGGAAATAATTTCAGAGATGCTGCAATTAGAGACTGCAGAGGTGCTGAAGACACTCCAGCTTGTATTGAAGCAAACCAAACATTTGTTGAGTTTTATATGCCAAAACCAAATCCCAGAAGTCGAGTAGGTCTTGAAAATATGGATGTAAGTGTTCATGCAAGTTTGTGCGAGGGAAAATGTTTTGCTTAAACTGAAATTCAAAGATTTGGTCTATTCTGATATAACCTTAAAAGGTATAAAAATGTGTAACTATTCACTTAAGCTGTAATCTTGCAAGAAGATGTGGTTACATGCTATGCTAGCAGAAGAATGGAGCTATGTAAATGCTCCCACGTTAGTGACAGGTGGTACACTGACAGTCTAAATGGTAGATGTTTTGGAAAGAGATTCTTGGTTATGTTTCTGCCATTGTGTTACATCTGTTCTACTGTCCTTACTGTGTGCAAAAGTGCATCTCCAATAACTTACACTTTGAATTGTTTTTTCTTGATTTTTGTTAGACTAAGTTAAAACCTGATTTTGAGGATTTTAATGCAACCTTGGTGGCTTTCAATTATAGTCCTTAGAAAATGTACTACATAATCCTCTCAAAGGTATTTTAAGCAGACACAGTGTAAACAGTTGACATTCTACATAGCCAAAAGAGTCTGTCCACAGGATCATTCACTCAAAACTTAATAATTTAAAGTAGAACCAAAATGTCCATTGTCCAAAATGTCGCATTAGGTTCTTTTGTTGGTATCTTTTGGGGTTAAAACCTCTGCTGGAACCATTTCCTAATGGTTGTAAGAGTCCAGTTTGGTTAGAAAGGTTTGAAAAGATCAGCAGGCAAATAACTAGGAGAGTAGGAAACACAGGACACCAAAGAAGAAAGGTCTTGGCTTAAAAAAATAAAGTAAAATAAAATTATTTTTAATGCCAAGTGTATTCTTGGGCTGTTTAGTAGGGCTTCCTGAGTACTTAGTTTCATCAGATGAGACGACAGCTCTGATAATGTCCAAAGCTCTGATGATACGTTGGCTAAAGAGACGTGAAGAAGCTGAAGGCTGAATCCAGTTGTTTCTGCTGCTATTCTAGCCAAGTAAGATGTGATCTTTTGGGAGAACTTTAAAAATAGTAGTACCACAAAAGGAGTTTAAGGAAGGTTAACAAGTATCACATTTCTTATCCTTATTCCTATTTCTTTTCCATTATATGGAAAAATGGTGAACATGTTGTATGGTGAACCAGCAATGTATTGGCTCCCAGCCCTTGTTTTGTATGTGGCACGGGTCCTTCAGAAAGAGGCCACAAACTCTACTCTACTTCTGAAGTGAATGGGAGATGTCTACTACATCTCCTTGCCAGTGAGGATTAACAAGGAGAAGAAGTGCTTTGTGGGAAGTGAAAACAAATAGATGACCTGGAGGGGAAGGTGATCAGGTTGAGAAGCACCAGTGATACTACTATGCAAAATGGGGAAGTTGAGATCAGAGATAAGTACACCATCCCAGCAGCAAATTAAGATCCACCAGTTGGTTGAGGCCACCCAGGATTGCCCACCCATGTGGGCACTGTGCTAGAAATGACCCCAAATGGATCAAAAGTGACCGCGGGTATTTAATGCAGGGTGAGCAGATCAGATTTTCCAGTTAAGGTTCTCTTATCCTGGAGATAAGTGTGTGATCACAGAATGGACAATTTTGTGACCACAGGATAGAGTACTCCTAAAGAAAAATGGAAAAAGTGTGTTGTTACCAGTTGAACTTACCAGTTCACTAACCTAGTAAGAAGAGGGCTTTCTATAAAAGAGAAAGCAGGTTAGAAAAGTGTAACTGTGTATATAATAGTCTTGAACCAGGACAAAAGCTAGGAGGTACAGCCTTATTCAAGTCTATGTAGACAGTTGGCTCAGTCTGATGGACCTCTTAGAGGTCCATGATAAGAAGGAATAAGCAGGAGGAAACATGAAGTCTTAATACGTGATCAAAATTATGATTTAGTTGAAACAGAAGAGAGGTGATGTGACATGACAGAGAAGTTAATAGGGGATTTTGTCTGGGGAAAGAGTTGTCAAAATATCAAAGAGGTGCGTTCTCATATTCTGAGATGCAGACTGCAGAGGAGTGCTAAGCCTGCTCAGGTTTCCTCAGTGATGAAAGTGGAAAAACCCCAAGACCACTATAATAATGGGAGTTCATGACAAGCCACTGAACCAGAATGATCAGCTGGATAGGAATTTTTGCTAGTGATTTGTAGAATTGTCCGGAGTACAAGATTTAGTGATTAAATAGAGGATTTTAACTGTCTGGATTTCTGTTAGGAAAAGAATATAGCAGGACAAAGACTATTCAGCAGGTCCTTGAAATGCCCTGGTGATGTTTTTGATACAAATTGTGGAAAAAAGAAAATGCCCCAACAGCTAGAGATGAAAGTATTCTAGATTTGATTTTTGCTTTTGGGAGTGAACTGAGACTGTTGAGGCTGAAAGTAAGATAGGTAACAGTGATTAGGAAGTGGTGGCCTAGGAGGACTCCTGGCAAGAAAGAAATGGTGAATTTTAGGGAAGTAGACTTCAGTAAACTCAAACATCTGGAAGATATAATTTTCCAGGAAACTCGTCTGAGAGATAAGGGATCCAAAGGGAGGCAGAGATTCCTTAAATACATAAGGAGTAAGGACATACACAATTTTCCATTTTCCTTGAAAGATAAGAAACATAGTAAGATAGCAGCATTTTAAAATCAGTTGTTCTTCATTTGCCTCAGGTGAAAGAAGGACACGGAGAGGAAGAGGAAAGATCAGGTTACTCTGAGAAGCACAGCAAAATCAGGAAGATAATGGCACAAAATAGGAAATAAGTTGCATGAGTAGCAAGAAATAATTGGCTGCATGCTCTAGCATTAAGAGGAAAGTCAGGGGAATTGTCATTCTGTGGATGGACAAATTTGGTTACTTTGGACAAATAACATGTAGGAGGCAGATGTCATTAATGTGTTTTTTGTTATCAGTCTTCACTAAAATGATCAGCTGCAAGTGGTAGCTAGTTCAGTGTGGTGCAGAGAGAAAGAGATGGGAATCTCAGCCTTGAAAGAGGAACACACAGTTTGGAGACAGTTAAGCTAAGCTTAGATATTGCCAAATTGGCTGAGCCCAAGGTACTTCCTTTCAGGGCAACTGCAGAATTATCTGCTGTAATCAACAGCTTCTGTAGCCAGACCTGGGATGGGGTGGTTGCTTATAGTTTTGTAGTGTGTGAACTCTGTGTTGGCAACTGGAAGGAAATTTGTGTTGGTATTTGAAGCCATTTTCTGCTGTTCTGTCACTGAGGAGTGACATAGCTTCCTGTCCTACAAAGTTATTCTAGTTTCCCACCTGTAATTAAATTCTATGAAGCCTGCTCTCCTGGGTATTAAGATATACAGCTGCCACACCAAAGGATTTTAGACTGGGGTGTGGGGGCAGCAAGGTTTTATGCTGGCTTTTGTTATTTCTACCTGAGGAAGCCAAATAAAATAGTTTTTTTCAGGGGTGAAAGGGGATGGGGGTGTTCAAGTATTTGTTTGAACTGTGTGATAGAAACAGAGTTAATAAATTCTTGAGCCATTTTATGCAGCCTATTTTCACCTGTAGCATGTTATTCTTCTGAGCTTACATGTGCATGGATTTAAATAAGGTGTTTTTTGGCAGGTCTTGCTCATGATAGTTTCTACTCTGTCCTCTGATGAGGAAATGAGGGGGGAGGTTGCGATCTCCTCCCTATTATATCTGTTGGTATTACTGTGAAGAAGCTTTACTCTTTCCAGTGAAGAGTACATAATGCTTGGAATTTTTGGTACTTTTACCTCATTCATGATAATTTCTCTTCTGTATTCCTGTTGTTATCCATGCCAATCTGTTTGAAAACAGATGCAAAATACTAAATTAGCTTCTGGTCCAATTTAGACCATCATTAGTCTTTGTTCAAACTCACCAAATCATGATCTATTTTTTTCTTTTTTTCCTGTAGTATGCCAGGAAAATTTGGCAAGTCCCGTTCAATTTCTATGTTGTTGTAAAGGTTACATGACCTCGATAATCCTTGCTGCATTTTTTGGCTCTTTGCTTGTAGCTAGTAGCCTACCCTGCGATGGTTCTTAATTTAATCAGATCTAGAGTCCCCTTCACATGTCTGGAATACAGATTCCTAGTTATCCTAGCATCTTTGACTTAAAGACATTCCAGTCTCTGAATTCCTCAGTTCATTTGAGTTCTCAGAAGAGCTCTCTAGATTTACTGAAGTTTACCCTTTTGAAGTTGATAACTGAGCTATGAAACTATTATTTTAGCACTTGATTTAATTTATGCTAACTCAGCTTTCAATTATAAACTATTTAATTCTTCATTACATGACAAAATCAAATTTAAATAGTGTATGTTTTTGTTAGCTCTGGCTATTTGTTACACAGGTTTGTTGGCTGTAACATCCAAGAGTGAGTTGCCTCTACCCATATCATTAGCTGCTATTACTGTCTATAGTTCTAATCTTTTTTGGGAAGTTCTCCTGTCACAATAGGTATTGTCACAATATCTAATAGTATTTCTCTTACTGTGATCTTTATCCATATTTATATCTGACCAGGGATCTCTTATAATCTGACCAGTGATCTTTTAAAAATTTTCACCTCGATTCCAGCAGAAAATTTTTATCTTTTAAAAAATGGACTTTTATCAAAAAACATGCTTTCCTTCATAACGCCTAACAGCTTGTTGCATATCCCACTGCTCTCATCTTTAGTATTATCTTTCCTGAATGGTATCTGTCCTTCTATATATATACTCCTGTTCTGAATTCTGTATTATCAAGCTTCTATATTCTCCTTAACATTCATTTTCACATTCTATAAACATATTTCAAGATCTTCCATTGTGTTGAGAAAGCTTCTGAGAGTTGTTTACACATCAGAGTTGTTTCTTACTCTGTTGCTTATACAGAGTAGACTTGGGCATGTCATCTCCTGTTACCTGGTTGCTGTTCACAGTCTTAATTCTTTTTATTTACCATGTGTTCTCCTGCTACCATAGGTTTTTTAGATCCATTTCTGAATTCTCATTTACTCTATATTTTGTCTTTCCACTAGTGTTTGGAGATTTGTCATTTCTCAATGTTTAAAACTGTTCTTATCAGTTGTATTGGCTTTGATCCCAGGTAGCTATTCCCCTGGAATTCAAGTCAAATTTATCTTTTGAAAAATGACTTCCTTCAATACATGCATCTCAACAGTCAAACATTACAGTAGTTTCCTTATACCACTCATAATTTAGCTACTGGTTAGTTTATTCTTTTACTGGGCTTTTTACTCCTTCTCTGGAGACTTGATGTCCCTGAAGTTCGTACAAATGTTTACTTGTTGGCAAGTCTTTCCTGAAACAGTTTTTTTCCAGTGGGAATTGGGCAGTGTTGGTTTAAGGGTCTGTCATTGTTTTCCAGATTCCTTATGATGCTTCTCAGTTGCAGGTCCACCAGCCAGTTGCCCCTAACAGACAATACCATTTTGGATTTTGATCCCTTTCCATGACCAGACTAACAACCAGTAATAAGGAGGCTGTGGTCACACAGACCTGCCTCTCGACACAGTGCTGTGAATCTCCAGCCTTCTTCTCTGTGTGCCACTTTTAATTCTGTCTGGGGCTCTGAAGGTCCCGTCTGTTTTTTTTCAGTGGTTCTGTGTACTGACTTGATTGCCCTTCAGATTCCAATGCCTGGTATTGTCGTCTTGTTTCAGAGCTAGCATCCATTTTCTTCCTTCTTGCTACCCTTATTTTTCCTTTTATTCTCCGAGGCATCAAACCTCCTTCTCAGTTCATTTTCATATTCACAAGTCAGTCTAGTCCTTTGACTTGCCCTTGTCTTTTTCTTCCATGGGCTGCCATCTGCAGCTAGCAATGCTTTTCATCTCCTTTTGTTGCGGTATATAGCTGAAGGTTTCATAGAGATGTTCCTCTCTTCCTTTTTTGTCCCAAAAACCTGTGTTAGAGCTAACATCATCAATTGAATTCTCAGTCTTTGAGTCCACTCTGTGTGTGTGTGTGTGTGTGTGTGTGTTCCAGGTGTCCACTGAGGAATAATGAAGATCCCACTATTTCATTATCTTGTATCCTTGACCTAGTGTTTATCTTGTGTTGTTAAACTTTATATTTTACCAATCATAGGGGACTTCTTATAATAAAAGTTCTCCTAGTAGAAGTACTTTGACTGTAACTGGCTCACCTCTTAATCATATCTTGGATGTGTGAAGGAGTTGTATTTTAGGTTTGGGTTTTGGATTTTTTTTTTTGGTCATTTGCTGAAAAGCAGGTTTTTCATTGCTGTAAATCAGTTCAGAACCCCTTCCAATTTCCCAAAATCATCTTCAAACTTAGGATACCATGTAATGCCCTGATAACAAGTGAATGTCACAAACACCCATCTTGACCTGGGCAAGGATGGGCTGCTGACGAGGGAGTGTTGACCAAGAATGGAGCCTGCCGAGGCAGGATAACGTCTTGTGAGACCAGTCCTCTATTCCTGAAACATGTAAACAAAGACCAACTGTGCCCTGTGCACCACGTGCCTGTGAAAGATCACCACTCACTTGGTCAGCCCTGAAGGGGGGGGGGCAGTGAGACCCCCAAGACCCCCACAACCCCCCAACTCATTTCTAGAACATTTCTGAACATTCCTGAGCACATACTACGCCTGATCAGTGATGACAGACCCCTGCCTATGGAGTGGGCACATTGGGCTATGAAAAGAGGAAACATACGTTTTCGGCATGCACCCAAAACCTGAAGATTACAACTATGAGGAGAGAACATTGCTGGATCCAAGGGTGGTGATATTTTTTTTCTCTCTCTTTTCTTTCCCTCTTTCTTTTCCTCTATCACTGTCTTTGTCTCTAACAATTTTTGGCACATTAAGGTAATATTGTCACATGTTTTGCTAAACCCTTACCTTTCATAGTTCTGCTAAGTTCTGAGCATTGTTGTGACTTTTGCCAAGCCTCTATCTTTTGTAGTTCCACTGAGTTTTAAGTAAATTTATGATTGGTTTGAGCCTCTAAAGTAATTGTCATTACTCCTGATTACTACGCAGAGAATTAAAAAGTTAACCTTACCCTAACCCCCTGAGTGGGATGGGACACACCAGAATCAAGGATAGTCTTGAAAATAACTAAAGTTGGTTGTTTTCCAAGTGTCTGGAACTTATGGGTTGGTCCTCTGCCATTTTGCTATTCTATATTTGCAAATTATTTGTTTCTCTTCTCTTCCCCTCCTTCTCTCTCTTTTCTGCCAAAAGCACCCCAAAATGCTTCAGTTTAATGATTGTTAATTTGTGGCTAGATACAAAAACTTGTAGAGACTACCACGCTGGCAAGCGCAGCTGGTGGAGATAACAGCAGTGCTGGAGTTGAACAAAGAATCTATTCAATAGGGCCGGATGAATGAAGGTGTTCTGGACCTGAAGGTGTTAATGAGTAGGGAATAGATTTCCCAGGTTTGCCTGGTAAAAAACCCTTAATGTTAAAAAAGGTAGGTTCTAGTTCCCTGACTTGATGGCCTCTGGTAGATGCTTGCTGAATACCTCTGTGGCTCAGGCGCATGTTTTCCCTTCAAGGTGTGAGGCCATGAACCTCTTTGATGAGGTCAGTGCTGGCCACCATGGATAACGGGGACTTTGGAAGAAGCTCTTGCAAGAGCCAGCTGTGACTTCTGCACACACGCAGGGTACGCAGAGCAAAGCTGAGACTGAAAGAAGCAAACCCCTATCATATTTCCGTACCCTGATTTCCAAGTAGGACTTGGTATTAAAAGTGTGCAATGAATGCTTCTTTGTGGGAAGAATGGGGTAGCTGAGAGCCTTGTTAGTACTAAAATGTGTGGAAAACGTGAAAGGAAGTATCAACAGTGTTTCACTTTGTAACTGCAGGGCCTTTGAGGGGAAAAAAAAGAGGAAAACAATAGGAAAACAGCAAAATGACTGGTTTGGGGTGTTTAATACTGTTTATTCTAGAATGAGACTCATGCTATGTGGTAAATAAAGCTCAAATTTAATTTAAAATTATCAAGATAAAATAGAGGATACAAGGAGGTTGTTTTTTTAAAAAAGAGCTTAATGTATAGGCAGAAGTAAAACTTCTCCAGGTGGAATAATTGTCATTAAAAAACCCTAAAAACTTTCTGACAACTCAGAGCAAATGCATATTGCCTGTGTCTGTTGTGGGGGGAAGTCTTTGAATACAAAACGAAGGATGCTATGAGTGAAGAACGTGAGTAAACATACCATGACTAAATAAGGTTTCTGCAAATGAGAAGAATTCCTTAAAACTGTTGAGACTGTAGCCAAATGAGAACAGAAATGCAGTTAAAAAACAATGGGGGAAGGGGAAACGTGTTCAGAGAACTGAAGAAATAACTTGCAAGAGGCAGGGACATGAATAACAAATGACTTTTTCTGGTATGTTCAAATAGTAAGCCTGCTGGAAACATGTAAATCCAAGAGGTGGTCAGCATATGAAAGAGGAGACAAAATAGCTGAAAAATTAAACTCTTTTTTTATATGTATGTACATTCAAGAAGAACTTGGTGACATTTTATAGATGGTACTCCTTTTGATGGGGAAAAATGTTGGAGGATCTTTTTAAAACCTAGTTGTTGATGGATGAGGTCTCTGAGCAAATGGACAAGAATAAATCTCCAGACAGAGATGATGTTCACTCAAGAGCTCTATAGAAGTTTGGAAATGAAACAGCTGAATTACTGAGATACATGACCAGTCATTTAAATTTATCTTGGTACCAAAGATGGCTAATGTGGTGCCAGTTTTTAAAATACTACCTCTGGGGAACATCTAGGGAACTACATGCCAGTAAATTCGGTGTCAGGTAAGCTGGAACAAACTTTTCTGAAGAATATAAAGTGGAAAATATATACTTGGGGTAAGCCTTCATCTTTTGTTAAAAAAAAAAAAAAAATCAGGTCTGTCAGTGTTCTTTGGATTTAATAACCATATTTCCAAAACCATTTTATCAAGATTTCTCACCAAAATCTTCTAAGTACTAAGAGACCATGCAGTAACAGGGAAGATTCTCATATGGATAAATAGTAGATTATAAGCTAGGGAAAAGGAGATCTTGGGTAAAACGTTGTTTGTCATAGCAAAAGGAATTTGCCAATGAAGTCTACTATTCTGTGCTGCAATGTGCTTTTTAGCATATTCATAAATGATCAGAAAAAGAATGAATACTGAGGCAACAAAGTTTGCTGATGATACCATCTACCGATGATAAAGAGCTGCAAAGCAATCCAAGAATGTTATGATAAAACAGCTGATTAAATTCAGTGTAGATTAATAGATAATGATGCCCTTAAGGGAAAAAAAAAAAGAAGAATGGTCCTAACTTTACATATTCTTGGATGGGTTGTGAGCTGACTATTACAACCCTAAATCTCATTCTGAGTTGTAATAGATAGCTTTATGGAAACAGGAGAGCAGTGCTCAGTGGCAGTCAAAAATCAGATGGAATATTACGAATTATTGTGAAAGGAACAGAGGACAAATCAGAAGCTCATTATGCCACTTTGCAAATCCATCATGTACAATCATTGTGAATATAGTGTGGAATGCTAGTTTCTCAAATTAAAAAGAATATTATCGAATGAGAGAAAGCATTTGGAAGAAAAAAAAAGGAGACGAGAATGATGTAAGAATGAAGTATCTGAGGTTTTTTATTTTTGAACAGAAAATACATGAAAATAAAAACATATGGACTTATTTTCATGCGTGATGTGACTGAAGAGCTATTTACTATCTCTCTCCCCCCCGCTTTTCTTTTTTTTTTTTCCCCCCCAACTATTTCCATGTTTTGTGGTCAGGTTATGGGCAATATGTGGAATGAAAGTATCAAAAAAGAGGCTACTTTGTAGCTCACGACTAACAGTTGACAAAAGTGACTTTTTACTGTGAAGGAAGCAGGTTTAGACATATATGTGGAGTGCAGATGCTGCCCTCTGACCCAGCAGTCATGATGGAGGATCCAAAATACTGTAAGAATGCAAGAAAACATATATAACAAAGTTGGTGTCCCCCAAAAGCACGTGGAGATGGTCATCATGTTGCCATTCTGGAAGAAAAAAAAGAAGTGCACACAGTTTAAGAAGAGACAAGACTTGTAGTGGAATTGTATCACATCAAAAACATATCCACGTGTGATAAAACTACTGCGAGATTAAAATAATTCCTGATAAAGGCAATGGATAATATTATATTAATGTGATATCAAATGGGATTTCTTTTTCTTTTTAGTTGAGTTGAGCACTGGCATGTAAGCCACAAGCATTAAAACAGATGATAGAAGTGGCCAAAAAAAGATGGGTATACTTCAGGGCAAGGGCTTCTGAACATAATATCCTAGAGGAATGTGGTAAATACAAAGATGAACAAAACCAAGGTGAAAATGTGAAAACAATGTGAAAATACATAAAAGTCTCAGCATAAAAAGATGTTTGTAATAATAAAATAATGGCAAACTCTTTTCACCAGGGGACAGTAATTGCTGGAGGAATAAGGGGAATTTGAAGAAATGGTTGAGGGCTTTATCCTGGAGGAAAAAAAAGGAAGTTTTTATGATGCACAGAGCTAAATTCATTCAATTCTTTCATGACTTGTGTCCTGCAGCAGAGTATGATGTGCTTGTTGCTCTGGAGGGCCTAGGGCAAGTAATCCATAGAGTGGGTACAGTTGCTGTTATCTGTAGGGGTGGAAAAAACCCACACTCGATAAAACATTTTCTAAATTAATACATCCTTAATAACGATATATGTAAAAAGGGTAATATTTTCAGTACTGCAGCTGGAGATATCCCATAAGTAGTTCTTGATGACCAATGTTTGTTTTTTGTTTTCGTTTTTGTTTTTGTTTTTTAATTATTCTTGATGCAGTTATAGTGGTCTGGGAAATGTCCTGGGAGAAAGAGAAGGTGTACAAACATCTGCATGTTTTCAGCAATCTGTTTGGAAAACATTGTTTCCTCAGACTGCTGTATTAGTTATCATGGGCACCCAATGCATTTCACAATAAGGAAAGTTAATACTGCAGTGAGCACTAAGATCTGTATACAGAACCTTTTGATTTAGGGCAAAACTCTAGAAACACTTTGCTACATGATACAAAGGAGGCTTTGAAAAGAGCTGGAGCTCTAAGCTGAAGTGAATCGAGGAAAGGTGTATACAGTCTTGTGGAACACCATCCCTTGGACAAGCCAAATGTGCTTTAAATGGTCTTCAGATGAACAGTGAAGTTTATGCTATTAGGGCTTGTGCCATAAGAATACATGTATAAATAATGTCTTAGAAATGTGCTAAAACTACAGGCAAAGAATGAAGCAGAAAAATCCATCTGGATAGCACGGGGAAAAAAGATCCCATGCAGTAAAGTGAACAGAGTTATTAGCCTTGGCTGCCCATCTGTTCTTCAGCTCCTCTGAGAAAGCCCTCCCTGAAAATGCTGTCACTAAAAAGGTCACCATAAAATCAAATCCATTTGGGCTAGCCCTCATCTACTTTAGGAATGCCTGCTGTTGGGAGTTTAGGCTGTTTGCAGAGAAGTGTGGGTACAGCTATGCCACCACAGGGTTGTGAGGATAGTAAAGCCTCTCCTGAAGAGGAATGTGGAGTCTGATTGACAGTGTACTTCAGCTACGGATGGACAAAGTAGAGCTTGGTTTGCTGCCTGCTACCCCAAAATACACATGGCTGCAGAGTCAGAATGTTATGTTCCAACTGCAGGTGTATACAGGCAAAGCAAAATGAAAGCCTCAGCATTTTGGTGTTCAGGAGAAACCCGTAATTCATAAAAACAATGCTGTATTATGGTGTTACAGAGCTGAATGATTCTGTAGTGGAAAAACAGAAATAGTTGGAAATACTGTGTTGGAAAAGATAGTGTTCCTGATATATCAACATGTACTGCAGAGAAGTAGATGTTTCGTTCTCTGCATTCAATAGGACATGGATTAGTGGTCATTCAACCAACCATTTTACTCAGGAAAGTGTTAGATAGAAAACAGCTACAATGGGTAAGGTGTCATTGGTGCAGGAAGGGACCTGCTGGTTAGAAACAAGTCCCATGGCCTCTACAGCCATTTTAGGGTGTCATTTTCCTAAAATGAGATGGAATGATGACTTACCACTGTGAGAAGATATTACAGAAAGTCTCAGAGTGTTAGGTAGTAGGTTATTTTATTTTTTCTTGGGAGAGGAAGATACAAGTAAAATATCTCAAACTGCCATTGCAAGAGGTTTTTGGATATGGTGGTTGGTTGTTGTAGAAACTCATGTAAGCCATAATCAATCAGTTAGATCTTGTACATTAAGTGAAACGTGCTTTTGCCAGGCTTCTTGACTCTGAACATTACAAACCTCAAGATACAGAATACTTTTGTCTCATTGTTCCAAAGAATATTTCAGATTGGAATATCTTAGACAGGAAAAGTTGCAGAGCATCCCAGCAGAATTAACAAGAGCTTCATGTTGTAGGCGTTTTGCAAGGAGTGGTGAGTTCAAATCTCCTCAAGTGGAGAGTGGTTAAGTAAGCTTGTGCATGTTATAGGGCGGCTGTTGTAAACCTGGGGGTCTCTGTAGAAAAAAAGAGCAATGTCCTTGGTTTTATGTCTAACTCTATCTCTCTGTTCCATTGCTTTGCTGATTTTGCAACACCCATAGTAAAAAATAAAATATTTCTTGTCAGAGAAAATGAAATATTTTGTTTTGCCCCAAAATGAAAGTAGCTTTGCTTTTCCATATTGTTGAGGAGAAAACGAACACGTTCCTATCTGCTGCTGTCAAGCAATGACTTTTTCATTTTGCTTGGTCAGGTTTTTACGTTTGTTCTCCAAGCAGAAATCCATTGTTCACGTAGCCCTGCTCTCTGTCTGCTAGTGATCAGCTGCTCCCTGCTCATGTGCAGCATGTAGGGCTGAGCCTTAATATGTGTCCTGAGCCCTTACACGGCAGAGAGGAAGGCACTGTGGCCGTCTGCGCTCTGCTCAACTCAGTGCGATGTAAAGCAGTGCCCCACATCTGTACGGATGCTTTCGTGTGGTGAAGACGGTAGAGGGTAAAAGGAGTAACATGGTAGTTTCACTAACGTGTAATTAGACCAGCTAAATTGGAATCAGAAACATACAAGTTGAAATAAGTGTATTCATGAGATTTTTAGTAGTGGTTAATAGAATTAATGTCATGTCTTTGCTAAAATGACATAATTCTGATTGGAAAAAGTCATGAGTATAAATATTCTTCAGATTAGAGTAAAACTCTAAAACTTATATTAGCACATTCTGGGTGAGCAATCAGGAAGGGCAGAATAAATATAGAGAATGTTTTATCTTACAATAGATGGCTGGTCATGTTCAGCTTCTGTCAGAAGATATGCCTCAGAATGTGGCTACTGGAATATGAAGATATCGATTACCTGCTTTTTTTCCCAGATTTAACTCATTTCACACAGGTGACTTCAGAATGAATCTAAGTTTTGACAAGGATAAATTGCACTTTGGTTAAATGTGTCTGTTTCGACACTTCCACAAAGTAAAGGATTTTGTGTTAGAAAAGACCATTAGATCACTTAGTTCAAGCTGACAAGGTAGCACCACCCCTAGATCATTACATGCATAGACCTTAACAACTCATAATCTGTTATACTCTTTCAGAAGGATAGGGAACCTAAATTTCAAAAACGTAAGAGATGATTCATTGTTCTATCTCATTGTTAAAAAATAGTGACAATTCTATTTGAATTTGTTTAGTGTTAGCTATGAGTTATGGGTTCTGCTTTTATTCTTTTCACCTAAAGAGCCTTTTAAGCACCTGATGGTTTGTTTCAATGAATATACTCATTCACTCTAATGAAATCACCGCTTGATCTTCTTTTGGGAAACTAAACCAATGGAATTTCTGAATTCATTTAATGTAAGGCTTAGTTCAGTCTAAATCACTTTTGCACTTCCTCTGTATATGCATAGTAATACATATATATTATTTCTAAGACTAGAATTACAGTATCATCATTGCAGTTCTCATCAATGACATGAAGAGGTAAAGTGTATCTAAGTATTCTTACACACTGCTATTCTGTGTACATACATTCACAGTAGCCTTTTGTGTGGAAGAACTGGGCTGGGAGTTTGGATTCATAACGGATGAAGTCACTGTTTTCCTGAATACAGTCCTTTAGTCAGGTGATATGACTGGTATTCCTTGCTTCTATATCCGTGGCCATGCATTTCACTCTATTAAGGTATATTCTGTAAGAATGGGTTTAAACTTACTAAATTACTTTTCAGATCACTCTGCACAATTGCCCTCTCTACCTTAAAATTCTACAGGCTTTGGTGGATTTACAAATCTGATAATGAATCAGTTTTCATTTAATTCCAGATCATTTATGAAATATTGAAAGGCATCAACTTGTGTAACACACAAAATCATTACCATTTGATGATTCTTATTGACTATTTAAGTAACTAAATAATTACTATTTAAGTTCCATTAGTTATTCAGATCTTTATTCATTTAATGTGATTTGGAGTGACAGAGCAGAGTGCGAGATTTTTTTGCTCCTTTGGCAAAAAGTATTTTAGAGACTACTTGTCCACTGTTGACATCTGTCTGGTGTGGTTAGTGGAATGCATTTTCAAATACCTTAAATCAAATGTTGAAGTCCCTAGCTTTTACTTCTGAGATATTTATGATACAGGATTGGCAACCCTTTCTGGAATCAGAGTATTGCTGAGTCTGGAAGGACCCCAGGAGATTGTCTAGTCCAACTGTCATGCACAAAGTAGGGTGACCTAAAGCAGGTTGCTCAGGACTGTGTCAAGTCAGGTTTTGAATATTTCCAAGTATGGACACTCTACATCTATGGGCAGCCTGTTCCAGTGTTTGACCACCCTCAGAGTAAAGAAGTGTTTTCTGATGTTAAAATGGAGCTCTTTTTATTTCAGTTTGTGCCCATTACCTCTTGCCCTGCCACCGAATATGACTGAGTCTAATTCCATCACCTTTATCCCCCCTTTTTATACAGATTGATAAGATCCACATGAGCCCTCTCTTGAATATGCTGAACAGTTCTAGCTTTCTCAAGCACTTCTTTTATGAGAGATGCTCCAATCTTCATGGCCCTTCACTGGTCTGACTTGAGTAAGTCCACATCTGTCTTGTACTGAGGAGCCCAGACTTTGACACACAAGTGGTGAGCAGAGGCAGAGGATCACGTCCTTCGACCTGCTGGTGATGCTCTTCCTAATGCAACCCCTTTGCCATGAGGGAATGTCGCTGGCTCGTGGTCAGCTGCTTGTCCACCAGGACTTCTAGATCCTTTTCTGCCAAGCTACTTTCCTGCTGGTTGGCCCCTAGCGGGTACTGGTGCATGGTGTTATCCATCCCCTGTGGCAGGACTTTGCACTTTGTTGAACTTCATGAGGTTCCTCTCTGCCCGTTTCTGCAGCCTCTTGAAGTCTCTTTGGATGGCAGCACACCTATCTGGTGCCTCAGCCACCCCTCCCAGTTTTTATCATCAGCCTCACAGTGACATTAGCCAACCCCCTCAGTACTCGTGGGTGCACCCCATGAGGACCCATGAACTTGTGTATGTCCAATTTCCCTAACTTGATGCTCCCCCGCTAAGGGTAACGCTTCCTTAATCCAGATTTTTCCACTGGTCTAAGGGGTCTGGGAATCCTGAAGGCAAGTATTATGAGTGAAGACCGAGGTGAAGTACTTGGGCCTTTTCCCATGTCTGTTGTCACCAGGTTCCCTGCCCCATTTAGTGTTAGGCCCGCTTTCTTCACCTATTATTTCTTTTCCTGTTGGTAAGCCTTTCTTATTGCCCTTCATGTCCCTCACTAGATTTGACGTCAGGTGGACTTTGGCTTTCCTAATCCCATCCTTGTCCACTCAGACAGTATCTCTATATTTCTCCTGCACCCTCTCTGGTGTACTTCCTTTTTATGTTTAAGTTTAGTCAGGAGCTCCTTGTTTGTCCATGTGGGCCTCCTGCCACTTTTGCCTGACTTCCCACATGTGGGGATGGACCATTCTTGAGCCTGGAGGATGAGTTCCTTGAGGAACAACCATTCTGAAAGCATTTGTAAGTTTGGTTGCAAACAGCAGAGGAGAGAGTCTTGGAACTGCAAATAGTGCAGGAATAGAACTGTTTTAAAGTTAGGTGTTGTCAATTTCTGGGTTAAGTGGAAATACTACAGAAATATTATTTCCTTTCATTTCTGTCTGCAGACAGAAGTGTAGAGGTGTGTGGAAAAATGTAAACTGAAAGAATTTGGAGGAGGAGATCCAAACTTATCTGTGAAGTTTTGGCTTTGAACAAAAAGCATGAAAGTGTAGGGTAGCTGGAAATTTAAATGGACTGTAGAAAATCATCTTTGATCTTACAGTTTCTTTAGGTATGATGTAATTCCTGACAGGCCTCCAGGTCAATGAATATGCCTTCAATTCAAACAAATGCAGCTTTCTAAGATACAAGATAACTTCCATGTTGTTTAATAACACAGTTGATGCTTCTGATTGCCATTGTCCCTATCAAGCAATCATTTCCTGTTTTGCAGATCTATATAAGACAGCATGCAAAACCGCATTTCACTTTGCATTAATAGGAAAGATAACACATTTTACATGTTGTTGCATTTTCAGAGATAGCAAGGGAAGAATAACCTCTAACATTTTGTCTTCTTATGATGGTCCTCAGTGCTCAGCTGCTGAAGTTTGGGAGGGGAGATTTTCTATAATTTCTCTTTTTTAAAATTAGACTGCACTATACTTTGACATCACTTCCACGGAGACAGATTAGAAGTATTAAATATTCCAGTCCTGCAACAGAGCAAGGAAAAAAAAGAGAGCTTTTTGAAGAAAAAAAATGTACACTTCTTATGTTAAGATTTCAATTTTAATAAATAAATGAATTCAGTAAAGAAATTTGAAAATAAAGAAACTTCTGTAAGTGTATTAGATACTGTGTATAGCTGAGAAGCATGTGCACTTCAGTGAAAGTGTTAGGAGTTTAGGGATCTGAATGCATGAGAAAGTTCATTTTGGGTGTGCTGTTTCAGCTCAGGCTCACTCTTTGGTTGAAGGTTTATGCTTGTTCAAAATGTTTCATATTTGTCTTTTCCATTAAAATCCATTCTTGTAAGTGCATTGGCTTTATAATAGCGATGGCTAGAAAACAGCCAGCTCTATCCTTATTCAAATATGAAAGTTGCATAAGGAGAACAGGATACGCCAGTAAGAGGAGGTAATGGTCTGTTTTGTTTTATCTGATTGTTTTAGCACCTTGCAATTTCCTCAGCCATCAGACTAGCCAAAAAAGTGTGAGTCTGAAAATCAGAAAAAGATGGGAAAGTAATTTGATGCTGTTGGTCTTATATATTTTGGCAACAGACTGTGAAAATGTGCAAGAATGTTTGCAAGTGGTTTGAATGAGTATGTGGAAAGATGTGGATCTGAGGTACCTTTTTAAAAATAAAATAAAACACTCTTAACACAAGAAGAGCTTTTTATGTTTCCCTGGTGTGAAAATTATTAGCAGCTACAGGCAGTCCCCATCTGGGAATTTGGAGCCTACTGTCTGGTCTTTCAATCAGATTAGTTGGTGATACTAGAAGGAACGAATGATACTTGGAGGAACTGTGCATAGCTTCTTATGACAACAAAAGACTGAATCGGTAACATGTGGCTAACAGCTCACAGACATCTGGTATAAGCCATTTTCCTGAGGAATTAATTTTTGTTGAATATATATTCCAAATCTTTCCTTCTCTAATGTAGGCACTTGCAGGAAATTAGATGAAAAATAAATACTGTATCAAAGTTTCCATGTTAACTTGACAGGAAAGGAAAAATGCTAGGTTTGGCCTTTTTAATTTTTCTTTGTACTATCTTAAGAAGGACTAATGATCTATTGGTTCTGGGCTTTTTTGGGGGGAAGTGGAGATGAGAAAGATTAGATTTTTTCCTGCTCTATTTTTATCCTTAAAACTATTGGGGATGTTGTGACACAATTAACTGATGTGATCCAGCAGCTTCATGTTGGTCCTGGGGAATGAGGCAGCTGTAAGTCTGTTTTAAAAAAAAAAAAAAATGTCCTGGTGGACAATTTTAGAATCATAGAATGATTTGGGTTGAAAGGGACCTCAAAGATCATTTAGTTCCAACCTCCCTGCTGACGATTTTCCCTTGGTAGTCGATTTCTCCAGTGGTATGGAGCTGACATGGTATTTCCAGTTCTGTCTTCTTTCTAGCCGGGGCTTGAAGAAATGAAAGAGAACAGACAGAACACAGAAGCCACCGTGTCTTGTTTAGGCATTGACTATTGCAAGTTGTGAAGAAGGTTATAAATAATAGTAAATTGAATGGGCAGAGATTTTCACTTTTCTTCATTGTTCTGCAAGTGCTTTCCCTAGGAGCATATAAGGAACTGATATGGGAGGCTGGGATTTTTCCAATCTGTAACTGAAGGGATGGGAAAGTAAAATATTTAACAAGAGAATTTTCTTTTATGTACCAGTAGTAGACTTGTTCTGACTGAGCAGTTGTGTTCAATTTGTACGTAGCTCAAAAATTGCTGCTTCAGTTTCAAATGTAAAAAACAGGTTGGTTGTTAGATAGGTTGTTTGGACTTTAAAATCATCCTGGTGTTGTAAGGAATAATTCCATTTCTTACATATTTTACTTCCAACATTGATTATTCAAAAAACAAACACATAAGCAAGAGAGAGGGAAAGGTTTAAAACAGCCTGGGTAATATATTAGGACCTATTCACATGTCCCTTTTTGGCTGCAGTTGTACTTGCCCAGGAAGTTACCCCCAGCAGTCTGTCACTGTCATCTGTTTGAGTTTGCCATCTTCCGTGATCCGGTGGCTGAGCTGTGTGCGCCTGTTCACTGAATTGTTCTTTAATTACAATTATCTGGGCTATGCTAAATAGTAGTCTTGAGATCATGATTTTTGCTGTTGAGCACATTTGACTCATGCAGTCACTCACATGAATGTTTTATGTGGCAGATCAGAGAAGGTGGTGATCGCTGAGCACGCCTGTACAGTCAGATGTAGTCCAGGTCTATTTATTCGTAGCCAGCTTGCAAATCAACCCATGCAGACATGGCACTGTGCTTATGTACACCTATATTTATCTTCTGTCCAGCAAGGTGTACTAGTAGAGGTCTAGTGCCACAGCTACCCGGCTTCCCTGGGTCTTTCTTGTAACTGTTCTTTTAGCAAGTGACCACTCAGCAGGGAAGGAGCTTGGGGATTGTATGGGCCGCCTAGGAGTTATATGTGCAATTTCCATTTCGAGTGCAGCCTGGTGTTTGTTTTGTCCACGCTATTACTTAGGTTTCTCAAGCATACTTTTCTTGTCTTCCTGATAAAAGCGGTCCTCTATTGATATGTATCCAGAATTACAAAATTCCCATTCAAACATATGGTGTCATAGCTCTTTTTAATCCTTCTAGGTGTTTAATACAGTATTCCCTTAGCAACTTATGTTATGCGTTTGAAGGATCAGGGTGTCACTGCCTGTCCTGTTGTTCAACTGTGAGATGAGTAGGTGAGGCTCCTAACTGATGATCTTTCATTTGAAGAAGTATTGGGTTGGAGCCAGTTGCCCAAACATGAGCTTTCATTGCCAGTTCTGATGCCTTCAACAGCTGACTTCCAGTTGGTCTCCCGAGTGGTACAGAACTCTTCCGTTCCTTGGGCCATATCTGCCATGCTGATGTCTCAGGTACCTAAGATGTCTGAAATAGTGCCTGATTGCCTCTTTTTAGCAGCAGACGTTCACCCATAATGTCAGTGACTTCAAAGGTAGTTGGTAAGTCTCAGTGTTCAGTAAACTGGATGACAGTAAGGCAAAAAAAAAAAAAAAAAAATTGAAATGGTCAAAGAATTTAAGTAAAAGATTGAAGGAAATTTAAAAGTTAATTCATAAACTTCAAGGAAAAAAGCCTGTTTTTCTGCAGGAATTCTGTTAGCAATCAGCGAAATGATTAAACTAATGAAAACTGATAAATGACTGAAATTCTGAAATGTTTTAAACCTCTGTCTTTAATAAGAAAAATAATTTTTAAAAAAGCATCCTCAGAAATGTGTAGCTTGAGGTTTATATTATTTGGAGAGTAACATCATTAAAATTACCCAAACATACAGAAGATAGACTGGACAATTTTAATTGACCTTTTCTAGCTCTTAATTCTATAGCCTTATGACCAGAAGATAATTGATAAAGGGCAAGAAGATGCTGGGAGGTAGGTATATGCATGTACAATCTGCTACTCTAGATAGTCATCTTAAGGAGTCACTGGATAAAATCTGTCACAGAATCCTCTCACAAATATTTCAGAAGCCCTGAGGGCTGTAGATATACTAAAAAGAATTCCAGACTAATGTTAGTCTTTAGGAGAGTGCCATCCCAAGGCAGTTCATTGGTGATATGGAAAACACTAAGCCTTGCGTAGATACAACAAGCTCCTCGGATAGCTCTGGTTCCTATGGATGGGCCATCATGGAGGATGTAGAATCATAGAATAGTTTGGGTTGGAAGGGACCTTAAAGATCATTTAGTTCCACCTCCCCTGCCATAGGCAGAGACACCCTCCACTAGACCAAGTCCCATCCAACCTGGCCTTAAACACTTTCAGGGAGGGTGCATCCACAACTTCTCTGGGCAACCTGTTCAGTGCCTCACCACCCTCACAGTAAAGAATTTTTTTCCTAATGGCTAATCTAAATCTACCCTCCTTCAGCTTAAGGCCATTACTCCTTGTCCTATCACTCCATGCCCTTGTAAACAGTCCCTCTCCAGCTTTCCTGTAGGCCTCTTCAGGTACTATAGGGGCTGCTATAAGGTGCTCCTGGAGCCTTCTCTACCCCAGGCTGAACAACCCCAACTCTCTCACCCTGTCTTCATAGGAGAGGTGCTCCAGCCTTCTGATCATGTAACTGGCTGCTAAAGAGAGTCATCTATGTTCATGCCTTCCACACCCTTTGTCTCCCACTGAGTTTAGACAAGGACATTATTGTCTGCAGATGGTTACATAAGTGGAGAATGCCCACAGAAATGGGAATGATCGCCTTCACTGAAGACAGGGATTCACCATGGTGGAAACTGCCAAGAGCATGGGTGCGAGGTACTAGTGGTCTGCCATAGGTTTAAAAACCTGCACTGGCAGAGAGATGGCCTGGAGAAGTGAAAGTGTTTCTGTCTTGGACTTCAGGGATTCTGGGATCTGTGAGGTAGTGTTTACAGTGGTAAATGGACTGGAGGCGATATTGAAGTGAAACCCCCAAAAATGTAATTGCCAGGGTCAGGGAACACAAAGGCCTCTTTTGCCGCTTCCTGGCTAGTGATACTGTGCAGCTTCAGCTATTGCAGGCACATGTGTGTAGCTCCTTCAGAATGCTCACTGGCATCTTATGACCTCTTTTGCAGAGATTTCATATTTTTCACTTTGAAGTTGCATTTCTTGATGCTTCTTTAATAGCTGGCAGCTGCAAGTTCCCAGACCATTCCCCTGTATTGCTACCATGATGTCTTCCTCATAGCAAAATTTCAGCTCAGCTCCCTGCAGATGTTTACCAGGTCCCAGGTCTGCAGTCTCTACCAATCCACAGGCTGTAGGAGTTTCCTTTTTTTTTTTTTTTTTTGGTAATAAACAAATTGTAATTGTCAACTCATCAACTCATCAGAACACTGCTTTGCAGCTCAACAGACTGGGATTTTACACTATGCCATCAAAGGGATATTTTGTTTTTACAAGGTATTTTGGAGTTTTGAAGGTGCAACGACAGTGCTGAAGGACTGTCTTAGGTAGAGGATTGTAATGTGACATGGTTCATATTCATATTGTCTGTGTCTCTTATGTATCTCTGCTTGTCTCAAGGGAACAGTTTGGTTTATTCCACACTGGAGCTCAGCAATAAATTGTGATATGTGTGTTGAAGTTGGCTATGGGATTGGGCCATTCCAGCAAACCAGGGAGTAAACCAAACTGGCAGGCTTTGTTAAGCTCACCTGTGAATTTGGGTCTATTTCTGAATAAATGCTGCGTGCAGCAGTTCCCCTGTTGTCCGGGATGTGTTCTGACTTACATGGAAATAAAATTAGAGCAAAGAAATGAAATTCTCTCCTTTGACAAACAATTAAGGATGCTGATTAACTCCATCTTTTACAAAAGCTGAGCACTAGAATATAGTGATGTGATGATGAGTTATGAAAGTGATAAATTCTTCTATGTTTATATACAAAAATGTTTCTCAGGCAATATAAAAGTATGATCCATCACAAGTCTGCACTAAGATGCATGATTTTTATGGACTGTAGTACATTTTTAGTTTTGTGGAGTTGATCTTTAATTACTGTCTTCTACAGAAAACAATTACATGGGAAATGTCAAGCAGCATTTTTTCTAAATATTGTAATTTTACAGAAGTCCTTATAAAATATTTTTTACAACAGTTGTGAGTTAATTAAATAGGAAAGGTGAATAACTTTAGCAGAGATGTGCCTGACAGAGTGAACTCAGAATTTATGGCTAGGACACTGGACAGTGGCAGCAGAAACAGGTAAATATTTTGTCCTAAAGGAAAAAAAAAAAAATTGTCCCAGAGCTTAAGATATTTTTTTATTGTATTCTGTGTGGTTACCCAGGTCTTCATTTTCTGATTTCACAAGATGTCCTAAAAATCCCTTTTGTTCCCACCAAGTAAGAGAGATAGGTCACCACATTTTTTGCAGAAGCTCCTGACCACCAGAGGTAGAACTGTAAGGACGTGAACTGTCCGGGGATGATAAGCATATCGTCACTAATCTCACCCTTGTCTGTGGTGTGCCCGTATGATATGCTTACCGGTCTTGCTGATTCCTCTCTTTGTGTGCGTGTGTGCGTGTGCTGTGTTACGTGCGTGGGTGAACTAGCTATTTCTCTTTCACTGTGCGCGGTTATCTCAGCAAAATAGTACAGGCTCTGAGGGTCGCTTGCCTTTCCTACACAACACACTAAAAGTAAGGCAAGCAATCGCTACATTATTAACTGTCAGGCTAAAGTTATTAAGAATCAGCCTTAGGATGAGGAAAGTACGTATAAACTATAATGTACTTTAAATGAGATAAAATTGCAGCCAGAACTTAATAAAATTCTCATGTTTTGAATAGTCCCTGACCTGAGAGCATAACACAACAATTAAGTGCTAGAGTCATGTTGGCCGAAGCATATGCAACTAACTAGACACAAAGCATTTCAACAGAACATTAATACAACCTTAGTACTAAAAATTATGGAATGGAAAGAGCGCATGCTGATATAAATACATGATCTGTAGCCTGTTACTACCCATATTTAAAAAAAAAAAAAAAAAAGCCATGCCTTTGGAAGGCTAAGCCATCAATACAAATGCTGTGTACACTCACCAAGTCTGTGGAAAAGATGGTCACAGTAACTCCAGCTAGGGGAAGCAGGATGGGGGTGTTGAAAAATCTGGAGAGAAATAAAAACTTGATAGCTGAATTTATTTGTGTGTTTATTTTCATATATTTGGAAAGAAAACAATTCTAATGATTGACTTCCTGCCTTTCTCTTATTCAGATCACTAGAGAAAATGACCATTCATTCCTTCTTTCTGGAGCAAAATTTTATGTTTGAAGTTTTACACCTCTACTAAAAAAAAAAAAAGGTCTGCTCGAAATACAGAAGTGAATGTCATTCAGTACAACTCTAAATTTCCAATAAATAAATAAAAAATAAAAATGTTTGGAAACTGTCTTGTTCAGTCTTGCACAGTTCATAAAAAAATCTGACAAATACAGAATCCTGTAATTTTTTTGTTTCAAAATTTAAATGTTTCATACCCAAAAAAGATAATTCAAAAGTGCAGTGATAAGAAGAAATACTCGTGAAAAAATGTCACTATTTAATAAAATGTCATGTCTGGACTTTAATGACATTTTAATCCTAAGTTATGATAAGAGGAGTACCTCTTTCCCATCTTTCTTTTATCTAAATTGTTTAATATTTAATACTTTATAATAGAGAGATAGAGTAGACTAAAGTAGATTTTGATACTGTTTTATTATGCATGATTTTATTACCAGATAAGAGTATTTTAAAATGTTTAGAATATCATAGCATCAGATACAGAATATTTAAAGCTATGTAATGCATTCTGTAACAGCTCCAGAAGTCCAAGATGTTAGTTGCCAAAAGAGACTGTGGATATAAACACAAAATTTTTAGGAGAATCATCATTAATAGAAATATCTATATCAATGTTCCTTTTGGGTCCCTTCCAACTTGGGATATTCTATGATTCTATTTTGTTGTTGCTATAAATATAGAAAGGGTTGTTTGATTGGGGTTATTTTTTTGTTTGTTTGTTAGAAAAGGTGGTGCATTGAATGGCATGTCAGATATGGAGTGTAGCATAAAGAAGTCTAAGTTAAGCTTTATCAAAATGTTAAAGAACACAGTATCTGAAACCTGATGAAGTGTATGGTTGACATTTGCATAGAGACAGCTTTACATATGAAGTGATCCTACTAACCGTATCTGTCAACTGAAGAGAGTAATCAAATGCTGAGACAAAAAGTATATTTAGTTGGTGCTATATAATTTCATTTAACTGATGTATCCTATTGGACTTTGCTGACTTTATTCTTCATTGCAGAACAAAACCAGGTAACTACTAACCGAAGACAGTACTAAAACATCATAGGATGCACAGAGAGGTTACACAGACATAATTTTCCAAATAAAAATGGATGTTTGAAGATACTGAAAAATATTGAGAGGGAACACAGCTTGGAAAAGAACTTGGAAATACGTGAGGTGGCCACAGGCACACTTCAGGGAAACAGAAAGGTTTTTCTAGATCAGATCCCTAAATGGAATTTAGCCATCAAGTGCTTGGCAGTTGCTATTTCAACATATTTTAAGTACTCTGACATAATGCCATGTAATAGTAGTTTGACACAGGATCTTTGCAGATTTTTTAACTGTTAAGTTCTTGGAATAGGAATCAGAAGTAACCACGCAAAACCGAATTGTAATCATGAGAAAGCAACCTTGTGACAAGCCAGTGACCTCATTGTCTCCTCTGAACTGGTGGAGGGTACATAACTTACAGTTTGGACACTGCAGATCTTTGATGGAAACAAGTGTTTCTTTTACTTGGTTCACATCTACCTTTCCGGAAAGAACAGTGAGGCTGCACAGTCCACCAGAAACTGTTTGTGTGGTTTAACTTTGATATATCACACAGACCAATGTTTCATTGCCTCCCTGTGTTTTGCTGTATATCTAATCCCTCTGTTTGCTGCTGCTGAGTCTTAGATTGTAACGTCTTGGGAACAAGGACCAACTTCTTCTGGCTTTAGTCTCTCTTTGAAGTACATCAGCAATACCTGGCATAGTATAAAACTTGACAGTGATTTGGAGTGAAAAACCCCAGCAATTCCCACTTTAAGTGAATGTTTGGAGTTGAAAAGTGTGTTCCGTGCTTGCAGGGAGGTCAACTCCCTAAATAGAGAGTCATTGTGATAGACAGAAAGAGACAAAAATGCAACTCGAGTAACACCTTAAATGTATGATTTTTCTGTTACCCAAACAAAATGTTGCAAATCTAAAACTGAATTGGGGAAATCATCTTTCTTTATATTACTTACATGATAAAACCCCTTTTTATATATGGATTCTATTAACTCTAATAGCAAATAGATTATTTCAAGTTCTTGTTTCCTCAAAACTACCTATACATTAAACACATAATTAAACCCAGTTACCTGTACGCTTCATTAAAGGACAGATTTAAAACACCAAAGAATATATTGGATAGCTAGATAAGTGCCTAGATTTTTCAGAAGTGTTAAACCAGTGTGCTTGAAACCTCTCAAGTCATCTGGATAACCTTACAGTACAACCAGAAGTGAATAGGTAATTGAGAATAGAGTTAGAGAAACTCAAGACTAAGCTTAATAGTAGTTTAACAGAAACATTTACTTATGTAGTGAGAAGGACAGCTAAAAAAATCCACCATCATGCAGGGATTAGCATTAAATGGTGTGAACGAGCCTAGAATTTCTGTTTTGTGATCAAAAGAAAAAGACAACTTTTTTAGATAAAAGGAGGAAGAAGCTTTGAGGTATTTCCTAAGTTAATATTTCTGCCCTTATTTTAAACATTTGGTCTCAGCAGTGTAAGATCTTACTCTGCAGGCAGCTTTAAGCTCCCTGACGAGTCAGAAATGGCTAGGTGTGCTCTGAGCATGCCTGATCAGCTCCTGCAACTGCGCTGAATTTAACAGTAAGGGAAAAAACCCCGAAACACCCTTATACTGGCATTAACTTTTGCTATGCCTGATGAGTAATAAAGAGCCTTTCTCTGAAGAAGAGGTTCTGGGTTATTCTCAGCCTGAGGGAGTTTGAAATCACAGGTGGACTGATATTGATTTTAATGGTCCAAAATACTCACTTAAATGTATTATACCGTTGCAAATAAAAATATTTCTAAATGGATGTTAGGTGGTTTTTTCCCCCCAGTGTCTCGTAGTCGAGAATTCTCATTAAAATAGCCTTGATTTAACTTGCCTACCAAAACAAGAACCAGCAATCCTTAAGAAAAGGCAGTCTGACTATGATGCTAAAATCCCAAACCCCAGAACTTCAGTGTAAAGAAACAGGCAAAGGAGGAAAGGAGAATCATTGCTTCTTTGCAGCAGGTTGCAGTGATGGGTCATTCAGCAGTCAATAATGAAATGGGTAGCACCCTCAATTGCACATATTTCACTCTTAGTGTAAGCTCTGTCGTCCTTCTTGGGGATTAATAGTCGTACGGAGTGGCTCCTTCAGTAGTCAAGTGCTTTTTCACATGAACCTTTCCTCTGCTGCCTTCTGGGAGTTAAATGTGCTGGCTGATGGACTTAAGTCTTCTGGAGCTGGGCACAGAAAAAAAATGTCCCACTAAAGGCTAAAATGCTTAAGTTACTCTTTATCTTTTATACACAGTTTTCCTTGTGTATATATCCAAGATTAATGACTTTCTGGTGATTTAACCATTCTCAAAACTGTATGGTTAGTCCAACTATAATAAATCCTACTCGAAACAATAATAGAATAAACCAGGATGTAACATTTCAAAAGATCAAATATTTATCTTCTCATGGAAATGAAGACAAATATGTAAAACATTGAAAGACTATCACTGAAAAAAAGACTAGCACTGTAGTATGCACTCTTTCACCTCCTTGGTTCTGTATCTCCAATTAATTGTGAGCTGGGATTTTGAAAAGGGAATGTGAGATTTTTGACATTCACATTATAGGTGACATAATTTTTAGCTATAAACTGTGGCATACTGGAACACTAACAGTATTTTTGCAGCATTTTTTTTTTTTATAAATACTGAATTCGGTGATATGCTGACAAAATGGCTAATGTGATCCTTAGGTACGAGCACTGAGGATCAATGAGTAGGTGATTTTTCCCTCTTTAAACCAAGTCGGCGAGACAGATATTGAGAAGCTAAATACCGCTCTGTTCCTACAGTCTGGCTGTGGTCATATTTTAAAAGCAGGGCCAGCGCGTAAATGAGCTGCAAAAATGATGTAAAGGCTTTTAAAGGGCAGACTTGGAAAACTCCAGCTGTTCAGCTGAGAGAAGGAAAAACAAAAGGTTGTGGTAACTTGATTACTGTGTGTAAGTATTTCTGAGGTGAAGAAAATGCTGGCTGTTGAAGAAATCTTCATTCTGTCTGGAAAAGCACAACGAGAGCGACTCCCTGGGAGCTGCCGACATGCAGCGAGAGTGGGCAAGCACTGAAATGTACTATGGGGTGAAGGGGGGATCCTTCATCTGATGCATCTTGGCAAGACCTAGGGCAAATGTTTCTGCAGTTCTTGGGCAAACGTTACTTTAGCCAAGTTGAAGTTTTTCAGTGCAGCATAGGATAGCTGGAAGATACATAATGCATGTTACAGTAAGTCAGACTGAGTGGATGAAGGATCCTTTTAGGGCTTAAATTATCTGATTATTTTTCTTTAAGGACTGCTTTCTCCTTACCTTTTAAATTTTAGACTTCACCCTTGGGTCCTCAAGACAATCACAGGCTCTGGTTTTATTTCTGCCTTTACTTTACATCAGTAGTTTAAGAAGCGGAGATACTGCCTTAAGATCCAGGATACCCTATTTCTGTACATTTTTCATGGATATATTTTCCTAAAACACTCCTCTGAGACCAGTGTCCCTATCATTTGCTTCTTGGACTGTGAAAGGAAGGACATGTCGCTTGGGAAACTTTTTTTATATTACTGTTTACTGCTTTTACAATATAGAATGTTTTTGCAGGGAAAAGGACCTGGTTTTGTTTAGCAGACTCTGCTGAGGCATCTTTCTCTTCTTAAAATAATCCCATATATACTGTTGTTGTTTTGCTCCTTAATTTTTTGAATAAATGAAATGAAAAAACTGGAATATGTTTTCATTGGTTAGGTTGTCATTGTTAAGAGATTTAGAATAATGGAGAGCAATTGCCTTAGAAATTGGAAAACTGTTGCCAAGTTTCTAGTGTAGATAGTTGGGAGTGAAAGAGAAGCCCTGCTCAGAGAGATACACTTACTATAAAGCTTGTGGGAATTAAGAAAGTCTAGCGTCATGATTTTTTTTTTTTTTTTTTTAAAAGAACATCCCTGCAGAAGAAAAATGTCCAGGATAGTGCTATGGGAAATGTCTGACAGTGACAAGACCATCTGCTTTCTTTCATCCAGTTGTTGAATCTTCTGGAGGAAAAAGAAATCTCATCTGTGTAGGACAAAATGACTGAATCTGGAACCTAAAGTTGTGAGCCTCTCACTAAGAGGTCACCTCTAAAGGATGAGCAGATGCTGTGCACGGTACACATAGAAGAAGTCATAAAAGTCACAGACTTTCAGCAGTAACTATTGCATCTTACAACTGTGAAGCATAAAAGGAAGGTATGATATAAATGGATAATTGCCATGTGTTACCAAACAATATTGCCTTTGTCAATCACTGCTGCCAGTAGATGAGAGTGATACAGTCTTTTCCCTGTCAGCATGCCTTCTGTCCCCTTACAGTTGACTTTCTCCAAACCCTGACTCCTGACCTTTCACCTCAGTCCATGGTTAGTGCAGATGATGGATGAGCCTTGTTAGGCTCGTAAGATGTGCTGGTGCGAAGGAAAAACGCCAGTGGGCTTGTTGGGTTTGTCTTGCATTTTCATAAGAATAACTTAGCTTTAAAACAGACAAATAGCTGCTCAGGCTGAGCAAAATAAATTTGTCATGAATGTTTTGGTCCTCTGCCGTTCAGTATTGAATACTGATGCCATATCAGCAGATAACAAGAAGTGAGCAAGGCAGGTGACCCTGAAGGGGGGAAGGAATGGACCAGTTGGAGCTGTAAAGGAGCAGGCACTCAGTTTTGCTGCCTGAGTCTGCGCTCAGGGAATACAGAGCAGCCTGGTTCAGGAAGAGAGTAAAGATTCAGTCCTTGGTGCAGTATTCTGTATAGCTGCCCATGTTGTGAATCACACACTTGAAATTGAAAAATAAAGCATTAAAATTATGAAATCAATATGCTGTGCTTTTTTTTTTTTTTTCCAAGCAATTTGAACATAAACTAAGTTTGAACTTGTTTCTAATAGGACAAGTGGTATGGACTTGTTGTAAAAATCTTGAAGCAGACCTACATGGTTGAGGCTTTTTTGCCTCTTTAAGAACCATGAGGGATTTTTGTTTGTTTGTTTTTTGTTCAAAGAAAATTCTTTTAATGTTTTGCAGGAAAGTAGAAGAAAGGAAGGTGTTCACTTTAATCATTAGATGGGAGGGTGGGAAAGAGATTTCTAAGGAAAGACAATTTCTTGCTAACATAGCAGATAGGACTTTTATTTAGGTCTGAGAAGTATGGTCCCATGAGATGTTATTTTAAGTCTAGATTTTTTCATAAAAATACATAGATAAGTACAATGAATACAGTGTTAGAGCTCTTGGTGGAATTTTTCCAAGACTCCATAGGCTTTAACTGTGGGCTTGAATTCAGAAATTGAGGTAGCAAACAGCTCATACAATATCCAGAGAGGCAACTTTTTTATGTTTCTCAGGCCTCATGAACAAACCAGTGTGTTTTGGAAACAGCATATTTTCCAGCAAGGCTTGTGTTTCCTGCTTGTTATCATCTATCAGATGTAGGTGTTTATTCAGAAAAGTCTTGCTCTGCCAATCCAGTGGCTTGTATTTCTCCTGTTCGTAGTGCATTTAGCACTATTATCCTTTTTTTCTCAAGGTTATAGTTGGTTTCAGAGCCTTTAAGTTGCTGAAGGATGGCTGCCTTAATAGCCCGCTTTTTAACACAATTGTACTTGGCTTGAAAAACCAAACAAACAGGAAAGACCCAGATTCTGCTTCTGAAATTGTGTTTGCCACTGAACTGCTTTTTCATGAAGAGATCATGGAAAGGCAGTTGTTTTCATTCTGTGCCAAGCAAACAAAATTAGCTGTAAGCCTTCTCAAATATTGGCATTTTAATCAACCCATGTTTCAAATTGCTTGCTGTCTCCCCATCATGAAGAGGTTCTAATTCAGTGGTGGGACCAGCGACTGACCAGGCTACGTGAAGAATTCACAGCACAGAGAGCTGCTTCACTGTGCTGAACGCTCCACCTATAACTTTGGCTACAATGCACTTTTCTTTTCTTTAGTAACTGGAAGTGTCCCTCTGAGAAGGGAACCTTAGGCACAGGAGTGTTTTTCTGTGTGGCTTGTGGCACAAATATGTTTTAAATTTGGGAAGCTTGAAAAGGGGGAACTGCTGTCAGAAAAAGAGGGTTTACTGAGTTCAGTACAGCCACTATTTGAGTGGATTTGTTGAGTGTTCAGGAAGAGAATATTGAATACCTGGGAATAAAATTAATTTTAACTATTTCTGTGCATTACATTTCTGCGTTTAAAATAACCATTTGAAAAGAGGGGAAAATAAAACAAAAATCTTATCACAGAAAAGAATTTACAAATAAAATTCAAGACTATTCCAAAGATCATAATTCTTTTAGCAGCTTGGCAACTGGTGAGGGGTAGGTGTTGAAAATCAAGACTGTTATTTACGTTTACAATGAGACCCAGAACTGGTTTGCTACTTATGCTATACTTTCTTCCCTAAACAAGATTGTCATGACCATCCTGTGAAGATGAAATGGGAAGTTAATTTTCTTGTTTTTCAGTATTGCTTCTCATTTAATAAGAAATAAAAAATAAAAGCGTAGAAATAGAAGCAAGGACAAGCAAATGAAAGCAGCATGCCAAATTTACAGTAATGAATATCGACAGTTGCTAAAGTGTAGAGTTTTTACAGTAGCTTGATTTGTGGTTCAATATTAGTTCATACCTTGTGCACGTGCAATGGTGTCGTGGTTTTGGCCCAGCCAGCAGCTAAGCACCATGCAGCTGCTCGCTCACCCCTTCCCTGCCAAGGGGAGAATACAAAAAAGCACGTGGGTTGAGACAGAGACAGTTTAGTAGGATAACAAAGGAAGATAGTAATAATAATAATAGTAACAACAAAACAACAACAACAGTAATGATAATAATGATAATAGTAATAGCAATAATAATAACGAAGTCATGCACAAATACAATTGCTCACCACATGCAGAAGGGAAAAAAAACCAACCCGATGCCCAGTCTGCCTCCAAGCAGTAATCCTGCCTCCCGGCTAGCCTCCCCAGTTACATACAGAGCATGCCGTTCTATGGCAGGGAACATCCCTGTGGCCAGCCTGGGCCAGCTGTCCTGGCTGTGCTCTCCCAGCTGCTTCTGCACCTGGCAGGGCGTGAGAAGCTGAAAAGTCCTTGACTTAGTGTAGACACTACAGCTACCCAGCAACAACTGAAAACATCAGTGTGTTATCAACATTATTCTCATACTAAATCCAAACCACAGCACTATACCAGCTACTAGAAAGAAAATTCACTCTATCTTGGCTGAAACCAGGATGTAGCATGTAGCCATTTGTATGCCTGGTACCATACTGGCAGTAGCATGAAACAAACTGAAGACTTGTGAATTGGGGAAGTGATACCAGTGTATCTCCAGGCAGTCATGGGTGCAACCTACATCCATGTGAGTAACAACGCCTTGCAGCTCCAGAATTACAAAGTATTGGAAGGGTTGAGTAAAAAAGCCACAAAAATAACTTGTGTGCTGAGGAAAGTGAGTTATAATGAGAGTTTTAAGGAATTCAATCTGTCCATTTTTATAAAAAGGAGATTTGAATATGACATGATTATAATGCCCAAATACCTTCATGTTGAGAAAATTGTGTGCTCTGTAATTTAAGAGAGAAAAGATTAATGGCAGGAAGTTAAAGGCATACAAATTTGAATAAGAAATTAGTCCTAATTTTTAGCAGTGAGGGCACTGAAGCATTAGCACAGATTACTAGTGGAATTGATGATTTCTACACCTTATGAAGTCTTCAAATCAATGCTGAATGTCTTTCTAAAATAACTGATTTAGCCAAACAGGTTTTGGGAATACAGGTAAGAGGAGCTGCATGAAATTTAGGGACTTCTGTTACATGGGACACAATAATTGAAGTAATTGTCCTTCTGACTTTAGTTTCTCTGAATTTATTAAAGTTAAGTGTTGGACAGAAGATGAATCACTGTTCTGAACTGCTAGTTATTTTAAACTTGGCATTTCATACAACTGCTATTTTCTTATGATTCTCGGTGAGAGAATCAAAGTTTATGATGTCATCTAGTATATTTATTATAACGGTAATACTTCATTTCTTTAGTGGAATAGAATTTAAATGTCTTCCCTTTCAATATGGTCTTGTCTGCTTGACCTGCCCTGACCAATCCCCTATTTTCCAAGAGCATAACATAGCCATTTCGGAAAGAAAGCTCCTCTAAGTCACTGAAAAGAAGCAAGATACTTTACTACTGCCTGGGGAGGTAACTGCATGGTCACTGGTGATGACCAGTGAGTCACCTCCCTTAGGTGAGGAGTGAAGCATCTTTGGTTCGCTGGGCCAGAGGTGCTTTCCTTTTGCAGTGGACTCTGACTCCCCTTCTGTCTGACCTTACTAAGATGCTTTAATGTAAAATCAGTGTGAGGGGCAAACAGTAGCTGCCAAATAGAGATTATATAAGTATTTCCTTTAAATTTTCTGAGAGTGATAAACTACCCTTCCTCTTCCTGATAAACATCACTATGCACACATTCTAGCATTTTGTAGGTAGTGGGATTGTTTTTCTCTTAATATTGGTGTGTTTGATTCTGTGGGTTTTGACATCTCTATTCTTTTGTCTGACAAATCTGTGCGCTGACTTGTAAAAAAAAATCAATATTGTTTTCCCTGGCACTTTCTCTGCAGTTGAGTTGATTTATTATCACAGTTCCCTTTGCCCTCTTTTTATCAGTGTGTTTATATTGCTTTAGGGTTGAGTACCTGATAACATCACAGGGTAGAAGACACACAGAGAGTTTCCGTGACCTTATCCCCTGTGTGATCTTGTCCAGTGTGACGGTGAGCCATGGCTATAAAGTGAACAACGATATTATCCAAGCTGTGTGATCAGATTTATGTTCTATTGTGTTGGAAATAGAGACGAACTAGAACCAATGAACAAAATTTAGATTTATGATTAAACTGTACTTGTCCAGTATCTCAGTGGCAAGAGAGAGAGTAAACATCCACTGAGTAAAACATAATTTGCCTGCAAAGTAGTATGTGCTGGAAGACACAGCCCACAGTCCTTGTGGGGTTTAAACCAAGTGTAAACGTGAGCTTGTTATTGCTCCTTAAAAATGCAGCTTATTGCTGTTGTTTCTGTTAGACACTAATATCCAGGTAGTAATTAAGAACCTTAGTAAAAGATGAGAGCTACTTTGCCCTAGACACCGTAGGGACATGTAAGAAAAAACAAAGTTCACAGGCAGTATTTCAGAACAGATGCAGCCAAAGGCTGCAACAGGTAAATGTGCTGTGAGCAGGTTGACAAGCATGACCGCAGTAATGCAAACAGAGGCCATGTTCACATAGGGGCACTGGGGAAAAAAAGAGCTAAGTTTATTAAACCTGTGCCTAATGTGACTGCAGCATATTAGAGCCACTTTATTCTTGGAAGAGAGTATCCTCATGTAATGACTTCTGCCTGTTGACTTTCTGCTAACCACCTCAGTAATCTCAGAGCACTCCTTGCCTTGCCACTGGGGACTGCCGTTATCTGTAAGCATTGGGAGAGAAATATTCTTGAAGGTAGGCTGCAAAACAGGATTTTGTGAAGGTGTTTTTCTTACTGGCAGGGAGCAGCAATGAGGAAATGACAGGTGCTTGACAGAGAGGTAGGGGTGTGCGTGTGTGTGTGGGGGTGTGCATGCCTGCTTGGGTCTACAGGACTTGGGAGACCGAGGGAGGGACTTGATGGCAAAGTAAACTCATCCATCTGCTAGCTAGAGCAGGGCAATAGGGTGAAGTCTAATAAGAAAAGCAAAATAATGTGTTAACTCAGTGGAAAGATGCAAAAGTGTGATGATACAGTTAGAGAAATGGGGGAGGAGGACAGTTCTAGCAGTTATTAGATTTAATCTAATTTAGAGGTCAGCTTCTGGCTAGATTACATCAGAGGAAATGATGCAAGCAAACAGTCTGAGAAAAGTTGGTTTGGAATCCATGCCCTTGCACTATTGCCCTTTCTTTTCTCTTCCCTTCCTTCCTGCAGGGACTCAGGAAGATTTCGCAGGAGGACAGTGGAGCTGGCAATAGAAGGAGCAAGAAGACATGGGGGAGCAGCATTGCCAGCGTCCCTGGTGCTGCTGCTCTAATGCAGTATGTTTCTTAATGATGTCAGAAGCTTCAAGCTTCCTTCAGCTCTGGCTGGAAAAAGTAAGTCCTGACTAGCTCGCTCTTTCTTTCTTTCTTTCTTTCTTGCTTTCTTTCTTTCTTTCTTTCTCTTTCTTTCTTTCTTTCTTTCTTTCTTTCTCTCTCTCTCTCTCTCTTTCTCTCTTTTCTCTCTTTTCTCTCTTTTCTCTCTTTTCTCTCTTTTCTCTCTTTTCTTTTCTTTTTCTCTTACTTCTTCCAGTACTGTATCAGAGAGAGAAAAGGAGGAAGAAGGTAGAGCTTAGTAGCTTTGGTCTTTTCTCCTGTTTTTTCCTCCTCCTCCTCGAGAGAAGAATGTGCTCCCCTGTTTTCTACTCTCCCTGTCAGCTGTAGGTCCGCAGCGGCTGCAGGCAGTTCAGAGCTGGAACAGGAACAGATCTAGAGGTGAGAGGACAAGTGCCACTGGAGTTTTGTGTTTAGTTTCAAAGCAAAGCAAAAGATTGCTGTGGAGCTGCAGTGGGTCTGGATTAATTTACCTACAAGATGTGTCTACCAGGCCTTCATATATTTTGGTGATACTTCTCAGAAGAACCAGCTTATATAGTTGAACACACAACCAGGCCCCAGTGACCTAGAAACAATCACACTGCTGCCAAATATATCATGTTGGCAACATATATTTCATTAACCTTATTACTTTTATCAATCAGTGTATTTTTTTTTGTAAACAGAGGCATGAAGTTATTAACGTGTTTTATTTTCCATAGACCCATACTCATGAACATGAATTTTATTACCCCTGTTAAATTCTTTATTAAGAGTCCAGCCACTGACAGATATATTATTTCTGTTTTCTATTGACTATTTTAAGATATCATGAGAACTTAGTTCTTTGTTGTTTCCTGCCCCCTCCCCCTGCATCCTTTGGAGCTTCCCCAGCAACTCAACACACATAATGTATAGTTTTAGCAGTTGTTTTTTTAACATCTTGCTTAAGTATGCTGTTATGGAGAGCATTTATTCACCATCATACAGTGATATCATCTGTCCTTTTTTCCAGATATTGAGCTATAATTTTCTGGAGGCATCATTGTATGACTACTTTCTGTCTTAATTATGGAGAAATATGCCTTTAAATTGTCCTCAGCTCTGGCATAATGATAGATTGAGTTGTTTTGCTTCCCTTCCCTTATCAATTTTCTACGATTCCTACACCCTGATTTATATTTATCATCAGCTTCTTGTTTCTTTAATCAGCAAGTAATACTTTCATAGCTGCTGTCATACCTGTTAGGGTAGTTTTAACTGGTAAAGGCATCTATCTTAATTGCTTCAGGCAGAAGCTTTTCAGACTCGTACTGAAGTGCTTTTACACAGTTCCCAGTTATCATTCAATTTTTCTGCTTAAATTATTTTCCCAATGGGTTTGGTCATATGTTAATAAAATAGCTGAGCTGTTTGGGTGATGCAAGAGTTTGGGGCACAGTGATATTAGAAGGTACACAATGGTGTAGCTGCTTATTCTGTGAATTTTTGTTCTCCAAATTCATTGATAGTTCCCTGCCCACTCATATACATAAGCAGTGTTCTAGCCTCAAAATTATGAATTTCTTACGTGAATAATGTTTATATTTGGCATAGTGGCATGAAGTAGAATGGTATATATTTTGGTTAACACTACTGTGCAACATTGATTTTTTTAACAACAAAAAGACCAAATTTTAAAATAACATCCAATAGTATTTCTGAATTTCTTTTTGCTCAGAAAACCATCTGAATTTTCAGGCAGCAGACATTTAAAGCCATATCACTTTCCTCTCACTGGGGAGTTAAACTTCAAGGATTGTTTTGTTTTTCTCTTTTTATCGTGGTTAGTACAGATCAGTTCCAAGGTGAGAACAGGCATATCCTTTGTAAGCATCCCACATTACAGGTGAGCTCCTGTCTCCCAGGCAGTGCCGGGGAAGACTCTTTTGCTGTCATTGAGTCATACTTTCATTTAGTACAGGAGAAACCCTTGCTGATGAGAGTCACCCATATTGATACATTTCTCTGAAAAGTGATGTTGATGAACTCACATTTCCCAGTGAAAAAGTGTCTCTGCTATTTTTACACCTCAGATCTTTCAAAATGGTTATGATGTGGGAAAAAGTATGACATGATTGTGTATCAAAAGAGAGATCCTTTCTGTATTCCACTGGAAGATGGCATTTTCCGGTTCCTTCTGAGATACCTCAGTGAGAATGGGGACAACCAGAGGCCATGTGCCGTGCTTGAAATCCGGTCTGGGGGGATGTCAAGGATGGTAACCCCTGACAGCTGTTTTGTCAGTCCATCTGCCCCATCTGTTCTCCATTAAGCATCTACAGCTGTGGCTGAGATAGATAGTTTGGAGACAATATCAGAAGGGTCTGTGAACATTCATGTAATTGCTGGGCAGACTGCCAGTGTTTTCCTGATGGGTGGAGGCAAAAGACGGTGGTTTTGAGGTGTGTCTCATTCTTTGGGAGGCAGACAGAGTTGCACGGAGCAAGGAGAAGGTTGAGTCTGTAGCTAGAGGCTTCATCCCTGCTGGCTATAAAAGGCTGCTACAAATGACAGAGGTGAGAGACCACGTGAAAGCAAAGGTCACAATTACCTTTTCCAGGAGATGACTATCGAGAACCTGCCCATACATGTCACTTAACACACCATCGTGTTCTTGTATATGCTGGGCAGGGATAATGCTTGTTTGGTTTTTACCTATGGAAACAGAAAGAGTTATGGGTCAGATTTTGATGCCTTGAGTAACATCAGGAGCCACGTCACCCCATAGATCACGGATATCAGTTGAATTATTTGGAAAGATGCTGCTCAGTCTGATTCTGCACGTCCATGTGTATGACTTACTTAACATTATTAAGATCGTGTGAACACTCAGTCTTTGCAGTTTCAAATACCCGTGTTTTAGTTTGTTCACAAACAGGTGTAATACTTCTAATTTGATTTGGTACAAAAAAATAAATCTAAACACATGGCTGAATTTGTGAGTATAAGTGACAACTGCGAAACCATAAGAACGTGTGACAATTTTCATGTTTTTCTAAAAACAAACACAGCTTCTGACAATGCAGTTGAAATCTGTGGGTGTCATTTACCTTTTATTGTCACAACCTCCCTCCCCTACTAGAATGACAATAAATGTCTTCCTCTTTTATAGCCTACAAAAGAATGAATTCTTGTCGGTTCTTGCCTGTGATATAATTTTTCAAATAGCTCTAGTGATTGCAGTCTCGAGTGTATGAATAGAAAATTCAAATTGTTTAGTTGAAATAGAGCCTTATGAAATTTGAAAGCACGCAGCAAAACCAGACTATGTAGATAAAAATAAGATCACTTTTGGTTATAATAAAAGCTAAAGCTAATAATGAAAAAAAACATCCCAAACCTGCAACGCTTTCATAAGTAGGCTGTTCTGACTTTTGAGAACGTCACAGAAAATAGTTTTATAACACTTCTGGTGGTTTTTCAAATAATCTGCTCTGACTACTGACCTCTAATAAATCTGCCAGATTGCTTCTGCCACATTTGAAACCTAAACTACAGATAATTTTACAAGATCTCTTTGCTCTTACTGAATGTTTTTCCTTACACACAAATACAATAACATTTTCAAATAAAGAGACAAAGATTTTAATTACTGGTGTCAGCTTGAGGGTGAGCAACTCTTATTTTTCCTGTTAATTACTTCCACTGTCTTCTAGATAGTGATTTTCTGTCCCATTTGTGAAGATAAGGTCACGATTATGGCTTCACTTTTAGTTTGGCTTTGTATGCATTTTGTGGCAATGGATCTTCAATTTTCTAAGTATGTCTGGGAGTTGAGATAACTTACCATTTTGTGAAAGAGTCACGTTAGGTAGAAGGTTTATAATTTAGAAGGGTTTTATCTGAGTTCAATTTATCAAATTTAGAAGAGCAACATCTTTGCTATAAAAGTGATTTAAACTTTTAAATAAATACTGATGTTACGGGCTGCTCTCCAGGACCATACCTTTCAAGTGCTTTGGGAGAAGCTGTAAAATGAGTAGTACTTTTGTATTAGGATCTATGGGTGCATGTTGGTGGCACGTTCTTTTCTCCTGGAATAGGGTTTGGCTCTACGCTGAGTGTGTCTCAGGTCAAAAAGGATACTCACAGAATAAAGTGCAACCCAGCAGCTGCGTGTGTCTGAGAACTGAGCTTTCAGTGTTTACCTGATCTGAGTTTTGTAGCGTGTACTGAGGCATGACTGATCATTATTTAAAAATACCACGATAATATTATTTAGTAGCGGTTTAGCAATGATTTTAAAGCCTTAATTACCAGAAACAAATGATTATGTTATCATCTCAGCTTTCATTTAGAAAAGTGAGAATATTTTTAGTCTTCCTAGTGCTGGGAAGAAATTTAAAACATAGTCCAAGTGCACCAAACCAAAAACACAAATTAAAAGACCTCAATATTTCCTTATTTTCTTTGTTCTTGCATTGGCTTTTTTAAACAACCTCATGATGCTTTGGGGTCACAGCAATGATTCCTTTTTTAGTGTTTGACGTTAACCCCACTGCACAGCCACTCAGCAAATGTTAAACTATTATGAATANGTTTAAGACCAGGTCAGATGGGGCTTTGAGCAGCCTGGTCTAGTGGAGGGTGTCCCTGCCCATGGGAGGGGGGTTGGAACTAGATGATCTTTGAGGTCCTTTCCAACCCAAACCATTCTATGATTCTATGATTCTATAACAACTAAACACAACTCCTGGATTCTGCCCTCCCTCCCCGCCCCACAATCTATTGAAAAATAACATTTAATAACTGTTTTCTTCTAATTACTCATCTGTGATCTTAACATAAAATTCCAAATTAGATACTTATAAGTGTTGCATATATGTTTTAGCAAAGCTATTGATAAGCTAAGAATGAGCTATAAGCCACATAACTCTTCTATACATGATATGTATTGGTGCCTTTATTGCTAGTTCTTGAGTAGTCTTGGTGACACAGAGAGGGGAGATGCAATGAAAAGAGATCTCATTAGAGCTGTATCAAAAAGCAAAGGCAACCCAAAATGTGTTTTCCTATTTTGATTTTGTTTTTTTGTGTTTGATTTTTGTGCTAAACACTGCGAACCAAGATTAAAGATACGAGACAAAGGGTTGCTAATGTGAATTATTACTGGGAATAATTCTCCAAAATATAACTCTTTGGAGTATTCTTGATCTTCAATTGCGTGAGATTCTGTCTGTTCAACTGACAGCCCTGTTGTTTAGAGGTAGCTCTTGTGAAAGAGCTTTTCTCTAGCATCCCATCCTAAAGGTTTTCACGTGCAGTAGCAAAAGTGAAAGGGATGATGAACTAGACATGGGCAGCTATTTGGATGGTCCAGAAGTGTGAATGCAAGCTTAAGCATGAGTACAGGTCTCTTGTGGTGTCAGTGTGTTCATTTATTATTGGTGTCATGAGCTCCTTTGCAAGAGGGATCCACATAGGCAGTAACAGATGATAGCTGAAGCAGAAGATGGTGGTGATGTAGGAGAAATTGATTTGAAACCTTCTGAGACATCCTAAAAGGCCAAAGGATAAAGCTTGACTTAATAAAAATTAGCCTAAAGAGCTCTTTACTGAAATATCATGAAGTCTGAATGCTGTGCCTGTATTTGCTTTACCAACTGTGCTTTGGTTAATGGGAGCTATCCCTTTAAAACTTAGTCTGGCAGAGGCAGTGTCTGACCTGAGGAAGGGGTGTGTTTTGCCTGTGAACCAAGACAAGAGAAAAATCTATCTGAGAAATTTCAGAAGGCTGGAAAAACTGCATTGCCAGGAAGCATAGCTTATTTTTTTCCTTTTGCAAGCAGAGGGACTAAATGCCTCAAGTCATTGCTAATTAACCTCTTAAATATGAGCACTCTGCAGCCTGTTTAGTTCAGCCAGGATTGAAAGAGGACCCATCTAATGCGGGCTTAGTAGCCACACCATTAAATGAGCCTGTTGAATCTCTGCTCTTACCCTCTTGACACTGATTGCGGTGCATCTCTCCCTAGGCCTGTTTACAATGCCCAACGCACAGGACCATGGCTTTTCTGGGTCCTCTGCCAGGGACTCCGGTGTTGATTGCGGGCTGCAATCAACAGTCCTGGCAACGGGTTTTTAAAAGCTGGCAAAACTCACTATCACAGGGACGTTGAGCCAAAGGGATTTTTAAAAAGTCTGATGATAGTGAATAATTGAGACTTACCTTTTTACATAAAACAAGAGATTTCTCATAGTCTCCTGTCTTTTGACTTCTGATCTTTTTCTTCCGGAAGTACCATGAAGATAATTTATTTTCCATACTTATGCATATATTTTATATTCCATAGTTTTCCATATCTTTAGTTTTTCAAAAGTGGTGGCAAGGGAATTGAACAATATTACCAGTTTATTTACATCATATATCAAACAATGATGGTTCATGTCATTCCTGAAATTTTGTGGCCAAACTATGGTAGAAGTGCAATATGAGGTTGCTATGACATAAAATAAGACCTCTGTTCTATGATTAAATTTGTCTTAGTAAAAATGTGAACGCAGGCTTAGATACTTTTTGATAAAAGATCACAAATACTACGTGATTCATTTTCCATTTCTTTTGTGATTCAGAGATGCAATCTTAAAGTGGGCTGTTAATACTGTCTGTGCTATCCTCTGGAATAAAGCAGTTATAGGCAGAGTGTAGTCTTCTATACTTAAATGAATTCAGAAACAATACTACATTTTATATTCAACAGAAATAAGGGTTCTTGGATGAGTGGAGTAGGTGCAAGAAGCTAGAGATGTAATCAACTGTACTGTATGGACTCATAAGAAAATGAAGAAGAAAACCCCCATGATTCATAAAAAAAAAGGTATAAAGGTTGCTAGATGATTTAAGGCCAGATTAACAAATCACTACAATGCAATTTATGGCTTTAGATAATGGGAGGTCAAACATGTATTACCAGCTGACTTAAATCTGATTTGACTGAAAAATAAAACTCCGCTACACGAACCATATTAACTGAAAGCCTCTGCTTTACATTTCTCACTGATGGCACCCTGGGGAGGCAACTTTCTTGGCATTTCACATCCAATTTAAGCACATCATTGATGAAAAGATGGCTAAATTGGTGCGTCGTTTTGTAATAAAATATCTCACAAATTGTTTATCTGATCAATGGAGAATGCAGTCTCAAGCTGTTCAGGGCTAATGTGCTCATTGCACTAAAATAGTAAGTTATTGACTGTCAGAGGGACCTGGGAATTTCTAAACTCAGTTCAGATTTCCTGAATCAGAACAACATATTGCATCAGAATAGTAGGTTGTAAGAGATTAACTCTCCTAGCTGAATTCTCACTGAATCAAATAGATGTGAGTTGAGGGTATTAAGCACTTCGTGGGAAATATTCTGCTTCTCATATGATGATGGCTAAAGAGGACAGAAAGGGGTCTTATTCCTACCTTACTTCTGCAGGCTTTACACAACTGTAATTCCACTGACTTTATTTGACAAAGTCCTGCAGCTTACGAGGGAGAGTCATGCTATATGTGTGTTACATATCAAATGTTATTTTCAGAGCTGTAGTGAGACATTTTGGTACTTGGGGTAGGGTGGGACCACTCCTTCCCAGGTGGGGAGCATCTAGGGCCTCCCCAGGACCAGAGCCACATACAATCACAGAATGGTCTGGGTTGGACCAGATCATCTAGTTCCAACTCCCCTGCCATGGGCAGGGACACCCTCCACTAGACCAGGTTGCCCAAAGCCCCATCCAACCTGGCCTTGAACACTTCCAGGAAGGGGCCATCCACAACTTCTCTGGGCAACCTGTTCCAGTGCCTCACCACCCTCACAGTGAATAAATTTTTTCCTAATATCTAGTCTAAATCTACCATCTTTTAGTTTAAAGCCATTACTCCCTGTCCTATCACTACATGCCATTGTAAACAGTCCCTCACCATCTTTTCTGTAGGCCCTCTTTAGATACTGGAATGCTGCTATAAGGTCTCCCTGGAGCCTTCTCTTCTCCAGGCTGAACAACCCCCAACTCTCTCAGCCTGTCTTCATAGGAGAGGTGCTCCAGCCCTCTGATCATCTTCATAATGGAGACTCCCTGGGGAGACGCCTTCTCTTCAGACATGGGCTGAGCCAGCCCTGAGGGGAGCTGGGTAGATGTGGTGTAGAGAGAACGGGGAGCCTTCCTGTGAAGGAGCAAGGTAGGGAGGTAGGAGGTAGATATGCATTTTCCCCTCCAGACCTGGCAACTGTTTTTGCTGGAGCTGATGTTCACTTTGCATCCTAAGGATGGGCAACCAGCACCATGACAGTCCTCAAGTTCAGTTGGCCTCAGTCCTGGCCTCACAGAAATGCAGAGTCATTTTACTTATGCACCCTTCTTCCTAGCCTTCCATTTGACATTCTTTGTTACTTCTTTTTTCGCTATCATTTTCTCACAAAATGAAGTGGATAAGAGTGATTAACAATGATTTTCACAAGAAGCAAAACTTCAGGAGATCTGGCTTTAGTGAGCAAGGCTCCTGTCTCTACAAGACTGGCCTCATTCACTGTAGATGTGGGATAGAACAAATTGTGTGATATAATTTTTTTTCAATTTATTTTCCTAGAAATGTTCAATCCACCACAGGAGTGACTGACAGACAGGAAGAAATGCAAAACAAAGTGGTTAGTGGATATTTTTATTGGGAGGAAAGTGCTCTTTTCCCAAGGTTGAGAGAGGAAAAGACTTCTTTCTTTGCAGCCCATGGGTCTAGGATCCTGCAAAGCTGCGCTCATATACTCCTTCTGTATAGGAATTGGTAAAAGAGTGAAAAGAGGTGTAAAGTGCATGTACTAGGAAAACACCTTCACTGGTGAGATGTAGGATATTCCAAGGTGAGTGCTCCCTGGTCTCTTGTTGAAGCTGCTCCGCTGTGCACAATAGATTTCAACATTGTTATGCCTACAGGGGAGCGCAGCACTGCAGGCTGCTGACTTAAGTGTTTGAGAGCTAGGAAAAATAGGTTGCCATGCCCTTCTCCTCCAATAACTAGTATAATTAAGTAATAAAATTATTGCAATTACTTTATTCAGCTAAAAATGCTACATTCTGTCCAATATTGTCATGTAATTTTGTTTGACTGAAACTGGTAGTTTTGTTAACGGGATACAAATCATGCTTCTGGGAGGAGGTAGGGCTCTCTTACGCTTAATGCAGGTTATCAGTGACATAGAAAACTCCTTTTGGTCCCCACCAGTGATCCGCAGTACTACAGAGGCCAGATGGCCAAAATGCACTCTTATTTCTTGCCTGCCTTTTGGAAGTTAAATAGTCCTAGGCCTGCCCGGTACTTGAATGAGAGACCTAGGAAATCACAGATAGCAGAAGAATAAACCAAAGAATACTGCTTTTTCACTTGGTGAATCTGAAATCAAAGACACTGAACAAGTAGATAGACTAAATTTTAACACACCATTACGGCTTGTGGAAAGCTGCGAAGGAGAGAGGTGTTGCCCAAGTAAAGACTCTGATTCTAAGCTTGTCTTCCAAATCATAATTTTTTTGGCAGAATTTGTCACTAATTTTATCCTCCTCCCCTCCCCCCACCCCTCACCCCTGCCCCAAGTGTTTCTCTTCAGGAAAACAGGGAGTTTCAGAAGCCCTGAGCACTTCAGACTGTGCATGAACACCTATGATTTTTTTGAGATCACAGTTGTCAGGGCTAGTATGCAAACAAGAAATGTTAGAAAATGTCTTAGAGGAACTTGCTGTTTAGAAATGTCTGACTTAATAAAAAAAAGGGTGTTAAACGAATGCCTTTTTGTCAAAATGAGAAACAATGGTAGTTTGGATTTATCTTTTTCTTGATCTCAAAGACTGTTAGCATGATGACTGTATTTTAATTTTGGCATTTACTGTCAGCAGAGAAACAATATTGATGAAAAATTGCACTGAGCAAAGGAAAGGAAGGAAAATGAAGGAAAATACTCCTGACGAGCAAAGCCCTTTGTTAGTTCTGTGGTGTTTTCATCATCCTTAAAGTAATGACCCCCTAATGTTTCAAAAAATGTACAGATCTGTAGATGATGGCAAAAGCAGCAGAAACCTGAGTTTACCAGCTTTTACTCAAAAATACTTTGCTTATGTCCTTGTGTGTTCCTGACATTTACTCATTTTTCTTTTCTGCAAATGAGAAATCAGCTCTTTATATGTGACACAAAATTATTCTGGTCTCTTATTAATCTTGTGATATGAGTTGTTCATATGAAGTCACATCTAAGAACTCTTGAACATTCATCACCAGTATCACAGACTTTATTTAAAATATTATTTTTGCATGCATGGCCAAGAATACCAATTTTCTACCTAAGTGCTAGTAAAAGACTAATTCATATTACTGTTACATTAAAATCAGTGTGTTGATCATGTATTAATAATCAGGTGAAGGAAAGTGTCCTTCAGAAATAAAATAATCCTTATGTTTTACTGGATATAGAAATCACAGTCTTAGTAATAGCTAGATCCAGAGCAATACTTTTCTTGTTCAACAACTGAATAGTTTTGCAGGTCTGCCAAATGACATCTTCAGAGTCTTTTCCTCACTCAGAGTAATTAAAGCAAAGCCTAAAGTACACACATGGGTAGCTCAGGGAACTGATGATTGTGTCATTGTCATTATTACAAGACATGGTAGTGCCCAAATGCCCAACTAAAATTCTAGTTATTTTGGTGAAAATGGAGTTGGGATCTTAAATCTCTCCATTACCAGAGCAAATCTAATCCTTACCTGATTCCTTTCTTTTCCTACTTAGGGTGCTTTTCCTGTCCATTACCAAAGTCATTACCAGGCAGGTGTAGAGTTACCAAGTGGGACAACAGTGTCTCTTGAAGTACCACTCTGTCCTTCCCAAACATCATCTCTATCTGTTTTTCTCTAGTTATGAGGCATAGTAAGTGATAACAAAAATATTCAATCTCATCACCAAAGGAGAGCCATGAAGATGATCAAAGGGCTGGAGAACCTGCCCTATGAGGAAAAACTGAAGGAGTGAGGTCTGTTTACCTTGGAAAAGAAAAGGCTCACAGAGGACTTCACTACAGTATTCCAGTACTTAAAGTGTGGCTACAAAGAGGATGGAGGCTCTCTCTTCCCAAGGAGCCACATGGAGAGGACAAGGAGCATCAGGTACAAGTTGCACCAGGAAAGGTGTCATCTTGATACAAGAAAGAAAATTTTCAGAGTGAGAACAATCAAATCACTGGAACAATTTTCCCAGGGATGTGGTAGAGTCCCCATCACTGGAGGTTTTCAAGACATGACTGGACAGGCTGCTAAAAAATCTCATGTAGGTTCCCTTTTCCGTGAAAGATTGGACCAGGTGATCTTTTGAAATGCTTTCCAACCTGGGGTGTTTTGTGATTCTATCTCACACAGTCGTATTTTTTTTTGCTATCTCTGCTTTTATAGAGTTGTGGAGAGACAATCTGATACTCTGTACACCTTTACAGTTTGATGCCTTCCTAAACCCATTCAATAAACATGCCTTTTCAGTAAGTTTCCTTAGAGATATCAACACACATTCTCATTCGGTGTCTCTCTGGCCCAGCTCTTGCTATTCTCTGTTCTGCTTTAAATAACCCTTCCACCCACATTTACTAGAAAGAAAACTCTGGTTCTGGATACAACTTTTATTCCAAATTTTTTTCTAAAAATATGAGAATGTGCATATGGTAGATACCAGTTTTGTCAACAGCTTTTAATCTGATCTTTAATTACAGGTTACCATGACTACATTGTTTGATTCTTTTTTCCTGACAAATGTCTGTTCTGAGTTGTGGACATATTCAATTTGTGAAATGCTTCAGATCCTAATGCATGCAGATTAGATAGAGTACGAGCACGTAAAAAAGAAAACCAGTTCTTTTAAAAATATGTTGGCATATAGGCTATTTTCATGAAAGTTAGTGGAAATGTTGGCACTTGTATTAAAATTTATAGTCAGCTTTTCAACACCAGCCTACTGACACTGAACATCTTTTCTATTGGTTTGTCTATGGACAGTCGAGTCGTAGTGAAAATTTGTAAATAAAAAAATAACTGAATTAGTCAGTAAGACATGACTGAACAGACTTCATAATGAGATAACTGTGGACCTTCAGGATATGGTGAACTACTAGAGGTGCAGTGTTATCTCATTACAACACACATTTTACTAAAGAATAGCATGTTCTGAGGCATGTATTTATACTGCAATACATTCCTGCCTCAGGCCTCTTTTGAGGTATAAGGCAAGAGGACAAGTAGCTTTAAAACTTGAAAAGTAGATGCCTTTTACTGTAGCTGCATATGTAACATGCAGTTGTATTCAATGGTTTATTGAATGTGTTAATTGTGAGCAATAAGGCTGAAAAATGTCTGTTCTAATGAACAGCTTTCCCCTGCACCCCCCTGCAACTAATGCTGTTCAAAATATTTTTGGAAAGCAGACAGAAGTTCCACAGAAAGAAATTCCAATTGCATTTGGGGACTCAAATCTATCTTGTTCCAAAGTTGCTGCTATAGTAGTAGTATTATGCGATATTCCATCAGTCAGAGCAGCAGCTTAAATGTTACTGCCTTTCTCCTCATGGCAAAAGAGCTTAGCAAATACAATGACTGCCCAATCTATTTCATCTCCACTAAGGATAAACCCGTGGCAAAGAAAGCACCTCTTCTAGAAATGAACAGTTTAACATGGTGGTCTGATTGTTCTAGTGTAGTGTAAATCGGGGAAATCTGGGGTGGCCCAGTGAAATTATTGGAGTGATGTCAGTAAAATCAAGTGGTGTGACAGAGCATCAGGCCTGCAATGTGCAGCTCTCTCTCCGTTGAAATCAAGGAGAACTAGAAACTGGTCTTGGTGATGGAGGGATTTCACCCATGGATATGTTACTAGAAATTATAATGGTTGCAATGAGGTATAGAAGTAACTTGCAAAGCCAGTGATCAGAGATCCATGGCAAAAGAGATCTGCTGTGCTTCATCAAGCAGAAAAAAGAACAGAATAATTTCCAAACTTTAAAATGGTGTAAAGTAGGAGAATCAAAATAACGAGTGACTAACAGTGGTTTAAAGAAGTGAAATCTGGTAGAAGGAGAATGTAAAACTAAAGATTTTTTTTTATTGTTTCTAAGTTTGTATTACACTGGTATGGAGTGGCCCAAAAGGTGTTGCAAGAAGAAGTTTTTGTGTCCTAGGGAACTTCAGGCCAACACTGTGAAGAAGGTCTTCTTAGTGGCTTAATGGCTGGGGCCCTGACAAATTAATTGATGAGGGCAGATGCATGGGAGAAATCATAATACTATTTTCACAGTTACTGTACTGGACTTCCCATAGGTCAGCTCTGTGTTGTTCACGGCTAGCCTGACCACAGAACACTTACAGCACTATGCTAAAAAAATTCAAGGATGGTCTACCAGAAATAATGTATATCAAATAAGTAATAGTTTGGTTGGGGAATTTCTGCTTTGCATTCCCAGTAGCTGTCTTGCCATTACCTTTAGGGATTTTATCTCCATTTTCAGTAAGAATGGTAATAATTTAATTTTGGAGCCATATCCAGATTGCCCTTAATCTCTGTGTCAACCTCAGTGTGATCTGACTTTCTTTACGTGGCTGAAAAGTCTTTTGCTATTTATTCTCATCATTGTTGCAGGATCTTGCTTACTTGGCAATAATTTTAATTCTATGGAAACTCCTTTTGATGTCCGAGACATAGCATTTTTTATTGACCAATTGTCTTTTTCCCATTCCTTACAGGCTTTCCATACTGGACAAATAATGAACACCAACGAACAATGAAATCACCAAGGCTGAGGCTCACCCCTCAGAATGATCCCGGAAGGCACATGAAGGTCAGAGAACAGCATGACGAGACATAAAAATCACAGATAAGTTTCTGTTGACATTCTTCCACTATTAGAAGTAAGTGTTCATGAAGAAAAGAGAAAACCAACAGAGGGTGGCTGGAAAAATTATTTATTTGAACTGGGGAAAAAGGGGATATGTCACACTTACCTTTTCAGTCTTTCAAAACAAAATTCCAATAAAGGTATTCAGTCCAAAGTCTGAATTTTAAGCTTATTATAGGAAAAATAAATTGCCAAATTCAAAACTTTCTGATTAACACAAAATTATTCTCACTAAGTGTTTTTGGCTCGCTACACTGTCTGTATTTTTACCTTTTTCCTCACTTTCAATGCCTTCTGTAACTGGTTCTAGATATTTTGCAGCTACTTTCTTCCATCTGGAAGGGGAGACTGGAAGAAAAAGTGCATGGAAAAAGTGATGGCAAGTTTTCTTTTATTCCTAGGTTTTCTATTCCAGTGTATTTTCTGTTACGAGGCTAAATAGCAGTAATCTAAATTTCATCTTAAGATAGATGTCTGGAGGAAAAAAAAATAAATTATACAATTACAATTGTTGGTTTTCTCAATCATTGGGAAAACTGTGATAATTGAAAAAAAAAATCAGACAGAACGGTGCTCGTATTTGATGGTCTTCTTTTTGTGGAAGAGTCTCTTATATTGACTTAATGATATCCACTGGAATTGAAACAACAGTGTCTACACAAGGGACTTACCCTGTTTAATTGCATCAATTGAAAGTGATTCAATTTTTTTGGCAGAGACAAACATAGGGAAATGGAAAAAATAAATGGCTATTTATTTTTTTGTATGGTGAAATAAAGGGGAGGAAGCAAAGCAAACAACTTATGGCCCTGAAATGCCATATTATTATATCTAGGAAACCATGACCAAAAGATGCTAATTTGTCTCAACTCACTCACTGTGAGGGTTCCCTTTGATCCTCCTGCCTTTCTTAGAGTGTGATGTTCTCACATTTTAATGTGCTATCATTTGACATTGAGATGCAGGGAAAATTGTCCAGTAAACAGCTTTCTTGTACTGATTTGGAGCTTGTGGGAAAGATTATAGCATGAGCTGGAGCCTGCCACAAGAGAAATGGATTATTACTCTGGGAACACTTACATCAAGGAGGGCCCTTTTACAGCTGAAAGAGGCAACCTTTTACAAAGAGCTGTGTTCTGTGAACTCCTTGTCAGCTTGCTGAAAGTGCTAACTCACTTACAGCATACAGGTCATTCCTCCCTAGAAACACGGGAGAAAAGCTTTAGCCTGCTATTTGTGACTTCTTCTCCTTGAATGCAAAGATGTTTTCCACACAATGACACCCCATCAAAGAAAAAAAAACCCTAAAAATCAGATTTAATGAGACAGATGGTTTAGGGAGGCAGGAGAAAAGGGGTGGCTTAAAAGACATCGGTGCTACATTCACAGTAGCTTAAGCTTTCAACAAACCAGCCTGAGTGATTCGGATAAAATGGCAGTAGTGGTATTTTCCAAACAAAATCCAGTTCTGATAAAACTCAGAGCTGGGTAACAAGGTGAATTTCCCCACGCCTAAAATCCTGCTTTTCTTCCTATCAGTGAATTAAAACCCTCACAAGGGAACATTTTTAATTTTGTTTTCGAAAGGTTTTTTTTTTTTTTTTTTTTTAAGTCAAAGAGAACTCTAGAATAAATTATTACAAGGACATTAAAAGGATTTCATTTCCTTGAGCATACATATGCATTCTGCTGCAGCATGTCCTCTCCCTCCCAGTGTAGCCATTGATCCACAGCTTTTATAATGAACTCTAATAACAACTCTATTACTGCAGGGCTCCTGATTGGCTCAGGCACCCACAAAATTAGCTACAAAGAAGCCAGCTTGTCAATATTAATTCCGCCACAGAGATTACTTGTTATGGTAGAACAAAGGTGTTTTGGCTCGAGCTGAACAACTTAACTCCTTGTCTCATAAAATTTAAGCTGCTATTGATCGCCGCCTTCTATTGTGCTGAAGGATTAAAAAAAAACCACCCAGGCGCGCGCCCGCGCACGCACGCACGCACGCACACACGCGCGCAGGCAGAGCCCGGCGTGCTGAATCACTCCGATGCGTTCTCCTAAACCACCAGCCGCCCCCTTCCCTGCCTTCCCTGCCTTCCCCTCCCTGTCTGCTAAGAATCATTCAGTAACATGAAGCAAATTAAATCAATGAATTCATCCTAGCAGATGGGTGCTTTAACAGTCAGTTAGCCTTTAGATAATTGAGGCGTTGACTCCGGAATCATAAAATGGATGGCTCGTTTGTACATTTTACTGAAATAGATCACCGAGGTTAAATAAATGAAATCCCATTTGTCAGGCGGTAATAAATGGCCTCCCCTTCTGCAAACAGCTCTGTTTGGCCTAATAAATACAGGGATGTTACAGTGCTCCTCCCTTGATAGGGTTATGGCTTAATGAAATGGTCTTTCCTCTGCTTGTTTTTGCCTCCTCCTGCACCGTGTGATAAGTAGCGAACCAACGAAGCTTGTAATTACAATCTTACAGAGAACCCAGCCAATCTGTATATAAATCTCACCATCCAATTACAAGATGTAATAATTTTGCAGTCAAGCTGGTAATGAGGTCTAATACTCATGCATGTGATAATCCCCCCTGGATGCTGACTCTATCAGATGTTGGCTTTGTAATTAGACGGGCAGAAAATCATTATTTCATGTTCAGCAGAAAAATGAGGTTGGTGGGAAGTTAATTTTCTCTATGCTCTGTGAAGCATAGACAAAATTTTAATGATTTAATCATTATGGTTATCCCTTTTGCAATTGACCCGCGTTACTTCTGTAGAAACATTGGCACATTTAAAAGTCCCTGTTACCCGATAAAGCTTGCCAGGTATGCAGCTTTTAATGTAAGAATAACCGTATACAATTAAACTATTAACCTGCTTGATAGGGGAAAAATCCATAGTTTTTATGTTTTCATTATTTACACATAGGATCCAAAGGAATGTTTATGTCCAGTCCACAGTGCGATAAAAAAAGACTCTTAAATAAAGAAAAAAGAAAAATGCTATAATTAGGATGTAAGCTCTCAGAACAAAACAGCAGGTTCACAGTGTTCACAATGGTATTTTAGCAGCTCAGTAATCTTTTGTTCCTTTCCAGCGTAGGAGACATTCGTGAGATGTTATGCCTCTACACAAAGAGCTTATTATGCATAATCAGAATTTTCACAAGAAATAGTTTCAAGGAATTGCTTGTGATACATATTTTTAATTGCTCTTTTCTGTTCTCAAAATTTTCTTGTTATTTCTGTTTGTCCAGCCTGCCAAGGGGAAGGACACAGAATAAGAGAGAAGTCACAACATAGAGATGGGAGAGCGAGAAAATAAACAGCAGTGCAAACCAAAATTACGGAGAAGCAGGTAGGCAGGGCAAAAAACAAAGCATATTGCACATTTATAGCAACTAAGATATTTAAGGACAAATTACATTAAAAAATTAAAGTTAATGAAAATGTCAGCAAATTCTTTTGTGCTAGGATTTCCACTCAAGACCAGAAGGCGTGTATCCAAATAGTACTTAAACACTCTGAAAATCAGATAGATTCGTAAGCTTAATTCTGCTATTTCTAACTTTTGATTCTATTCCCATAAGGTTCATTTATTGGCTTATATCACACACACACACATATATATAAATACAAATATATGTATGTGTGTGTATCTATGTATATGTATATAAATATTTATGTGTATTTATATTTATGTATATTTATATACTTTGTTTCTCTAAGACAGACATTTTAAAAAGGTTAGCTGAATTCTATCTTCTGGAAATACCTTTATACTTCCTTTTGAAAAAACAGCAGAATTAGGACTTGTGCTGTACTTCAGTTGGTGACTTTCATGTTGGCTTGATCTGGTATGTCCGGAGGCTTACCAAACCAGAACCCGACCAGTATATGAAATATGTAAAAGATAACCTCATACTTGATTTCTGCTAGGGTTACAAGGTAAGACACAGAGCTTTTGTCTCAAGACAAAAGCAGTTACGGATAACGTCCAGAGAGTGACCCGCAGGTAGGCACATCTGAGCCCTTGGGATGTGGCTGGTTCCACCTGACTTCAGATTTGGCCTTCCATACATGGGCGAATCATTTGGAGCCCCTTTACAGCCAGTGAGCACACCAGGGCTGCCCTCCTCTTACCCAACGGAGGCATCTACCTTTCGATAACATGGCCTTTTAGTCCACTGGCTATAAAAAATAACGACTGAGTAGTTCAGATGTTGATGATTTTTCTGTAGGCCTCAAAGATTAGTTGAAATAAATTCTACCCTTACCTCCTTCGTGGATCCAACCCAAAGTGGCTCTGGAGAAGGCCTGGGGTCTATCATGTATTATGTATTAAACTCCTAATCTAGTGATGTAAAAAAGGCAACTTGACAGACACGAATCCTGATCTAATTATGGTCCTCAGCCTTAAAAAAGGATTATTTTTTAATGAGTTCTGTAACTCAAAGCACATATATATTTAGACAATTTATCAAACCTCTTAAGAAGAAAATCCTGACATTAGTTATGGCGGTTCCACTGGTACCTCCATACGTTTTCTTCCTGCAGAAGAAGCAGGATGATGATGAGGAATGCAGATGACCTAAAATTAATTAGATTATGAAGAAGGAGTGAAGACTAAGGAACTTGAAGAGAGACATAATACACCAGTCAAATAGACCGTCCTGTGCTGACACACCTATTGTGTGCAATGTGTGTAGGATGGAGTAATTTAAAATACTTAATGTCTTACTGGATACAAAATAAATTGTTCTGAGTTGGTAGAAAGATGAGGGTATTATTATAGGCAGCCGAGTCCAAAGTAATAAAAAATGCAAATAAAATATTAGGCTAAGAATAATATGGAAAATAAAATTTGAAATGCCATTTAAGTCAAAGGCACTTCCTTTGGTAGAATATGGCATTCCTTTCATGCCATGTCAGTCAGGGTTGACACCTTTTACAAATTTTGTTATGAGTTTGCCATGTTTTGAGGGGGGTGTGGTTGGGTTTAGATGTATTCTTGAAGTCACAGTTTTGGGTGATATTTCTAGTTTTCCTTAAAAAAATGTAATTCTATCACTTTGTTCCGTAAACAGTAGCTTTGGTGGAATGTGGCTTCCAAAAGATTAGTGTCCTGCACTGTTTTCTTTCCCACACTTCAGAGACCCTCCTTGTCTGTGTATGCCCTCCTCTGCTTGACTCACTTACCTATTGGGTGGGCAAGTAGCAGAATGCACGGCGACCAGTCTGCAGCAATGTGCTTGCTGAATGGATGGCAAGTATGCATCTGCTGGCAAGCCCCAGCTATTTACAGGCTTGCAAAATGGGTATGGACACTGCTGTTTGGCCATCTTTTCCTGGCAAAGGGCATTGAGTTTAAAATGGAGTGTGCAAAATTGATACAATTGGCTGTTCTGTCTGAAATATATTTTTACTCTTACATACGTACTTTTGCAAAACACTGTGAGATATAAAGATGAACCTGTTGTCCTGAACTTGCGTCATGAAAAGATCTTAACTTTTTATTTAGTTTTTCTCAGTGAGGTAGAACTAGGATTAAAAGTTAAGTGAGTTTTGCTGCTGGCTAGGGAATAGCTGGACAAGATTGTATTTTTGTACCATAAATTAGGTTACAGACTGCAGGCAGAGAGAGGCTGGGAGCTCTTGGGTTAAGACATTGGATTTAAATCCAATAGAATACTTGAGGTGTTGCATAAGTATGGTGATGTTCTAGGGGGTGGTTGTTAATTATACTTTCCTCATTTTCCACATGAAGTATCGAAGACATGAACTTGTCTTACAAGACTATGACTAAGTAAATCTTTGCTACTCAGCAAGTTGTAAGAAGCAAAATGTTAACTCAGGTTCTCACCCAACTTCAGCAAAATGTTTCTATCTCAATCTCTCTGAAAGTAACAGAGGAGGTATGCAGATAGTGGCTGTGTCTAAAAAGCAGCACATTTGTGCTTTTTGATACAGTCTGCAGTAATGGTTGTTCTGTGGCCCAACCATTGGATCTCTCGGAGCTTTCTGATGTAATTTTAGAGTGTCATGGCATACAGGGATGTGTCTGACAGACTCCTGGTTTTTCAGGTTACACACATCCGTTGGTAGGTGAACTGCGTATAAATTTGGCGGCTAGTTTGTTAACCTAGAGATGCTTCACTGAGAGAGGGCAAACCTAGGCAAACAATGGGCCATGACTGTGTCCTAGGACATGATAAAATATCAGGTAGAGAGGTTGTCCGCAGTCTCTGCCTGGATTCCCTAACACAGACTCACTTTTCCCCTACTTGACAAATCTGGCATTTCCCTTGAGTGCCATAATCCCCCAATGCCAGCTGTTTGGGATCCTTCAGTCAGAGAGCTTCCCTTGGTCACATCCAGTGATGATCACCTCCTATTTCAGTATGGCCTTTACCTTCAAAACAGTGGAGAGCAAGTCAATAAGATTGCACACTCACCTCGCAGAGGGAGCAGTGTCTGTGGCTTCTTTGTGGACTTTGCCTTGCCCATCCACCTCGTCTTTGTTTTAGGACTCCTGTTCTGGGATGTAATGGCAGCCAAGCCATGGAGGTGGAAACTTGGCATACAAAATTCTGGAAACTCACTGTGAAGCAGCCTTTGATTTTTGTATGGGTTTACAAGAGATCAACATAATTCTATTTGAGCATAGTTAGGATTATATATTCCACTGAACAAATCCAATCCTTAAAAGAATTTCCAGGTTCAGCCATGCTTTCATCAGGCAACTTTCGACAGCTGAACCCATTGAAACTGAAGATAAAATTCCTAGAGTGTTTTGTGTAGAAAATAGGAAGTCCTTCTGTAATGCGAGATGCTACTGAAGCCTCATATGAAGGGGTTAATTTATAAAAAGGCACTGGCTCTTGGTAGTTGCTAGGTAACATTGACCTTTTCCCAAAGGCTATACTCCGCCAAGGAGGGTGTTTCGGCAGAGGTAGTGATTCTATCTGGGGTTTACTCAACGGGTTGGTGGTAACCTATCCTGCAGGGAAGTTGAGAGGATATAGTTTTGTAACAAATTGTCATCTTCCACCCATCCTGATCTTCCATTTAAAAAAAAAAAAGAAAAAAAAAAAAAAAAAAAAAAAAAAAAAAAAAAAAAAAAAACAAAAGTTTTTCTATTTTCCNAAAAAGGAAAAAAAAAAAAGAAAACCACAGTTTCTCTGATTTGCCTGTGAAACCACATCACTATAGTTGCAAGAACTATCTGTCCTCTTCTGCAGACTGGACACTGGAAATGTGACTTTTATGCCTGTGACTATAAGAAGTCCCAAACTATAGTTGTGAAGCTTTCTCTTCAGAGTAGTAAAATAAAAAAATAAATGTCCATTTTCAAGGTGATTATTGAAACCTCTTTTCTTTAGAATGAGTAAATGCTTCATAAAGCAATGACTTCTTAAGTAAGATTTATTTTTGTCTCTGATTATATGCCAGTATTTTGTCTTTTGTATTAGGATCATTGGTTAGAGTTATTTCTCTACTATGTCTGTGTTTTGTTGTATTTTTTAAGAGAAAAGGAAAAAATATTGAAAATATTTATATTTTCCAGATGCACACCCATATGATTTGTAAGTTGATGAGACAAACCTAATGACAAGCAGACAAGCAGCATATTTAGCTCTGTGACTAAAAAATGGCAATTAGTTTGTTTTTGTTTTGTTTTGTTTTTTAAATAAACATTTTTATATAGAAAAAGGTGCATAGACTTCATCCTTATGGGCCAGGGTAACTTACATGACAACTTGTTAAATCGATTTTATGCTTCTTTTAGATCTGCTATTCAATTTTTTAAAGTGCAGATACCATGGCAACCCCCTCTCTCATATGGAACGTATGCTGCTTTAGAGATAAAGAGCAAGTACATGCAAAGATGGAACAGGATGACATGTAAACTTTTTTATTTTTTATATTCACACTTCTTTGGATGGAAAAATATGCTACCCAAACATCCTTTCTCTCAGCTGCAATATATTTTATTAAGCAATCATATTTTGTACAATGCAATTAATTAATCTTTAGCTCATTTAATAAATAATATAGAGGGAAATTGCACCCTTTGCTTTTCTGATGTGTATGTGCCTGTATGTGTATATATGCATATATATATATATATATAGCCAAAGAATTATTCATATCTTTACATTTGTTTTAGTATATAATAACTCTTTAAAGACTGACACTAACATCTATATTTTTACTGATCTTCTTACCATCACTTAATGGTAAGAATGTAGCACAGTTTTTGTTTTTTTTAAATTTTATTTTATGAAGGAGCTGCATAGCTGCTAGGACTAATTGTTTTTAAAAGAAAGGACAAAACACAACTGAAGTGTCAGTTCTGAGAAAAAGCAGGAGGTCCTATATGTACTTGGCTATCTTGGCAGTTATGTAAATTGTCTGGATCAGAATTTTCAAAAGCAAGGCAGTATATTGGATTCCTCAATTAGCAATTAGTTTTCTAAATAACTGACTTCAGTGTCTGCTGGGGCACAGCATTTTTGAAAACCTGGTCTCATACAGCTTGCTTTAGAAAGCGTTGGATTTAAGTTGTGAGGTATTGTTTACATCCAAAACAACACAATTGATCAAGGAAACCGTCATTTCTTATTATCAAACCTCAGTTTCCTTCTGTATTCCATGCCTTGGTTAAAGAGAGGATATACTTGAAATTTCAGCATCTTGCTGCTCTTTTTATTTTTGTATTCAAGCCTGGTTCTGTGATTAAAGAAAGACATGAAATATTAGTGATGTGTCAACCAATACAAGCTGCGCACTCATGTCAGGTTCCTGAACGAGTTATTGTGAGAAAAGGAGTAAAACATTTTTTCAAGATTTTAAAGCACACTACTTCATCTGAAACCCTTGCTGTTCTGAGCCTCAGTTTTGTCATTCCCACCCATAAAAGCCCAACAAATTACTCTCTTATGTGATCTTGTTGTTGATTATACGGATGACGTTCACATGCTTGGAGCACTGGAGGAAGACACGGTGGAAGGTCCATCGTGCCTTTTCCAGCTTAAACATCATTAGTACTTATATTTGAGTGTCTTTTAAAATGTCATTATTTAAATCAAGCAAAGACCCATGCGTCATCCATCTTATATTTAAAGACTTGGGTTTGCTGCATTTTTGACACATGCGCTGTGTCGTTTGGCTGTCGTTGCCCATTTCCATCTGCCTGTTTTCTCGTCGCTTTTTCACATGTTGGCATTAAGTTTTGCTAGCTTACATTTCTTTTTACAAGCTTGAATTGGTTTGAAAGTTTAGTTTGTTTTCAATAAGCTTGCAGAAGTCCCAAACTGATATATCAAATATGCTTGTGGCTGCAAATCTCACAGGAAAAGACTCTCATAAGAGACTGAATACAAATAATAAATGGAAATACAGGCCTTTCTTTCTTTTTCTTCACACCTTTCTGCTGGCAGTGTCTGAACCAACTCCCATTAAAACAGGGAATCTCACTGATGGTATTAGGACGTATGCCAGACATCCAAGCATCACAGGAATTCACAGAGGAAACTCTAAAAATCATGAAAATTGCTATTAAAAAGTTAATTCTGCATCTTTGAATTATAAATAAATCTCTGTTCATGTTTAGGGGGATTGGATAATGGAGTTCATGTTCACAATGGTTTTCTTTTGTTGAAATCAATTTGCTTGTACCAACCACTTATGCTTTAACAAGAAAGTAATGTGATGGTGAGAAAAAGCATGGCATATTGGGATGTTCCTCTGAGTGCTATTCCCTGAGGCAGCTGCGGGAGAGTATTGAGGGGAGGCTAAATCAACATTGCCTACCTCTTTATTTCCTTTTTTTTTTTTTTTTCTTTTTTTTTCCCAGAGACCAAACATGTAACCTCTGTGATGCAAATTATATTTAAGCAGCTCTAGGGACTGAATATGGATTGGTGCTTTGGTGAGCCTGGGTCTCTCTGCGTGGCCATAGAACAGTTTGTCTCTATGTTACAAGGCCAACTGTGCCACACATTGTTTATATATAAATAAAGCAATGAGTTTGTTCTATAATTCTTAATGACAGATCTGAATTAATTTGTTCTTTGTTTCAGTTTAGATTTTATGAAATGATTACTTTCAAAGTGGGTAGCAGTGTTGAAAAGCAAGATAACTGAAAAGCGTATTACCCAACCCAATCTAATAAATGCATATCGAAGGGTTAACTTCAGTCAAAATATATTCATTAAAATACACTCCAAACAAATACATTTATAAATGTAGACAGTGTATCTTGTAGCTTCCCAGCTCTGAGTTCATCACTGACTAGAAATATTAAAAAGTATGTTTTACAAATGCTTTCAAATAATGATACCTTCAGAACAATAAATGAATTGCAAAAATATGAAGGTCTCAAAGGTCTATTTATTAGGTATCAGCAATTATTATGAGTGAATTTTGTAATGCAGCTATTAGGAGTGCTAAATAGACTGGAAATGGTATGGGGAATGTATTTTTTATTTATACATTGTAGCCAATATTCAGGAAATGATGGTAAAGTTAAGGTTTATGTAGAGACTGGTAGATATATTTCTATTCTACTTTAAAAAAACCTTTTTACTGCCTTTAATTTGCACTTGTGGAAAATAATCTTGTTACAGTTATTGCATATATTTAAAACATTTGATTCCCCAAAATTGCCAAAATTAAGTTTTTCATTATTTTATTTAGTAGCCATTTCCATGACAACACTTCATTAATTGTGGCTTTTTGTAAAGTTAATTCTTTTATTTGTGCTCAAAGAATTTATTTATGCATTAAAAAAAATACTTTCTCAAATTACATCTTTGTTTCCTCCTCATACAGAAATCCCAGATAATAAACTAAGTAACCTCCCAGCTCCAGATTTGAGGCAAACAATTCAAAGCATAGGTTTCAAGTAAAAAACATTTCAGCAGATTGTCTGATGAGCTTGACTTATTTTCATCTTGACACTACTACTAAACCTCATATAATTGTACTTTATTTTGAGGAAAGACCCAGAAGTGAAAAAAACCCCAACAAACAAAACCCTCACCACCAACAACAAAAATGCTGTTGAAGAAGTTTTCTGTTAAGGTGTACACATCAGATAATTTGCAATTTTTTTTCTTTATTTCACTGAGGCTTTGATGGGCGTAGGGCGGGGGACACGACAGAAAAAAAAAAACAGCACTTAGCATAAAAGACAGGCTTTCTCTTAAAATAATTACCAGGAAAGTAAATTTTGTCAGAACTTCGCAAATGAAAGGTTCTTATAAGTCATTTTTTTTGCCGCTGTCCGTTGTTATACATTTTGTAAAAGGTAATTTTCAGTAACACCAATTACAGGATACCCTTAATACATTGAATTCAAATGTTGTTTTAGTCTATTAAATGTAAAACATTTTAACTGAAAATGGAACATGTCAATAACAATAATTTAATTATCCAACACATTGTATTTTTACTAGCAGTAAAACAACAAAACAATTGGAAATATTTCTTCTTCCAAGATAAGGATTATTTTTAAATAAAAATTTGAATAAGCCTCTGATTTAGGAATTGAGCATGAAAAACCTTTCAACAATTGTACAAGTTCCCATTAACTGTCATTTAAATGTTGTCAATCAAATCTGTTTGCATCTGGTACTGATGCCATGTGAAATTTATTTATTTAAACTTTCAGTCACACATGGAAAGTTTTGCAGATGGTGTCCCTTCTCATCTGTTTTTTTCCAATTTCCCCCCAAACTCCAGTTCTTACTCTCTCGACCCCCCAATTTGATTCCTCCTCCTTCTAAAAAAATAGATCTAATCAGTAGCATGTTAAACAAGAGGGGATCTTTTATGTATTCTGTGTTAGGACAAGGAAAGCATCGCTGTAGATCACTAGAATAAACAACTTGGGCTGATTCAATTACAATGCCTGGGCCAGGCTTTTATCTGCTGGTGACATCATTTCAATCAAAATGTAAAATAATACAATCCAATAGATGCAAGAGGGAGAGATAGGACACAGACTGCTGCACTTAGTCATTTAATAAAAAAAAGTAGAAGAAAGCTCTTTCTGACAGGCTGCTAGGACTTCCATTTCCAAAACTCTATTACCTTGTATAATAGTATTCAAAAGAATTGAATGCAGGAAATTGTCTATTACTTTTTATTAGTAGAAGCTGTTATGTAGGATACAGCCTACTGCACTGTTTTTTCTTTGTTCCTTTAATTAACAAAAGCATGAAATCTTTCTATTGGCAAGCACTTGTTCCAAAGCTTCTGTTGCCTTCTGTTTTTACTGAAAAGGTGGGTTTTTTCTTTTCTTTTCTCTGAATGTCTTTTTTTTATATACTAAAAAAAGTAATTTTTTTTCAAGCCACTGTAATCTAAAGTCTATCAGTCACCTTAATGGGCTAGGAGAGGGTAGAATGCAGATACATTTCCATAGTCGCAGAACCCTTTTTATAGGAAAGTTTCACGTTTGAGGAGTGAGGGAGAGTCAGAGAGAGTAACCGTGTGTAGTCTAGTGCCGGTCTTCTGACCGTTTTGCTTGCCAGCTGAAATTTGCTTTTGTTCCTTAATTTATTAAGATAGAAAAAAGATAAATTGATACATATTGATGTGATAGATGCACCGTGCAAAGAAACATACTCTTTCTTCAAGTCATATCCTTGATCCTATAAGATCGTCTGTGACAGCATAGGACAGGGCTTTGTAAATATCATCAATCTGGCCATCCTACACAACACTCTTAAATTTTACTGGGGGTAAAACTAGTAGACCTTATTCCAATGATCTATAGTTTCACTGACTTCCACGTTCATATATGTAATATACCAGAAAGCTGATGTAAAGGGCAGAACACTAATCTACCTTTGGAGAGAACATATTTCATTGATTTTAATGATTAATTACATATATTAATTCAGTTTTACTGCTATTAGTTTCATAAAGGTCTTAGTAATTTTATTTAATAATAACTGCTATAGCTAAATTGTGATATTGGGTAATGAACAGGATCATGACCAGGGCAAACAATGACTACTACAGTGGTCACTGAAGCACTCTTCCCACTATGCTTACCATTTTAGGGTGCATTATGAAGAAGCACATTGAGTCAAATGGCTAACTGCAGATGTTGTCCAAGGAGGTGTAACTCCTTAAATTTTATCAACATGTTCTTTACTGATGCAATGTTTTGTTCTTCCTCTTTTGGATTTACCAGTAGCAAATAGACCTGAAGAGATCTGAGGTCTTTGGTAGTGTTGAGAGATGTTGGCTTTATGTCTTCTCTTGCTAAGAAAGATATTTCTTCCATTCCAGATAGCATTATTATTCCAAGCATATAGTAAGCTTTTTCTGATGATTTCTGAAAAGGATACATATGAGAATGAAGTAATAAACAACTATGCTGGGAATGAACTAGCAATAACTGTAATCTTAATCTGTAATTTTAATCCCCTCCTTTCGCAACCATCAGATGTGTTTTATAATTTTTTGAATTAATATTTGAAATACGCTATCTTTTCTAGGGTTTCCGTGATGCTTACCAGCATTCTTCTGCTGGCTGAGGCCATAGCAGGCTGGAATCGTGGTCAGGACTGGACAACCCTTATTAGACAACAGCACTAGAATGAACACAGACCACTGGTCCTAACAAGGATATTTAAAACCATGTAAACTAGTTATCTAAAATCCCTGTCTATCTAGCCAATGAAGAGATAAGAACTCAAGTGTGAAGGATGCTTAAAGCTAGATGTTGGGCTATGTGGGACAATGGCATATGGAGTATTGCTGCCCCTGTAATTTGGGTCCCTGCTCCAAAGTTGCATATTAAGTTGCATAATATTCAGTCCTTCTTTTTCTTCTTGACAGTGGCCCCACGTCCTCAGGTAGGATGGAAGGTGGACCAGTCCTAAGCTTTATCAATATTCCAGGGGTAAGTTTCTTTTCCAGGAAGGTGAGAGCTATGGATTTCAACTCCTGCAGGCTGGAGTCCATGGCTCTTAGCTCAGTGAGCTGTCTGGTAGGCTATTACTGGAAGAGAAGAGTACTTTACCATGTCTATGACTGTGCTTTTGAGCACCAGGCTGGGCTGAATTCATCATTGTCCAAGTGTATTAGGAAAGGTCTATACGCGCACAATAGAACAGAGACAGTTACATGCGTCTTCAACCATCTCTCAGTCCCATCGCAAATTAAGATGCATGTTTGCTTAGAGAGGAGTAATGCATTTGCATGACTCTCAGTGCTTAGGAAACTCATCCAAAATGGAGATGTGAGTTGATTGTAGGCACTCCTGGACATAGTGCTGAAGAGCAGCCATTTGTCAGAGATTCACTGAGTCTTCATCTCAGTTCAGGTGCAACTCGTATGATCTGCATCTTAAAGCACAGTTTTAACATGAAAAATGCACATGTCAAATTCTATGAGTCAGAACTAGACCTTTTCCTAGAATATCTGCCATATTCAACCACAAATTGCTTTTTGACCTTAGGTAGGCGTGAAAACACTCAGTGTGAGAATTCCATAGCTGTCCTGACCAAAGTCTTCACTTAAATGTGTAGTTGAGACCCTTTGAAGTCATCTTTCTTCATGGGAAACTAAGCCAGGAAGGATAGCAAATAGCAGAATTTAACAACTGAATTCCAGAACCGGCCTACTGTAAAATGTTTTTGTGAATGCTGAGGATCCCCGCTGGATGAAAGTAGAATGCCTCATATGTCATTAGTGTGGAACAACGTAGGCTTTTTGGAAACTTGTCTTTAGTGGGCGTCTGTGCATGTTCAGTTTATAATGGAAAATTGTTTTCCTAGAACTTCAAAAAAACCCCAATACATTAGGCACATGACTTTAAAAAAAGAAATGGGGCAGTACTTGTTGGTACTCATTCTCCATACAGTCTAACAAAACCAAGGGATACAGAGGTTACCTTCTCTGCAGGATGCTCCTCTCTGTTCTGTTGTTGTGGTTTCCACTGTGCATATCTCTGCCCAACTCTAAGAATTTTAGCCCCATTTTTCAGCCCCACTTGGTTTCTCCCTTCCTCCCTGTGATCAGCTCTTGATTTACTGGTTTTAGTCTGATGTTTTTGTTCTTCTGAAATTTCTTGACTCCCAAAGCTCTGTTCCATTTGAATTACAGGGATATTCTTTCCTGAAATGCGAAGGTTACAGAGTCTTCTCCTAGATGGAGATTATTTCAAGGTCAAGCCAGAAATGACAGGGGTTTTTTTCTTAATAGGGATTACTTTTCCATTCCTAGTTATCAATGTTTTGAAAATACTTGAAGTAGTTCATATAACTTTAAAAGACTAAACATAAGAAACCCTATTTTTATCTGAGAAAACTTTCTAACTTTATTTTGCATTCTAGATCTTAATAGGTCTGAAACATTCCCATAGTTCTGATTAAATGCATCTGATGGAACAAAATATACAGCAATTTGGATAATTAACTGTTAGCTTTGTATCTTTGTACCTTTTATTTTTTTATTGTAACAGAAAACTGTGCCAAAATAGCAGAATTCTGATGGCTACTAAAAGCAAGCTGAACATCAAATCTACTCACCTTATAGCTTGTTTAAAAGTCTAGGTATTCCTGTATCTTTCAGTGCAGGATGATGTGCAGCCTTTTGGACCTAATAGCATGCACAAAATGCATCAGCCTTCTCAAAATTTGACTTTTGAAAAGAGTTTTGCAAAGCATTAGCCTCATGTAAGCATGGAGCAAGCAAGAGCAGGATTTGTTTTTACAGTTTTCACACTGAATATTTAATCTGCATGTAAATTAGGGTAGATTCTATTATGTTTTCAGAGGTTATATGGCTCCAATTGTTGGCCCTCTATTTTTCACCATTATCTTAACCTAAGTCATGCTCCGTTGCACGTGCATGTTTGGTGAGCAGGCTGTGTGGTCAGAAAGATTTATCAGAGAAAGCTTATACAGGAATGTACTTTATTCTCTGAGCATCTTGTGACATGCTGTTCCTGCTATATAAAGTGTACATATTAGACCTGTACATGAAAGTATTTATTGGTCTGCTGTTTAATGTGAACATCGCAAGTGATGTGATTTACGTAAAACTTTGTGCTGCCCGTACATGAATGAACTTAGGCACCTAAAGAGACAGAATGAATTTAAGCCTGTGGATCCAAACCTGAGATTGTAAACTGTGGCTCATCTGCTGCCTGTTGACTCCCAGGCATATTGGCTTCTGTTACTTACCCAGGATTGTCCCAGGCTTGATCAATCAGAGCAGTTTAGACCATCTGGGAACAACAAAGTAGATATTCCATCAAAATCTAAATCCTTTAAAAATCTGAGTCCAGGAAAAGTTTGGACACTGTACTGAATGGTGACCACTGGGATGGGGCTCCTCTGAAAACACAGGGACAGCAACTAAACTAACTTCCTTGGCAATTTGGCTGGAGAAGTGCATAATTAGCCCAGCAGTTTCTGAACGTGCTCAAGTCATCAGAAGGTCAAACTGAAATGCCTTCGCGGCTGACAGGGCTATCGCTAGGAAGAGACGGAGCAGGCAGTTGTCTAGAGCAGCAACATGACTGTAACTGGGTTGGCTGCTGTTGCTGCTGCTACAGAAAGGGTAAGTACGCGTGGAGGAGGCACTGCTTCTGGAGGGGATCCGTACCCAGCCAGTGCTGCTGTATCTCTCATCCGTGCAGATAGGAGAGGAGCTGTGAGCTCCCTGCTGCCCCTTAGTCCTGGTGCCGCTCCTTCCCCCTGCACTTTCCTTACCCCTGGCAAGAGCGTCCCGCTCCCACGGTGGTGTTCAAAAGGCAAAATTCAATTTTGCTGGCATTACCGAGAAGTCTGAGCCAGCTCTGACTGCCTGAAAGACTTCAAATCAGCATTTCCTACAATGCTGTCTGCCGAGGGGCTGAGCTGGAATCGCTTTGCTCCCTTCCTGTTAAAACTGCACCACTGTGCGTAGAGTAGTTTGAGAGAGAAATTTTACAGCCTAGTGGTTCCAGTATTCACCTGGGAGGGGAAGCTGGGGGATCCACTCGTTGTGTATTAAGTGGCCAAAGGAAACACAAAAACAGAAGGAAAGAGATAAAATGAAAGATAATAATAATAATAAGCAAAAGAGCTCACAATGAAAGGAGAATTTGATTCAGCAAATACTGTTGAATTGGTTACTTTTTTGATAATTTACTATGAAAAGGCAGCTTTAAAGAGATTTTGACTGTGAATGCAGTCCTGTTTTCCACTAACATCATAAATTTCTTATAAAGACAACTGGTCTTAAATATGCATTCTTCCTTCTCTAAGCTGTTCCAGATGGGAAATGGCATAGTTTAGAGATGAGCTGGATCAATAATCGTCCTAAATAGAAAAATACCTAGGCAGAGGACCAATTTTGTAAGGTTTCCTCTAAGTCGTTGGAGCTGGCCAGTTTTAGAATGTGGTCTTGGGTTCAGGGCTTTAGTGGGAAGCTCAGATAAAACACCATTGTGTTTGTGAGTTATTGTTAACATGGTGAAAAAGGGTTGTGGTAGCAATGGAAGTGTCTGGTATTGTTGTATTTGCATTGTTATAGGCACATCTGAAATGTACCTATCTATGTTTAACAAGTATCTTGATTATGACATACGAATTTCCAGTACATTGAGATTATTTAAACTATTTTAACCAGCATCCAGGTAAATACTTAAAATTTTAAAATCAATTGCAACCTATATAAGATCTATATTAAGATGACTTTGACTTGGTAAGACTAATGCCAGAACAATCAGTAATGGCATGACTGAAGAAGGACATTTATCCTACCGTTCCACATATGGAGAGACCTGCAAGCACCACAAAATAAACTGCTTGCCGCTTTATCTGCTGGTGCTGTTAAAGGGAACTGAAACCCTGTATGAAACTGGATCTGTCCCTTGGCAGTTATGCCAGTTAAGTATGCATGTCATTTATCAATGTGCCAATAACATAATTTCTGTGATATTTTTTGCTTCCAGAATTTTGCATTGATAAAAGACTTCTTCAGCCAGTAATCTTGCTTGATATTATATCATAGAATAAAACTGCCTCTGCTTTACTCTTCAATTCTTGCTTTGTACAGCTGGGAATACTAGAACAGATCAGTGAAGAATTAACTGTTTTCTTGACTGACTTAAAATTGTTTGTTAATGGAGTCAAACTTCATTAAAAGTAAGTGTGAGATCTTTTGTTTCACTTTGACCAGCAGATGGGCCTGAGTTTACTAAGTTGCTTTAAGTCAGTTTAGATTCCATATTCTTATTTAGTTTCACCATAGTCAATATTCTATTGCTAATTATAATCAAGTACAAATGTGATCATTCTAGGACTTGATTTAGACCTCCAGGTTTGGTGGGGTTTTTCCACATCTTTTTCTTAGTGAAGAGGTAAAGGCATGCTGCTTTTTCTCATTCCACTTCTTCTCTGAAGCTGCTTAAGAAAATGAGATACAACAAATCCATTTAGGATTATGTTGAAAAAGCATCTCTGCTTTTAATATTAACCAGATTTTTACTGCTAAGTTTTGCTGGCAAATCTCTGAAAGTTTCAGCTTGCAACTTATCCGGATCACTTAAATCTACAACACTGGCTTTGCAGTCTTGCAAGAACATCTGTTTTGATTTCCAATGCTATCTTTTTTAGTCTTAGAGCACTCTTCTTTAGTGTTTTAGGAGACTTTTTCAGAATCTTAAAGGGCCTTAGTTTTAACTCCAAAACTAAATGAAAATCAGAAGGAAGTACCTCAGTCTAATGTTTCTTGTGCTAGTATTTTCACTGAGTATATTCAGTGTAAATTGACAAGGAAACAGCTGGACGTCCGTATCACAGTTACTCTTCTATGACTTCGGTGAAACCTGGCGATACAGTAATGTTGTGCACTACACCTCTTATTGTGCTGTTATTGGGACATAGTCTGAGATATATATACCTTTATATTGTAAAGTATTAATTAATTAAACCATTAACTAGTGAATATTAGTGTGTCTAGTAGCATGCTGTTGCTTTTCTTTGATGGCAAATGGACGTATTTGGCAGGGGAAGTATTGGTCTGAATCTAAATTTTTAAAAATTATTTTATCATTTTCAAAATGAAACACCTGAAAAAAGCTGATGTATTGCAACCAGATGGTGACTATCAGGTAGAGAAAGGACTAGTTAGACATCTGTTCCTTTAATTGATTCATCTTTCTAAACACAAGTGTTAATAATAGTATTGTGTACATCTGCACAATGGAAGCCAAATCAGGTAAGAATTAACTCTGGTTATCACTAAAAATTGGAGCAAGTACTCCAATGGGCAAAACAGCTCACTAGCTGCTGGCTTGTGTTCTCACAAGCTTCTTAGCTTAGCAGAAAAAAAATGATTACACGGTGCTCAATATCAGTTCCAAATAACTATTCTTTTGGCATTTTATACTTCAGGTAATTTATATACACTAGTTTCTTCGTCCACGTACACACAGATGTCTTCACTCTACTGGCTAAACCGTTACCCTCTGATTACATCTCTTGTATATTAACACAAATGCCATACTATTGTTGATATTATTGTATCCCAACCTTCTATCAAATTGTCTACCAGAATAAATCCGTTGTTTTTTCTATACACATTCCAAACTAAAAAATAATGATGTCTTTATTCCATAGTTGATACCAGCTTGATGTGTAGTGCCCTAAAAACTCAAAGATTCTTATGGGGACAAAGCAAGTCAGTATATGCATTGGTTCACTTGTACATTTATTAACAAAACTTCTAATTAAGTAGACCTTTAAGTGGCCTTTGTTATAACTGCATTATTAGATACTATGATCATATTATGATTCTTTTTTTAGTACAACTGACATAAAAATAAAAGTGCTTATTTCATTTTCAGTTACTTTGGTCTTACCTAAATGTTTTTCTCTTTTTTTTTTTTTCCTGGGTAGGTTAATTTTTGAACAAAAATGCCATTTTGAAAACAAAAGTTGAATAAGATTTCTCTTCCCCCCGCTGACCCCCCCCGCCCAGTATAGAAACAAATCTTTTTGGCACACTCAGAAATTAACATGTTAAAATTGTTCGCATGAAATAAAATGACATTTAAAAAAAAAATCTCCTTTCTCCCTTTTTAAACTGTAAGTGTTTGCCATTTTTTCCTAGAGCTTGTGAAAAGCTTTGTTCCTTAAAAAAATCTTTTCTATGGAAAAATATACGTATATATATTTTAATATTTTCCCAGCTCCAATTCCAAGAGTCCATAGAAATATAATTTTTTTTTAAAGTTAGTGTCAAATACTACAAATGGTATTGGGAGTTGATGATTGTGTAAATTATTATGATAAATATTAACCCTTCTTTCATGTAAATGCAATTTGATAGTTTTCAGATACACTCACAAGCTGTTGTTACCCACTGACATATTTGAAAGGGTAGTCATTATTTGTGACATCATGTATTTGCTATTTCCTAATCATAGGGCACATAGGTTTGTTCATTTAAGTCAGAAGATATCATTGTTCACTTTCCACCTTCTGATCAGGAAAAATACCCAAACAGGTTAATGAAATGTGGATAAGGAATAATTTATTTTTTTTTTTAGTTGAATCTATGAAATTTTAAGAACGTGCATGAAAACTTGTTGAACTCATGAATGATTACAAAAAATACCAACCCTCTGTGAATCACATGAATTTGGCATTTTTATTATTTCAATATTTTCTAAGCAGTCCTTGTCCTGGTTTACCGCCTCATGATAGTTGTGTGGATGTTGTAATACATCTTATGAATCTTTGTTAATATCAAGTGGGAAAAAATGAGTTAAAAATTATTTATGTAAATCGGTGACCACTCCAAAATTCTGTCCACTTCCAGTAGCTTTTAATTGTGCCCAGCTGCTTGCGTATTAAAATCTTTCACATTATGTCTCTTTTATTGAGGTTAGTGTATATTTATATGCCTAACTGCAAGGGTGTATGGGTAAAATGAAAAAGAAAGGTGGGATCGTGTTTTCCTCTTCTGTCTCTCTCTCTTTCTCTCTCTCTCCCTCTCTCTCACTCTCCCCCTCTTTTCTAAACAAGCTAAGAGTTTTTATAATTCATCACCTGGCTGACAGATGAGTTCTGCTGGAGAATATTAGAAAATGTCTCAAATCTCATATATATGCTAATGGTATGCTGAGACTGGTTGGTGGTATGCCGGAGTTTTTAATCTGTCTCGACCAGTGTGGAAAGTGGAGGAGACAAGTCATTGCACTCGACAATTTATGATCAAACAACTGAATTGTAAAGGAAGAAGGACATGCAGAAAAGGAGAGTAATTTTCTGATTTAACAGCGTTGTTACTACAAATAAAGAAATCTTGATTTTGACTGCACTCGACATTAAATGAGTTTCCTGTGCCCTGCTCTGAATTTTTCATTTTCAGATTTGTATAAAGCACCCTGCTTAGATACAAGTGACAGATAAGGAGACGATTGCATATGGAAATCAAATGTGTATAATAAAGCCATCTTCTGTTTATTAAATAAACACATGTAGATGACTTCCGTGGAGAATGCACTGATAATTCTTCATTGTGTTCTAGTTTTTTTGCAAGTCACAAAGAATCTTATTTAACAACCACGAATGACTAGATGCAAGCTTTTCTGTTTATTACCTTATAACAAACCAGGCAGTCTAATATATGGCATTTATAAACATTTTATTTTGATTCTTTAGTCCAAGTTTTAGCTGTAACAGTACAATATATTAGTGTTCATGCTATTAGAGTTCTGGAAGCTGCATTGGTGCATTAGTATTTTCTGAATATTATGTTTTCATGATAGAAATGGTAAAGATTAGCCAGATAATACGTACATTATTGTAAAATGAAACTCCAGGAGAAGTGAAGTATAACATATAGCACTTTGGTCTTCAGATAAAAAAAAAATAATAAAAAAAAATATATATATAACCAAAACTAAGAAAAGACCATGGGGTCTGCAGTCAGCTTGGCAATGATTTCTGATTCAGTGATTTAAGAGTCTTGGTTTCAGATGTAAAAAACACTTGAAGTTCATCAAGGGATGAATTTCCAGTTCTATTTCTCACTCTTGATTTTTTGCAGATATAGCCTTCCTATAAATTATTATAATATACTGCAGTGTTGGGTAGCATCATGAATGTGAGTTGTTTTCTCCTGAAAGGGTTTTTATATTGCAATTGAAGTGCTTGTAGGCATTTGAAAGCAAAAGATACTTTTTTCACCTTCTACTTCTGGAGACTTAAGTTCAAATTTAGATTTTGGTTCACGTTTTTGTTTTGAGAATAAAAAGAGGTGAAGGGGGAATCAGTAATGTCCAGACACTAATGAGCTATATCTAGTGAAAATTATTATGTCAGAGGAAGTCTGCAGTTGGTAGTTCACTCTGGCTGGGCTGAGAGGGCCATTATATTATTTTAAGTCCTCCTCTGTATTTATCAATATCAACAGCTGCATTAAGAAGGTTTTAGACTGTCAGCATTTTTTTTCTCAAATTATCAGCATCATCACCCTGTACTTTTGCTCTTATTTGAACTCTGCTTTGATGTTTTACTTTTTAAAAAAAAAGGAAAGAAAAAAACCCAAAAACCAAACCCACCAAACCAACACCGCGATAGCAAAGTGTGCCCACCTCCTGCCAGGCATTTACAGCTGAATGAGAGCGGAGTTGTGAAATACTGGTTCAGACTTCCGAAGCACCAGGCGGTTTCTCTGCCTGGGGTAACTGTAATGTGAGCTTTGGCATAAGTGCATCAGAAAATCCACATGGATTTCTTACCATGATTGGAAGTGATTGCTGTGCGTGGAAGTGCACAACCAGTTCAAACAAGACTAGATAAGCTGTGTTGCAAAGCCATATGGCTTAGTTTAAACAGCACAAAGAGGAAGCCTTTGATCCCGGCCTTTGATCATAGTTAACCCTAAATGAAGTGGTGGGCTAATGTAGGTAAAAAGGTGTCAGAATCAAAGCAACTAGAGGCTGGTAAGAGTCTAGTAAAAGAAGGATTTTGGAGAGGACCCTGGTATGCAGATGGTTTGTTTGATTTTATACCTAGGGTAAGGAAGAAAAGCTGTAGGAACTTGGGCACCAGTGAAGAAGACCAAAATATGGCAGAAACTATGAAGATGACTGGATGCAGAAGCTGTAAGGTGTATGTTATCCTTCAGTGAGTTTCTGACAGAATTTACATATGCATGAAGGGTCATCTCATAATGTTCAGGGAAAAAAAAAGGTGTGAGAGCTTGAAATGCAGCTAGAAATGAGGGTAGAATACAGAAATGCGTTTGAGGATGACAGACGAGATGAAAGGAAAGAGCATGCATATAACTGGAGTTGCAGATGGCTTGACTGGCAGATCCCCAGATGAAAAGGAGACCTCTAGAAGTATATGAAAATGATGACAAGGCAGAGGAAAATACCAGGAAATCTGTGGAAGGAGTTTTTTCTGTGGAAGGAGTGATGAGGTGCAACAGCTAGAGACAGAATATTGAACAGCAAGAAAGAAGAGATTGAGTAAATGGTAACAGCAGGGGCTAACAGCTGAAGAAGAGAAGAGAACAGATAGGTGGAAAGCAAAAAGGAAGCAAGAAGGCCAGAGTTTCACAGGCACCTCAGGTTGCTCTGAAAGATGACTTACTTTGATAAGAAATATTAAGAGTTTGGCCATCAGAGTGGATCTAGAAAAGAGTCTGGTGCAAGATCTGTCCAAGCATAATGCTGCTGTGAGGGCTTGGCATGAGTGTGAAAGTCATTCTGAAGGGGCTGGGGAAGAATCCTTTTGCCGTCATTCCCACACTTGACTGTAGGAATAAGAATCCTGCCTGAGCGGCTCAAAGAGGGTTGTGCCAAATGGAGATGTTCAAAAGTCTTTGTTGGAATCCTTCTATTTCCTTGACCTAGAGGGCAAGGGTTTGGGAAGATAACAAGTACCATTAAGACTGGTGAAAGAACCAATGCAAAGAGATGGTTGCCTGCTTAAATACCTGGCGAAGTAGCCTTCTTGGATTTTTGCTAACCTGACTGATAAGAGAATGGACAGTAAAGAGGAATTAAATACTATAAGGCTAATAGTGAAGCTGGTAGTTTAAAATAGGAGTGCTTAATTTGGCTAGCGAGATTCAACTGGAAATTGCCTCAATAATTCATAGGAACTGCACAACAAAGCGGAGGAAGTCAAACAAAGAGTCAGATGTGAAACAACATTATAAGGAAAGCAAAATGGAATAGCTGTGATCACTAGAAAAGAGATATGGAAGGAGCTTAACTATTCAGGAACTGGGCTGGTACATTTTGTCATGTAATGGCCTCTAAAGAAGTAAGAGGAGGGAGTGTGAGTGAGCTGCAATATGAATGGTAATGTCTTTGGGGAAGACAATAAAGTACCTTTTGCTGTGAACATGCTGGAAATCAGAAATTGAACTCCAGTGTCTTAGAATAATAAAAATCTCTATTATCCTTGCAGTGAATGAGTTCTTCCTAAGAATTTTTTTTTTTTTTTTACTTCACCAATATAGCCTGAAGTGCAAATGTTGCTAACAATGGTAACAGCCAAATGCTAAGTAGACTTCTTCAGTAAGTAGTCACTGAGGACCATGTTACTTTAACTTTGGTTTTAGACAGAAGAGTGTTTAGCAAGGTTGCACACTGTCTCCTGCTTTCCTCCATCCTCTTCCCCTCTAGTTCTTCTCACTGTTCAGCTGGTTGTTGGTGCAGCCCAGGACCTAGGAGACTGGAAACACCTCACTGCCAACTGCAGGCAACTTCTCTTTGTCCTGGTGGATTTATGGAGGAGGTGCTATTTTTACTTGAAAAGGTATTTCAGTAGGATTTTAGGAGTCAGGAAGGCTTGATCCACACACTTTTGTGGAAAATTCACTGGACCAAGCAGATATACAGTAGTATTTTTATCAGTAATGTGCTTCTAAACCTGAGACCTGCAAGTTGGATTTTTGAAGCTACTTGACAGTTATACAAATACATTTGGAAGAAGATGAAGTGGAAAGTAGGTACTTTTAAAAGTCTCACCCACAGTATTTTAGAAAATCTCTTATATTTTTAATTTACAGGTTCTCCAAAATGTTTGTTTCAAAAATGTATTAATGTTAAAACAGAAAAATAGACACAGAAATCCCAAAACAACAAAGAAAGACACACTTTGAATATAAAAATGTGAATTAATAGATGCTGCTTCTCCCCCCATGTTCACACAACAAGAGCTGTCTACACCACCGTGCTTGACTGCCCTTTTATTCTGTAAAGGCAACTCCATGAATAAATAACACCGAAAGTGTGAAACAGCTTGGAGTTGAGATGTGCCCTTAACAGGGCACAACAAAACTTTATTGAACCTCTCTGCCTCTGAACAATGCCTCATTGCAATCGTGCCAGCAGATGGCACTCTTTATATTAAGTAGCTTTCATGGGAAAATTTAATTTGTTTCTTTTTTTTTTCTTTGTTTATTAAATATTGGGAGGTACTGTCCCATGTAATGCTTCTTCCTGAAATGATAAATTGATCTACACAAAACTTCAAATAACTGTATTTATGATAGTTTGTGTAAACTGATATTTCTAATACATGCTTTTCTCAATACATTGGAAAGAATCGGAGAAGAAATTCAGTATGGCTGGAGCACTCCTGAGTGTTGGAAAATTAAGGTGAAGGACCAGGCTTCTGGGAATGTTTTGCAACTACTCTATGTTGCCAGTGGTTAGGCATTTCCAGGCTTAACGATGTTTAGCCAGTTAATTCTGGATGTTTGCAGTCTGGCATTGGATACCTTTTCCAGTTCCAACAGAGGATATATCAGGGCAAAGAAATGCACAGGTATCCTGGGCATAATGGAACGGGAAGACTGGGGAGGAAGGAGAAGGACTTCAAATGACGCTAGTCTGATCCTGCAGGAGAAGTTCAGGACTAAGGAAAGAAGCTGCCTGTGAGCGGGAGCTACCTTTCTTCCATCTCCTGCGGTGGGGCTGGGAAGCCCCTTTGAGAGGCCGGTGTGCGGGGGTGGCAAGGAGCCGGGGAAGAGCTGCCTGGGCAGGGAAAGCACCAGGAGCACAGCACCACTCCAGCAGCAAAGGGCTGCTTTTCCTCAGATGCCTCCCAGCTCCCTGCAGAGCTGCCACCTCCAGCCGTACCCGCAGCCACTTGACAGTAGCGTATGTTTACAAAGGGATTTTAGCAGTGGAAAGTTATGTATATTCAATCTGTGAACAGTAATATAAAATCCTGTGTTTTGCAAGTGAAGGGGAAGAAGAAAACCAGGTTCCCTTAACCCGTAAAAACTTCTGTAGCTAATATGTGCTAGGTTACTGATGGACACAACATACATAGCCCCTGGGGGAAAATAGAAAGCCTTCAATTTTTCCAGCTACAGCAGAGACTTCAGCTGAAGTGAAGCCTCTTTTTCTGAGAAGGTAACTGGAAATAGCTTCTGCTGAGTTGGAAAGATACTCTTGATTACTTGCTGTGCTCTTAGATAATCAAGGACACAGTGGAAATACCACATAGCATGTGACCAGCTTTGATTTATCCCAGGAAACCTCTCTCAACCTCAGAATGTGCTGTAAACAGCTGCTTCACAAACTTCAGACAGAAAAACCTTGTCATTTTTTATCTCTTAGTTAATAAATAATAATAAAAAAAAGTTTATTGGATGTTGCACAACTGAACCATTTCTGGTCCTTGCATGAAATTAGAACATGAAACAAAGATGACTTCAAATAATCTTGTTTCTTGGGTGCAGTCTTCTGCAAGGTTTCAATTACTAACTCAAACCTGTTAAAAATATTTGCCCCATTAATCACATTATGTGCTGCGTTATTTAGTATTCTACCTATTTCTCTCCTCTAGTGTGGAATTAGATATCTCTCTTCCCTCTAGAAACTCTTGATAGTTTTTCATTATTATGCCTTTTTACCTCACCATATAGATGTTTACAGCTACTACCCCAACTTTCATTTCTTTAGCTTTCCTCAGCTTCCTAGTTCTGACAACTTTTAGTAACAACATCAAGCCTCAGTAAAGCTAAATGCTGGCTACCTCTGTAACAGTTTTTTTCTTAATAAAAATCCCAAAAGTTTCAAAATAAAAAAAATAATTGATATAGATAATCCCTCTTCTAACTGTACTCACTCTTTTCTCTCTACCTTAATTTTCTCTTGGTGACTCTGGAATTACTCTATTCTGCTCTGGTCTGCATTCACTGCTATGGGTGACAAACTGTGTAACCTGGGAAGCTAAAACTTAAACCTGCTGTGTTCAAAAGCTCCCTCTACTTCTCCCTTCTCATGACTTCTTCCTATATATAGTGCTGCTTGTTTTCCTTCCTGTTTAACATCTTTGAATCCCCTTGATGCCCTTCATTACACGACTTCTGTTCAGGCACTTGGGACTGAAATTGCTTATTAGAAACCTTCTACCAACACATACCTTATTGCCTTAAATCTACCAAAAATGCTGTCACATCGAAATAAGCTATTTCACTTACACTTCTGCTTCTGCACAGTCACCTCCAAACCCTTGTATTGACACATTTCCTCTTTACCAAATACAAAACTCCTCTGGCTTGCTGCTTGCTTCTTTCCCTTCGTTTCTTTTGGCTGACCTCCCAGCCACTTTGTCGAGAGCAAAGCCTTGCAAGTAAGCATTTAACTTCTGTTTTTCATCTGTTGCTCATTCCAGGACTGCTTCCTGCGTCTCCGTCTTCCATGGCCACATTCACAGCCCGGCAGCCCAGGTGAGGTATTGCAAAGCTGTGCAGTTGAGTAGTGCTAATACAGGGGACCACGACCCCTGAACTCCCTGCAAACCTGCGTTGCTTTCCTTGCTTACTCTTTGAATGTGTTTGCAACTTTTTTTGTTGTTTTAAATATCTCAAAATAGACTTCAGTATTCAGATGAAAACTGAAGCAGTTAGGTCTTTTATTTTGCTAGTACATAACAATGTGTGCAAAAGTAGCTGTGGAAAGAAAAAAGTAGAGTGAGAATTTCTATGAGTCCCTACCTTCTATAAATAGGTAAAGGTATAGATATTCATCCTTGAAATAATGTTGCTGTCATCTTGGAAGCAGTCACCCAAATACACAGCAAAAAAAGACAGACGATACCATGGAAATTTTTGTGAAAACTAGCAGTTATTCATACTTCTGAAGAAAACTGTGTCAGCAATTAAAGAACTGAATTAATAATTACCAATATGTGTGAAAAAATGTTTGATAAGCTCCAGCCTTAATATCATTTAGATGCATATATCATTTGTCTGAATGGTCTTTTAAGATTTTTGAGGAAAGGAGGGGAAACAATCCCATTTTTCCAGTGAACATCATTTACTGTTGTTTAATGCAGAGTTGAACTATTTTCTTAAAAATGTATTCACAGTTCCCAGTGTTGTTTTTGGTGTGCTGTTCATAGCCCCTCTCCTGAGTGCAACCCATCACCCCCATCACCCCTTATCAGTACATTGGTTCATTAAATGTTTGTTTTAATGTATGCTGATGTGAAATGCATAATGCTCTCTAATTAGTAGATCTTTCTAATTACAAGCTGCTGGTTTGGGGGAACATGGGAAGAGGACAAAAGGTTTCACAGTATTCTGCAAAGGAGATGAAACCCCCTAACACATACCCACTTTTTGCCCATAGTATTTCCATATTGCAGTCAAAGACATAGCTGAAAACCTTTTATGATGTAGTTTGACGAGCTCCAAGCTAGCTTGTATGGGTAACAGCAGCGTTTTAAGCAGTACAGTATGGATTCCAGTACCAAGTTCAAGGCAAGAGCATTCATCTGACTTCTAAACTGGGATGGGAGTGGTGTGGTTCCCAGTATAAGGTGTTGGTCATGCTTGGTGATCCATGAAGTCAGGGACAAGTCAAAGATCTGATATCACTTGGGCAGTGGCAAAAAACTGGAGCTTGTATCAAGGAGAAGAAAACCATATAGTGACACTCCCCTTAACTTAATCTATGATCTTCTACCATTCACTGGTTTAACTCATTTATGATCCAGGTGTCACATCCAGAGAATCAAGTATTATAGGTCTTGGTTTAATAAATATATTTTCTATTAACTTCCAGGATTCAGTTGTGCATTGTATTTAAAAAATTGTTCTATTTGTTTCAGACTTTCAACATGATTATTGTTTTTTATATTCCTAGTTCTTTTGTCAGGAATAATAATGAATCATGGTTCCCTAGTTACCTTGTCCAGGACATTAATTATTTTACATATCCTCACTACATCCTTCTTCAGTAGCTTCTTTTGCAGGCAAAAAATCCCGGTTTAGTTTGTCTTTCCCTGTGTTATTCCATACCCTTTATAATTACTTTTTTTCCTGCATTTTTTTTTTTTCTTTTCACTGTTTGGAGTGTTTCAGGGTAAGGTCAGTTTCCGAAATAGGATGACTGGAGCCACATGAGTATTCATGGTATGAACTAACAACAAATTAATGGTAGCATAATGAGTTTACTTTGTTTTACTGTTTTTCCTTAATTCTTCCTGATAGTGTTTTTCTGTCTGCTGCAGAACAGTGAACTGATGTTTCCAGAGATCCCAAGGTCTCTTTGTAAGCGGTAGTACATACATAGAGCCCAAAACTGTGTAGTTAAGAATATTTTTTGAGTATGCCCTCCTTTTTTTTTTTGGCATCGCATTTCTACTGACATTCTGTCATGTGACCAGTCACTAGCATGTGGTTTCTCTGCAATGCTTTCTAGGTAATGTTAATTTTGACTATCATAAATAACTTCCTACCTCAGCAAACTTTGTTGCCTCAGTATTTTCCTTCTTTTCAGCATTTTTTTCTGAGTATGCTGAAGGGCATAGATGCCAGTGTACAGTCTCATGGCACACCCCGGTAACCTTCCTTTCACACTCTTTATTTTCTATCTTTGTATATCCCTGTAGGTGTTTTCCTTTTTATTCCATAACAGCTTACTTTCTTTAGAAGCCAATGGTAAGGAACCCTGGGTGAGACCCCTAGAAATTCAAGTACGCTGTGTCATTTGGTTCAAGCTTTCTCATATACCTGTTTGTACCTTCAAAAGCTTCAAGCAGATCTTTAAGGCATGGCTTTCTTACAAAAGCTGCATCAACTCTTCTCTAGTTTATCATTAGGTTCCTTAGCAGTTTTTAAAAAATTGCCAATGTTTCCTGTTTCCAGTTCTCTACCACATCCTTAAAACCAAGGATATTTTGTATCTTTTATTCTTACAAATTTATTTCTTATAACATACACGTCACCAGTAATAGTTCAGATACTTAATACCTTTACGTCTCTTGGGTAAATGACAAGTGGCCCTTGTGGCTTTTATTGCCCTCTGGAAGGGTCCTTGCTATTGATATTTTATAAAAAAAGTTTTATCTTTAGTTATCTTCTTCAAGGAAGTTACTCCTCAGTGGACACCTTGTTATCTAGCTCACATAAAATTAGTTCTTCTGTGTTCCCAAGACTCATAATCCAAGTCCTAAACACACTCTATTTCTGCATTCTCTTCTGAAAAATTTGTATTTCATTAGTCAAAGCACTAACACTGAATATGTAACTGTAAAATATTAATACAAAATCCAAACTCACACCCAGGTGTGGCATTCTTCAACAGAAAATCCTTCAGTTATTCTAGAATTCTAATTTCTGAATAAAATGTGGTTTTCCCCATATGCCTCAACTTCACTATTCACAGAACAGATCTCATCTTTTTCAGGTCTAGGAATGAGTTGTGGAGGGGTGAAGCTTCATTTGTGGCTAGCTGATACACGAAAGGTCAGTGGATTCCTCAGGTGTTTATGTGAAGGTAGGAGGATGCTAGCCATCAAAATTCCTGATTTCAGCCTTGAAGCACTTTACTAGTGCTTATAGTCTATGCTATAGAATGAAAAGGGATGACTGTTTTTTATTAGCAGAGGAAATTTAAATTAGGAACCCAGGATGAGAAAGTATGAACTTCTATCAATTATTGCAAAAGCAACAGATGCTTTAGGGTAAGCTGATGATGTCAAGCATGGAATAGCTGTGTTTTAGCTCAGTGTCTCACAGCCATTTTTAATGCAGCAACTCAATCTGTTGGGATTTGGAAAAAAATCCACCATGTGTCATACTGCTTTTGTTTTTCACTTAAAAACAAATGTGTGTGAATCTAGGGACTATTATTATTTATCTTATTGGCAGTTGTTTCATGGGTTGTTTTCATTTAGACTGGTGGCAGTTCATAGAGCAAAGGAAGAGAAACATCAGTACAGTTAATAAAAAGTGACACCAAGCTGCAGCATAATTTTTTGCAATTATCACGCTCCTGGTGTTTCTTTTCCAAGATGGGCAAAGTGAGTGTGGTGCTGCCACTTTAGATGTCAAGGTTCTCTTTCCAGATCTGCCTGAATTAATATCATACAACGTCATAGTTACAGGAAGAAATGATAGATTATGTTGTCATCTGTGCTATATCATCTCATTTGTATAATGACTCCCACAATCAGTGCAGGATTAAATGAGTAGAGTGAGGTACCACATAACCAAAGGGGAACGTGGATAGCTGGGGGAATTACTAGGGGGGACGCAGGTGTTGCCGACAGTTCAAATCCTAGGTGACAGTGGAGTAAGGATCGATACTGTCTCTGACGTGTTGGGAGATCTTTATCTTCCAGCTCAGTGTTAATTCCTCACTAGTGTAATGTTGCCACTCCAGTCAAAAGAGCAAAGCAGATTGCTAGCGCATCGTCAAGCATTCTAGAGTCTGTACTTCGAGGCAGTTTTCTGCCTTGTCCCACTCCCTTTGCATGCAGCAGGTGATGCCAAAGGAGCAAGACAGCACCTAGTCCCTATCTTTGGAGGCTCCCCAGTCAGAGGTGGAGCTAGTTACCTAGCTGTGATGGCTCTCTTCTCTCCTCACCTCAAGCAGGGTGCAGGTGACAGTGACATTCGTTGTTAGTTGCTGGGAGGGGTGGGCTGCTTCTTGTTGGTTAGGTCACGGGCTTTCCTCGATGTTTCCTGTGCTGCCATACACCCAGCTGAGCTTTTGCTGAGTTCCTGCGTGCCATTGCTTAGGGTTCCAGGGAGGCAATGCAACAGCCACAGCCGTTCTCTTCCTCACCCCACAAGGCACTAATAGGCAATTACAGGGATGGGGGAAATCAGGGAAGGGAGATCTGCGGGGGCCGAACACTCCCAGGTTGGATTGGGCTATTGCTGCCCCCTCACAGCTATACTCCAGGGCCACTGCGCAGAGGCTGCCTCCCACCCATTTATTACACACCACTAATTTAAATTACTCTTGCATGCTAGGCAGTTAATGCTTCTTTACACAGAGAGAAATCCAAAATATGTAGTACATTATTACGTACTCATAGATCCATATAGGAAAAAATTCAGAGCTCTATGCAGATCTTTATTTATATGTGATAAACTATATCATACATACTCACAGATATGCAAATTGCAGCTTTACATCAGAAATTCACAGGAAAGCCTCAGGCTGATGTTAATTCCATCATTTAAATAAAGAATTTCCCATTGTTACAGGGGCCTTGGAGTGCTTCTGTGCTCTTTCTATTTACATAGTGATTTTCTCCGTTGAACCAAATGTATAGTGATACAGGCTAGTGATACTCTTACCAGTTATATATTGAATTATTCATCATTACAGGAGATTTCAACCAATACTGATTAATCGTTTCTCTTCTAAATACCGTTTTTGTTGTAAAGCTTCCACTAATTCTCTTCTCTTGCCATTATATATGATTTCTATCTGTTATCTGAGTTGGTTTTCAATCTGGTATTTAAAAAGTACCAGAACTGTCTAAAGGCTATTCAGTGAAACAGACTTTGGAAAGATATACTGTCAAGGGCAGAGTATTGAACAAGGCAGTAAGAGAGAAAAGAAAAACCCAGACAACATAATGATTCAGTTACAGTGATTACACTTGTAGTAAGCATTACTTTCCTGGAGAAATGGATGGATGGCCCACTTCCAGAATAAAAATAGACAGTTCTTATTCTATATCCCCCACAACCTTCTTCCAATGTGTCTCATGTTAAGGCATGTGATTTTTTTCATGCCCTTTTAAAGAACAGGTAGTGAAAGAAGTGCTGAGGCTCCTTCATTTGTGCTTGGGCCTGTCAATCCAAAATTAAGACAAAGATATGTCTATATGATCATGTGACCCATCTCAGGGGGTAACTTCTGACTTCTAGGCCAGCTGGATTGGGATGCTGTTCATGTCATTGCTGTTCAAGGCAGGCACTGGCTAGACGTGGACTGGTCATGTCCTCACGGACTGGTCATGTCCTCGTGGTCTGGCGCAGTATCTGTCCCCTAAGCCCTTGTATTTCCTTACCCATAAATCTGTCTAGTGTGCCCTGCTTCATACATAGCACATGGCCCCATGGAGAGGATTCAAATGAGGCAGCCTTGTTTGAGACAACGTGAGGTCTTCTGAGTCTACCAACTGCTTGCCATTTCTGCTGTCCCTCACTCTGCTAATTATGCTTGAGAAGGCATAGCAGCACTGCTATGCAAGTGTCCACTGTGTGCCTAGATGGCACCATCCGTGGGGAGTTGGTGCTTCAGAATATAAGAGGAAATTGTTGCTAAAGGGATGAGCCAATATGGCAGGGGTGTGGTATTACCCAGGGATGTGGTCAGAGCTAGGACTTTGAATAATCATCCCTTGGTTGTGAGGAGTAGAGAGATGACCATGTGTTACTGCGGCCATTTTGTATTCTGAGCTGACCAGTAGTGGCTCCAGAACTTGGATGAGAGAGTAGCATCTGAGGCCCTCTGCTGTCACCACCAGCCACTTGAGCCTGAAAATCCACCAGCAGGTGGGCATCCAATTTGAGGTAAGGAAGTCTTCCATAGTTATGATCCTGTAGAGGTTTCCAAAGCCTTTGCAGTGATTGTGTATCTGTATGTGACCTGCATAGACAACATCTCACAGGTCATGAGGGCCTTCAATCTTTGTGGATTTTACAACTGCAGGGCAAGGAAGATGATTGATGAGATTTGCATTACTGTATGATGCTTTCATCCCTCCCCATGGCTTCTGTACTTGTAACAGGCACAAGGGCCACCACTCTTTAGTTTTGAGACCATGGCAGTGGAAAAGTCATTGCCACAGTACCACATTATGTTGTGTGCATGAGATCTAGATTTTCCACCACAATATAAAGCCCTTTTCCCAAAGTGATACTAGTTTGTGTTGATTCAATAGGTGTCAGGGCTGACACTGTGCACCATAAGCCTGTCTGTAAGGAGCAGATCCCATAGCAAATTGTCCTCTCAAACCATTGGAAGGAAATGGTTGTTTCATGCTCAGCTCAAATCTGGGCACAGAATAAGAGTTATGCAGTGAGGAGTACTGGGATCCTGTAGTCAAACAAGGACTAGGCCACACTGACTGCAGAGACACATCCCAAGATTTGGGAAAACACCAGACTAGACTGTATAGCCGTACCTCTAATTTTCACTTGCAGCTACTTTTGTAAAGTTGTAGATCCATCCAGATATATCTGTGATTCTAGTTTCAGATTCTAAGCCCATTCTTCAGGAGAATTTACCTCCTTGGATGATGAGAAGATTAAAGATTTTTAAAATGCTAGGGCAGCATTTTGCCGGGATTCTGAGACTCCTTGTTTCTCTGTTGCAGGTCTGATTTCTGACATGAGTGTTAAAACTCAGTTCTCATACATTGATCACAAACAATCCTCTATGTCTGTTTTTTTCCTGCCATACCTCCTGTCTGTTTATTTAGATCTATATGTATGTAAAATACTGTTAAGTGCAGGTAGTAGTCCACAGATATAAATGAAAACACTCTGAGAGGCAATATGCAACTATTGAACCTGTTGTTTTTCTCTTAAATTCTCTCTTCATTCCCCTTTGGGGTTGGAAACTTGGTTAATACAATGATATGCAAAGAGAATCAGAAAAGAAGTAGCAGTAGTACTTCATGCAATAATTTATCCTCTAAAACTACAGAAAAATAATCAGTAGCATTAAAAATTATTACTGATTGCAAGTGTAAGAAATAATAACGTAATACAATGAAAGAAGCTTGATATTTTTTGTGTAAATGTTATCTGATTTTTGAGAGTTCATTTCAGACCACAGTTTAAGAAGTCAGACACCCTTTCTGAAAAGGTGAGTATGAATGGCACAAGAATATGCAAAACTAAATCTAAATAAGAATTTATGTAGGGACACTCAGTTTGAATGTGATCCTCAGTACTGAATTTGAATTACTGTTCTGCTTTATTATCTAGATTTCATTTAATGCAGACAAGGAAAACATTTGGATTAAAATGTGTGCTCCTATTTTATGCTTTTAGACCATGATGCTAGTGTTTTTACACAGAGGTTTGTAAAGATGGTTTATATAAGAACTAATTATTTGTTTCAGAACAGATATTCTCTTTTTTCAGAGGATTCATTTTATAGAGCAGTTTTAGAACACATCACACATTCCTTTCTGATTTTGGTCAATAAAGTTATCATGTAATTATCATCAGCTAGTATTTAATAATTAATTCCTACCTCTAGGGCTGTCTGTGGACAAAGTATGATATCTCATCTGAAAGCAGTGGCTGAATTTGTCAGTGAGGTATGGGGGCAGATAATCAGTGTCATCATGAATAATAGAGCTTTCATAATTTTCACTGCATTTAGAAATCATTTCTATACTTGTAAAATGGCCAGAGTGCCTGCAGCTTCGGACTCCATCGTACTTTTTGCATAGTCTCTGAAATTCAGAGTAAAAATCTAGCTTTAGATGGAGTCTTTTAAACAGAGGTAGCGCAGCTCTGAGCAGCTTGGGCAGAACTGACCTCAGACACCATCAAATGAGGCCAGCAGTTTCTGCTTTTGCAATCATCTGAGGGGTCAACTTGGATGCAGGTGATTGCACGTCAGCAGAGGCATCCTGCAGTGGTTGGAGCAATCTCACTACCACACCATGCTGGCATTCAATGGGAAATTCCCAGATAACAGCGTAGTGTGCAGCAACTGCACAGCAGAGGAGGATAAAATGATTTTCAAAGGTCTCACTGTCTGCATGGCCATCTCCAGCAGGGAGTCTAAGCTCCCACAGCTGCATGCTTTGGTGTTGGGGTGCTATTCTTTCGGGAAGCTGAGCAAGGATGCAGGGGGTACTGTGTGAAGCTAAATCTTGTCAAGGTCTGACTGTCACAGTCCCTGCTGTCACAGGTGCTTCTAGGGAGAAGAGCTTGGTTCTAGGTGGTTCTAGCTGTACTGGTTTCCCATAGCCTACTGCAAGGGATTTTTTTGGTAAAGCATACTGAAGGGAAATGCACTACAGGTGGAAACATGGCCTCCACTGACCAATATGGCCAAAACGGCCTGCATCTTATTTTATTTTATGACAATTGGCTCTTGTAGAACTGAAGATTATCTAAGTGAGCAAGCTGCTCAAAGGCACGGCAGAAGAATGCAGGGCATATCAGGGACTCCAGTTTGAAAGGGAGATGGCAGTAGGAGGAGAGCAGAGATAGAACAGGTGTCATGCACAGACACAGAGGATTTTACTGTTAAGCATAAGAGGTACCTTCTTGTGTCCTCTTGTGCCTGACCTTTGAACTTTACCTTCTGCAAATAAACCTGCTGGTCCTGTGGGAATCTCACAGGTACTGGAGAGGGAGAAAGGCAAAGGGGAGGCAAGGTTGATATATTGTTTCTGGTGCCAAGGAGGAAATGATGAGCTTGTTCAGATCTCAGGAAAAGGGAACATTTAGAGAGGGAGAAACAGGGCTTTCATGTCTTGTGTGAGTACAGACCTTCTACTCTGTGAGTGCCTGAGCCTGCCTGTGAACATTAGGTAAGACAGCTCAGTTTGTGCTTATGCCAGCCCAAGACTTGTATGCCAAGACTTGTGTTGAAGCTGCCCCTCATATGTGTGCAGATAGAGTAAAATATCTGTCCTTTGTCATGAACTCCTGGATGCTATAAATAGTGAAACTGGATGACCCATGGGCAGTCATCACCCTTACGTGGAGTGGTCGTGGTGCAGTAAACTTCTCTGACTCTCCTATCCAAGGTCCAAGTGTATCTCAGAGGTCTGTCCTGTGTGGTTCATCTGGCCACCTGAATTAACCTTTCATCTTCACCATGCAGGAGTTTTGGACCTTGTTTCAGAGCAGCTGTGGTCCTCTATTGTTTGAAACAGCTATGTAATTCAGGGTAGTAGATAGCATTTGGTGTTGCCTATGACATGAATTGGAATCGTGACTTTTTGGAGGACAGTGTATCCTGAAGAAAGAAGACATTGATGTGTTCCCTTCAGCAGACTCTAAGTACCACACCTGGAGTACTGCGTCCAGCTTTGGGGGCCTCACTACAAGAAAGACATCCAGCAGTTGCAAAGAGTCCAGAGGAGGGCCACAAAGTTGATCAGAGGGCTGGAGCACCTCTCCTATGAGGACAGGCTGAGAGAGTTGGGATGGTTCAGCCTGGAGAAGAGGAGACTCTGGGGAGATCTAATTGTGGCCTTCCAGTACCTAAAGGGGGCCTACAAGATAGATGGAAAGCAACTGTCTATCAAGAACTGTAGTCACAGGACAAGGGGTAATGGCTTTAAACTGAAGGAGGGTAACATTCTTCACCGTTAGAGTGGTGAGGCAGTGGAACAGGTTGCCCAGAGAGGTTGTGGAGGCTCCATCCCTGGAAGTGTTTAAGACCAGGTCAGATAGGGCTTTGGGCAGCCTGGTCTAGTGGAGGGTGTCCCTGCCCATGGGAGGGGGGTTGGAACTAGATGATCTTTGAGGTCCTTTCCAACCCAAACCATTCTATGATTCTATGTAGTCAAAATGGGTGCTACAAAATCAGTAGGGCAGCTAGTCTTGATGACCACCATTCTCCTGGCGTGTAACACAGTCACCCTTCCAATGCTTATAAGACTGATGTGAAGGGCATATGAATCCTGTCAGTTGTGATTCCACAGCTGGAAAATTCATGCTGAGAAGGTCCACATGACATTGAGGGTTACAGTCACTGAGGACTGTACAGGAGCAGAGTATCTTCAGGGAGGCACAGCAGACCTCAGCCACTCCATATTTCTGGTAAACTTATCTACCCCCGACTGGTTGTCCAAGTTGAGATGACATGTGTCAAAAGAGAAATGGCAATTTTCAGATCAGTGTGGCTGTAGAAGGCATTATGCTGGTGCTGGAGGGAAGGTATAAATCATCAAAGCAGAGGACTTGGAATTCTAAAATTCCAACTCCACTGCTGACCACCCCATGCCTATGGGACAAAGCAGCGCCTTCAGTAGGTTTAACCTACCTCACTCAAAACCTCTTTGTGATGAGAAGGACCCTTGCTTGGTCTATGGTCATGCTTCAAACCACTGTGAGAGGGTGAAAGTATCAGTAAAGGTCCTGATGAGCATCTGCTCAGTTTTCTGTCAGTCTAGGGCAATTCACAGACCAGTGCACACCATGTGTCCAAGCTCACTCCATAACAAAGGCAAGGATCAGCTTATCTGTCAGGACTGCATGCTCCTTATTTCCATGTGTGGCAGAAGCAATCTTGATGGGAAAGAAAGATTTGTAAGCCTAGTCCATGTTTGATCTGTCTTCTGCAAACAATGATTACTTCCACCACATTTAAGTGAATGCATTTTAAAGTTTCATTGTTTAGATATTCTTAAAAATGAAAAAATTATGAAACACAATAATCATTAATATGCATGTCCAGACAGAGTCTGCACCTTCCTTTGTATCTGAAGAGTGCCTGTCACATGGTAAATTCTAATTATAGCCACAAGCTTAATGAAAGCCACCACAATAATAATGGCAAAGGAGGGAAATTGAGGAATGACAGAAAACACTAGTAACTTGCTAGTTTCTCCATATATCTGTGGTTTGATTCCTTTCTATCTTTTCAATTGAAATAATTTTTTATGGGCTATGTTTATATTTAGTTTTTCTTTACAAATGTTTGATAATGTATGTTATTCAGTTAATGGGCAATGATGGCTATTTTGGAGCCGTGAAGGTGCAGTTTGCCAAACCTTTTAATGCATGATTACATATTACAGCAGAGGAGACTTCAGACATTTAAATATTGGTTGGTTTGTTTGTTTATCTTCATATTGATCAAAGGAAGGTCCATCAATTGCTCTTTGTAAAAGAACAAAAGTCTCTTGAAGAATTTCTTTTCACCACATCCTAGATAAAGAAGATCAGAACTTATAAATAATGCTCAGAGCCTTACTTTTCCTTGTTTGAAGCAAATTCAGTAGAAATAATCTGTGGAAGGACATAAACTACAAAACACATATAATTTCTTCAAACTCTTTTTTTGTGCAACTTTGGGAGATATCCCAAACAGGAAACATGTACTTTATCAGCTCATTTACCGGACTGCTCCTCAGTCCAGTATGAGCATATGTGAATAGTATGGCTATAAAATTATTCTCGAAAGTAAAGAGAAATACTTCTGAATTGACCCCAGACTCTTAGGGAAAACAGAGACAGGCTGTGGTACCCACTAAGTGTTTAAAAGCAGCCAATAAATTAACAGAAACCAAAGAAACTCTCAAAGCTATTAGTTACATTTTAATGTATACCATATTTTATAAATACATGGGATCTAAGGGCTAGAAAGGGCCATTAGATCACATAACTTTATTTCCTGAGCTCAATGATTTATGTTTGACAAAAGCATATCTTCCAGGCAGACTTCCAGACAATGCTTTGGATATATTAAGTAGTGGAGAATCCACCACTTCCCTTGGTAGGTAGTGTTGCTGTAAAATTGTGTACCTTAATGCTAATATGAATTTGTCTGTTGTCTTCAGCTTCTGGATGTTGTTTCTCTTTATGCTTTCTTTACTATATGATCTTTTTTTTTTTTTTCCTTTTCTTTCTTCTGAGTAACTAAACAGCTTGATTTCCTTTAATGTCTCACTGCATGACAATTTCTATAGCTTGTGGATCATGTCTATGGCTACTTTCTGTACCCTCTCTGTTTTTTCCAACGTCCTTTCAAAAGGAGGGACATGAAAACAGTTTGCAGTGATTCAGCACCACTTTGGAAAAGCTGTTTACAGAAGTCAAGTGGACTCCTGGCTCCTTTAGGTGCCCGTGTGTGCACACCCCAACACACATACACACACACACTCACAAACACACACACATATTTATATGCGGTTTACCTAGTTCATGTTCGGTTGCTTCGCAACCCAGACCCCAAGATACTTCTGAGAATCATTCCTCAGTAGAATATGGTGCCTCATTCTGGAGGTTTAACTTCCATGTCTTACTCCTAACAACAGTACATATCGCTTTGCATTGTGCCACTTTAAAGGAAATTTGGGTTGAGTGACGAAGTAGTTATTGATAGAGTTCTATAGGATTGGACATGAAATGCTGACTCCTGAAGAACCTCCCAGAACAACCCTCATGTAAAAGTTGTTCCTTATTGAAACTACCTCTTGGGAGATATCACTTATGCTGTCACATTTGTAAAATGTTTTTATTTGCTATGTGGTGTAACATTAGGACAATGCTAGTTATTTTCTGTCTACATTGTCTTCAAACTTTATTTAAAAAAGTTTTCTCTATTTTTTCAAGATAATACTTGTTGAATATGAGGAAGGGAAAGGGAGGCCACTGTCTGAGGAGACTTCTTCGGTTGTGCACCTTGAAGATAAACAAGACTTATCATGCTCTTTCAGCTGTCTGACATGCGTGGGCATTCATAACAGACCTATTCCAATGCAATCACTTTCAAAATTAGTGGTGACGAATGCACTGTCACACAATTAAGATATGTCAGATCCTTTCTTTCAGTCAGCATACAGCAATGTGCTGAGTGGTTCCACACTGAGTCCCAAGTCTCCATTCAAACCTATTTGGAGGTAAAAGCTGTAAATGTTTTATTGAGAAAAAAAAACCACAACAAACCCCACCAAACTCAGAGCATTTTATCATCTGTTTTATGAAGTGGCATATCTTAAAACAAAAAATTTGCCCACCTTGTTGCATATTAGAGGTAAATGTTCTATTTTAACCAGTGAATTCAACATTTGAGGTACAGAGGACTTCTTTTTAAGGCATATTTAATGCTGAAAGTACTCTATCCTCTAAAAGCTCAAAGCATTGGAGGTCTTTCAAGACCACCATTCAAGATAGCAATAAGATCAATAGACTGTTAAGAAAAAGGTGTCACTTGTTATATTCGATACTAAAGTAGTTTCTTTAAGAAAAAAAAGATCTCTCTCACACTCCTTCCTTGACCAAATAAAAAAAAAAAGGGATAGTAGAAACAATCCTGCTTAAGACTAAGAAATTGGTCTGGAAAACAATGGGTATTGAGAAGTGGGGAAATCCTGCTCTATCAAGTAGATGGGCTGGGTAATGCAACATTTACATGTTGAGGTTCAAATTCTCTTCACTTTTGCAACAATGTGAATCAGTAATAAACCCCGTGAGGTCAGTAGACCAACTCTAGGTGCATATATGTGTAATAGAGAGTGGAATTTTGATTCAACCATGGCTGGAGTAAAGTAAATATTATTCTCCTGACAGATTTGCCAGTATGATAAAATAACAAAATTAATAAATAATATATCTCAGACAATATTCTCTTTAAGATAAAAATGAGAATAAGGAGTGAAACAGTGTGTGAAAAGAACTGGCTCATTCATCTTAGGTTGATCTATAAGCTGTGGCATTTACTGATCTCTACCACACTGTGCATTCTCAAAGACAAAAGTAGGTAGTCAAATACATTGCAACACTCCTTTTTTTTCTTTCCAGATTTGTTTGGTTTTTTCCCTGCTCAGAAAGACATGACAGTAGAAATGTTTTGTCCGCATTATGATACGGATGCCTTTCACAAGACAAGAAAAGGAAATTTTCTTGATCATCCGTTTTCTGATTTCTGAGCCATTTCCCATCCTACTAAATTGCTTAATACTCCCTGTAGCTGGACCTGTGACCTGGAATCTTTATGCAAGATTAATGGGAAAGCAAATGGGAATTAGTATCTGGGCGGGTTGCTGCACAGCTCTTGCTTTTATCTAGCACTCCACCTGTTGTTTTTTTTTTTTTACAATTATGCTTTCATTAGTTTCTGAAGCCAGCGATCCTAAAAGACCTTCCCATTTCTTCTCCCTATCATCCCTCCCCCTCGTCCTCGATTCTTTCCATCTCCTATCCCAAAATTATCAAACTCACTCTGCTTGTAACTGACATGCTGACAGGAAATTATTACACGTCATTACACTTCTTAAAACACAATTTACCCAGCCTTTGCAAATTATTCTTCAGCAAGTGTGAGGGGGTAATGGAAACTGTCTATTCCACTTACAGTTGTCACTCATGCTTTCTTCTGTACAATGAGCAATTTATGTTTTCTCTCTCTCCAAAAAAGGGCTGTGCTCGAAATATGTAAAAGCAACTTATCACGGAATAGGAAAATAAACCTCCTGTTCAAGTTCCCTTACTCTGCCTTATTACAGAGAGAATCCATTTTCTATCGTAACCTCATTAGTCCTCATGCAAGCACAGAACAGGCTGATGTTTATTTAGTAGGAGCAGACCTCCTTCTGACTTCTGGCCTGCCAATTGCACTTGACACTGCTGTAAAAGAAAAGCGATCTTGTGTGACTGTAGTACCCAAAACTGATAATCCACAGTCATAATAGTCCTTTTCCTTGCCTGACACTTTTATTCTTCTTCACAGATAACTACTGCAAAAGGGTGTTTGTGGTATCTTCTTTTCCCCTGTTGCTGCATCTTGTTTTTGGTTTGCACTTCTTTGTCTTTTGCTTTTGTCTTGTATAAATTCAAACTACCAAATCTTAAAGCGAATGGGTTTTGCTTATTTAAAAGACATAGAAAAAAAAAATTGTGACACACTCTTCCCCTCAACTTGATCATATTGATTAGCTTTCAGGCATTCCTCTGTCAGGCTCATTCTGCCTCAATGGGAGAAGGATGATGAATTGTCTGACTACTAGAGGCAGGGAGAAAGAAATGCTAAGCCTGGGTCTGGGAATTGGCTAAGTACTTCTGCGGAGCCTCAGCCTCTCAATTGCTCTCAGCAACTTGGCCTCCTTGATTTATAAACTGGAGTGGTGATTAATGATCTTTTAAGTGGACAAGGCAGGCCAAATCTGCACAAATCGGGCCACTCAAACATGACTACTACTTGTAGGAGAAGAATAACAGCCTTTACATAAAGGTAATTGAGACCGCTTCAGAGGATCTGGTAGTCTGCTTTAGCAGAAATAAATCAGCCACACAGGCCATCTATTTTTGAAATCAGTCTTTCTCATCAAACCTCCTCAGGTCAGCACGTGCAGCTGAGAAAGTAGTGGGTTAGCAGATGTACTTCAGGTCAGAAACAAGGCAGATCGAGCAGCCCCCGTGCTCAGAGAGGAAAGAGCATCCCACCTGGGCATCCTGCCGCAGCTTCTCAGCATCAGCACAGAGCTTGATCCTACCTTTGTCTCTGCCTCCGTGTCAGACAACTGGGGCCTGCCCTGCGGGTTAGAGGCTTGATTCCTCTCCCTTTCATGCAGGTCCCATACCCGTCTCACTACAACCTTCACCGGGGCTGCCTGTGACTAACTGCCTGTCAGCGTGTCCTTCCTTCAATGGCTTGTGGCCATATCTGCTGTGCTTCGTGGGCAAATCCAGCTTCCTGCTTCCTTGGGGGCGATGAGCTTAAGATGTTTTAACCAAGGCTCAAAAGCCGGGACCCTCAGCTCCTCCTGGATGCCCAGTGGTGATTCACTTAAACGGACAGGAACACTGACAGTAAGTGCTTGGCACACAGCAGCTTGTGTGAGCCATCCTTTTCCTCCAAAATTTGGCTCTTCAGGCAAGTACTCTGTTTTCCCATCCTTAGGGCCAGCCCTGCAGACAAGTGATCTCCCTTAAAGGGACTAATGAATTTGAAAGCCATTGTAGTGTCTGCAGCCGGAGACAAAAGTCTTTTCATACCCTGCTTGTAAGATGGAGAATGGAGATCATGGGCCATAATGAATATTTATCAAAGAAATTATACCTGGAATCAGGAAAGCTGACAAGCAGTAAATAAAGGGGGCGGCTAGAGCAATTGAGCAGCGCACGGCAGCAGGATCAATAGCAGAAAGGTAACTTGTGGTCAGAAAGGAGCACACGCTCTTCCCCAGAGGGAGATTCCAAAACAGTTTCAATCTGGTGTCCCCTCCGGGGAAAACTCCCCTCTATCTGAGAGGGGGGGAATCACAAGTCTATTTTCTGAAACTCAGTTATAACAAAGAGGGCTGTTTGCTGCGAGGTTGGTAATATCTTTTCCACTAGCCTTCCCCAAGCAGAGGAGTTGCAACCAAAGTAATGAATTATCCCCAGACTCAGGCTATCTATGGATAACAAACATCATTAGTCTGTTTCCACGAGTGCTGTGGCTGTGGGCTTCTCTATAAAACCTAACCCCAAATTGCGGTTTCTCACAAGAGGACTGGAGAGGTTAAGAAACACAACACTACAAAATCCTCTCTAGAGGAACATTGCTGTCTGTCTTGCCATTACTAAAATGTTGCTTTTAATAGAAGGGGTGTGGGAATCACAAGACACAAGACTCACAGCTCTGCACCCTGTTATCTCCTTGAAGGTGACTTCCCTGCTTTGCAGTATTTCAGTTTGTTCCTATAAAAAACATATAGAACAATACCCGACTCACAGAGGTATTGTGAAAACAAGTTTTAAATATCTGGAGACCACCAGGTGCAAAAGCACAGAATTATATACACACATATACATATACACATATATACACACACACGTATACACATACGCACATTCTCAGATGCTCCAAGTATCTCCTCTGACATACTTGTTCTTCTGACAGCAACTACTTTGAGGCTAGTGGCATAGGCATTATTTTTAATGTGAGCTTTTTTTAAAAAATGAATTGTTATTATTGTTACTACTATTACTTTAAGGCTGTAAGGGGAGAATGGGATGTGAAAGATAATTCAGTGCAGAGATCTCATGCACTGGAAGCTTCTATGTCTCATTGGTACTTTCTGTGATGCCTGTTCTGCTATAAATGGAAATGGCAGTTTCTGACGGAGAGAATAAAAATTATTAGAGATGCATTCAATATTGCTTTTGTTCTGTAGCCTTTATGTCAATATATTATGGTTTAGGCATACATATTTTCTTTTAATTTCTATGTGGAAAACCTCTTAAGGAGGTTTCTGCTAATAACATCCTGCTAATATTTTGTACCCAATGGCACACCAGACCCTGTATGCCGAGCAGATAGATTTTTGATAAGTCATTAATGTTTTGAATTGTACTTATGTATCTGTTCAGGTTCTTTTTACTCTTGAAATTATCCTTTTCATATAACCAGCCAGATTCAATGTTTATTTGTAAAAAAAAAAGTGGCCAACTCATGTGCAATTCTCATATGCAATTGGTGGCAAACCTTTGTGTAAAATCCTAATACAGAAGGCCCATTCCAGTTCATTGAGCTAGATCTTAAAATAAAACTAGAACATACATCTCTGTGTGTTGGGGTATAGGTTGGTGTGGAGCTTGAAGATAATTGTTCTGTCAGTCATTGACTAATCGCTCCATGGGGGGGTCATACATACCTGAAGAAAAGAAACTTCCATAATTACCACAAGTTTCAGGACTTGCTTGGAGCTCAGTTTGCGGTGGTAGTAACCTCTATATGCAAGGGAGTTATTTCACTCTTCCATGCCTGAAATGCTCATCTATAGTCTACCCAGAGATCAAAAACCTTGCAAGTAGAAGCACAGGGAAGATTGAGAAGTTAGGTTTAGCCCATATCAGAATAGGATGTTGATGTGAAACTAAAACTTCAATGACAACCAAAGCAGACCAGCCTTCATCAGTGATGCTTTGTCTTCCAGCCTGTTGCATAGCCTGTTATAAGGATTCTTCTGACTTGATACTGACTGGAGGAAAATCTCTTGCTGAGCTGTGAAGAGAATGGAGCACCCTATGGCAAGACTCTTGTACAAAGAAAAGGCATAACTCTGACCTCCAAATGGTTTATGGAAAAATGTTCTGACCTCTAATGCTGGCTGGGCACTGCTCATAGAACACCTCTCATTAGAAAGTGAAGCCATATTACCTGCTCCTTCTTGGGGTAAAAATAAATAAATAAATAAAAATCCACTTTTTGTAACACTCCTGCCTTATTTTGACCAGTCTTTTTTCCCCCCATTCTCATTTTCTTAGAAATTGCTGCAGTGGGGAGAAACTGATGGAAGAAGATGTGTGGCAGCCTTGGGCCACTCTTGCAGCTCCTTGTGCAGGGCATCCAAGGAGGGCTTAGGGTGAGGCTGGTAGAGCCCTGCAAAGTGAACTTCTTGTGCTTGAGCTCTCTGCAGAGGCAGAGTGCCACCAGCTCAATGTTGTCCTGTCCTCTTCAGGTTTCTTCAGGCACAGCATTACGTGCAGAGTTGAAGTTACTGCAAAGCAGTTATGGCCGGTTTATGCCTGTTTTATGTTTAGCATCTGTCCAGAGTCATGTGAAGCAGCCACTGCTCTGAGCTGGTCCGTCTCGGGGAGGGCCGTTCAGCTACAGTGATGCTGTAGATGTCTTTGTACAGTTTTCTTATAGAATTTATGAGGAAGGAGAAATTTTAGGCAGATTTTTTATTGGCATTAAATACGTGGGTAAGCACAGTCAATTCTTCCCTTAACAGCTGCTTGAGAAAGGGGGAAAACAACATTTTTCTCTGCTGGAAATGTCAGTTTGGCAGGCTTAAATAAAATTACAACATATATGTGTGTGCATGTATGTTTGCATGCTGTGTATTTGTGTGTATGTAGGTGTGAAGACGTATATTAAGCCTGATAATGCTGTTGGTTGAATTTCTAGAGATTATAAATAATGTTCTTCATCAAACAATTTTCAGACAGTGGGAGGTAACTCTGTTTTGAAACTCTTCATGGCAACATAATCATTGAGATGGAATTAGGTGGTTCCTTGGATATAAAGACCTGTCTATGTTCAATACAGACAAGTAGAAGATTGCAACAGCCAGCAGTAAGTGGTGGTCAAAAAAAAAAAAAAGACAAAAACCCCCAAGCGGAATAAAAATAATCCCACCCCAAAATGAAACAGAACCAAACCCCAAAGTGTTCCATAGAGGCTAAAATAATGAATGATGAGGTACATATGTTTTACTATTGATAAAAGCTGTCAAAGGAAATAGCAGACAACCCTTCTCTGGCTGCCTTTCTAGAAGCTATGCATTAACTAAATCAACCTGTGATGTTAATACAGGGGATAAAATGCAACAGCCTTTCGTACAAAGGAACACGAGTCATTCTGTGTTCACTGACCGTCTGTGCTGAGACCACAGGATTGAACGTGAGCCATTTAGCCCTAAAGTCTGTGCATTTCTGAAGGCCCATTGGAGGGCTTCTAGAGGAGGACTGCTGGGAGACCATCATGCATCAATGAACTCTGTCATTGATTGTCATGGTATTTCCTGCTAAATGCTAATCCCAAAGCAGCTATGCATTTGATTTCCACCTGTAGTGCTACAGAGTTCATTATTGTTTCCATGAATTTTATCTAAGTGGTTTGAATTCAGTCAAGGGTCAGTATTAAAATGGCCACTCTTCCATTCTTTTAAATTCCAATCCATCCCTAAACTCTTTTCTACAGCCTTCACCTGGGAGTTAAAATGAATATGTCTGTAAATGTTGACCTGTTCATTCAAATTCTTGATTTTCATGCCAAAATCTAACTTTCTGTGTTGCAGTCTAATTCCAGAAATGGTATAAGCAGAATGCACTACAACACTGATTTTTTTTCATATAACCAATTCCCACTATCAGCCATAAGCAAGCTGTCCGGTTTCCTTTCTCTTTCTTTCACAGCATTTTCAGTCTTTATAAATACAGGGCCACTACTATGTCTTGAAAAGCGAGTCAGCACATACAAGAGCAGTAACTGTATTTTATGCACAAAATCCAACTGTTTGATACAACCGGCCTCTAGTTTTTTGCATCCATTTATTAAGATCCCACATCTGCCCACAGACAGAATATGCTTAGAACTGCTGCACTGTCATGGCAAAAGTTTATTTTGCTATGGGTTGTTTCATCTCCAACCAGTTGCAATATTGATTTCTCTCAGTGGATTAATTATCAGTGGCAGTTTCAGTCTTCCTTGCAATGGGTGGAAGGAAAAATGATGTTTTTATTTCGAGGAGGTCTATTGACAATTGTGCCTGGGCTTCCCTTGGGTCCTAAAGTCAATGAAGTTAGAAGACCCATGTCATGACAGTACTGTGCATGAAATTATTTATTTTATCTGTAGAGGTAGTATCATGTGCATGCCATGATGACCGTTTAATTTGAAAAATAAAAAACTGGCTTCATATGGTTTTCATAAGATACTGTAATTGTAAAAGCAACACTGAAATTGGACAAATATCAAATGATAGCATAATATACAAAAAGAAGCAAGAGTAATTCATACTAGCAACAAACCTATCAAAATGTTTAGTTTGAATAGAGAGGTTACATTTCTCTGTAACAGAACATTTCCAGTTAAAAGCACTATGCAGAGTTTGGAAGGAAAATCCAAGATTGCATTGTTGGCAAAAAGCTCCGTGCATATGTGTATAACATGTTAGGGATCTGTAAAAACCAAAGCCATAATGGATTACATTTTGATTTTATTGCTTTCTTTCCTGCCAACACCCCAAAATATACGTATATAATACACATCAGTATACCTACGTATTGATAAAACATGTATCATTGTCTCTTTATATATGTGTATGTATATAATGTTTTGATGGTGTTGTCACAATGCATGGAGTGTGTATAGGCTATGCACTCATTATTAATTTGAAAAAATATAATTAAAATATTATTACTATTAAATTATTTAAGTGGGTTTTTTCCTCCAAATCTTAATTCAGTTACTATATAAGCCAGATGTGAAAAGACTGCAAAGAAAAGATTAGAGATAGTGTGGGTAAGAGTACTGGTATTCTTTTCATTGCATTGTTTTGTCTTCAAATACGCTTTCAGCCACTCTACAAATTTCCACTCCAGCATACAAGATTGATGATGCAAATTTCCACAAAATAATGTAAGATTATATGGTCGGGATACATGATCCAAAATGTTGCAAAGAAAATGATGTAGCCTGGATTCAATATCTGATTCTTTTAAACTGGAGACTACTTATTTTACTGAGATTATGTTGTAGCTGTGTAGGCTAATTGGTTTGCATATCTGGAACATACTCCATCAGTTTTGTTACTTTCAAGACATAGGCTGATTTTGCAGGAGTGCAACTGAGAAAGATATATTTACTCACAGAAGAGCTAATTTGATAAAAGAATCAAGCATGAATACAAAACTCAGTGATAACATTCACAGCAATGCTGTTGAATTTATTCTGTAAATTTGAAAAGCTTGCAAAATGTTTCCCTCAGCCATTTGGTCCCTCAGCCTTCTGCAGAGGTAAACAAAGAAGGAAAACATATTTAACTATCTTCCTTATCTCCAGCACTTTACAAGATGATTATTTCTCTAATCACCACAGCCCAAGGCACCACAAAAGTCCAGGAAGACATCTCATAAGGCTGAAAAATAAAACACCTTTTAAATAGAATGGGAAATGGACTGGTGGGCAGGTAGTGACAGTGACTTCTGTGGATTTTTAATAAATTGACCTTATTCTGCATCCTCCTGTCCCTTTTCCTGTCAGAGACTCTGGATTCATTAACTGGAGCTCTGCTATACTGGAGTTACAAGTTTGTTACATTGCATGTCTCATTTTTCCTTTTAGTGCGGTCACTAATGTCCAACAGCTGTGTAAGTAGTCATGTAGTTTTACTTATGTTCAACACAAACATAATGAGGTAATTTGTTAAGAATTGGACTATAGCGGAAGCTCCAAGCAGATGTTTTGGTTTTTTTTTTAACTAGATGTGAAATATTCTTACACTTCAGAGCAATCCATTTCTTGTTCTCTAACCAGATGGAGTGAATATTTGGAGAAGTGGTAGAACACCAACTAAGAAGTGAGCTTCACTTCCAGCAATGTTTTACGTAAGGGAGCTAATGACATTGTTTCCTCATCATCCCAATTTCAATGGAAAAAATCGGTTGCTGAAAACTAATACAAATAGCAAGTGTCTGTAGTTTTTAGCCTTCCTCTTGGGACATGTGATTTTTTGGAAAATATTCTTTGAGGACTGTAAGTAACATTTCAACTGATCTAAAAATTGCAAGATTCGGATAGTGGACAGTACAAATTGATATTTTCCATGTGCGTATGTCTTTTTACAATAAATTCAAGGACGAATACTAATAATTTATATAAACATATGTATTGCAAAAAAATATGGAAAGCCACATGAGAAAATTAACATCAGTATGTTGTAGCAAACAAAACAAAAAACAAAGAAACCACAATAAAGTTAAAATGAGTGAAGCAGATGTGCTTTTTCATGCTTGACCATGTCAGGACCACAGCAGTGCTGAGATTGGCTTAAGCCATCACAGATGAAACACATCAGGAATTCCTCAAAAACCTGTAGTGTGCATGTTCGTTTAGATAGTAACATTCAGCATCCTGTTCCTTCCCTTGCAATTAAAATACCTGATTTGGAAATTAATCACATATATTTACCACAGAAGTTGTTCAAAAAGAGGCTTCTTTGGAGCCCTAAACACAATCCACATGGCCACATGTGCTTGCTTGCTGTGCTGGCTGGAGAACAAAAATGTAGAGTTCCGGCATTGTCACTTCTCTCTCTTTATTACGGGCATATCCTTTATCCTTGAAAGCCAGGATATAGATGCCTTCGAGATCTTTTATTTCGTTATTTATAAACTTATTTTCAGATAAAGCTCGATAATTATTTTCAGATAAGGTTCCCAGAAGTCATCACTCACTGTTCAGTCCTGAGGAAGCTATGTGGAGCTGCATAATTTTTAGACTTTCATCCTAGATTTACTTGCTTTCGTATGTAGTGGCACACGCATAAGTGTTCAAGATACAAAAATATAGTGTCGCTCTCCAAAGGACCAACATAAGAGGGAAGAAAGAAAACAAATTACATTTTTTCCTGCTGAAGAAACATATAGATTGACTACTGTCAACATAGTTTTATATAGACATAGAAGTTTGCTTGGAAATGAAGTATACGTTGGTTATACAAGGAGGCATAAGTAAGTATACAAACTGCAAAACAGAAGCATAACAAAGTAGTGGAAGGAAACTGAAAAGTACGCAGTAAAACAAACTCAGCATGGTACCTAAACCTCTGATCCTAAGATTTTGTGACAAATTCTTTTATCAAAACCAATAAAACAATTACAATTTTAATGTGATTATCCAAGATTAAAATAGACAAAGGGAGATCTTTCCCAGTTATATTCATGAAATTATATAAATATATATAAATGATTAGTCAGAAACTTGAGCTACATTGTAATTACAGTATAATTACATTGTAGTTATGCAGCTATGTCACAAAATCCAATACTTCAATACAAACTTCTGATTTTTAAATACCTGAAAGAGGCAGTACAAAAAAATGCGAGTCCACTACTGGTTTAGAAACTTGGAAACAAAGGTACCTGCAAACACATGTGCTATATAAATACATAAACATATCTTTTAAAGTTGCAATGATTTAAAAGCAAAGCATCTAGGTGTTTCTCAGTATTCCAGCAAGAAGAGATGGAATAAAGGACAGGTACCAACATTTTTTGAACATCTACACTCCCTCTACAGATAACATTGAGGGGCAGGCACACTGAAATTGTGGGATATATCTTAGATGTTGGTGGGCGCACATGGATCATGATGGAAACCCTTTCCCTTCCCCCTCTTCTCTCCTTCCTTTCCCTTCCTTTGCCTACCTTTCCCTTCTTCTATTCCTTCCACTATCCCTTCCCCTATCTCTTCCCCTTCCCCTATCCATTCCCTTCTTTCATCCTTTCTTATTCCCTTCCCTTCCCTTCCCTTCCCTTCCCTTCCCTCAGCATTAGTCATGTTTGTTGAATTTAGCCAGTGAATTGGGATTTTTGCAAAAGGCCATATGATGCATCCTGACCCCAACTTAGCAGGATGAATTTCCCTCCCCTAAAGTTCCTGTATATAAAGACCAATTATGCAGATGAGGAGAATTTCACCCAAAATAAATTGCATGTTCCATCTGATTATGGGTAATAGATTATTCCAGACCTATACTGTCCTCAGGTGGAATTGAAGGATCCTTTAAACATCAAGGAGTATATTCATAACCATTATCCTCTTAACCCTTTGATGTGAAAAGATTGCTATAAAATTTACTAAATTCATCTAAAATGGCTTTTGAATCTCCAATCACTTTGTTCTCTGCATTAATAATACTAGGACTAATCCTGCATGACTTGTGAGATTTAAGATGAGTAGCTAATAGCTTTTGAATCAAGGGTGCCTTTCAAGGATACCTCTAAGCAGTATCTAAAACTGTGCGTATGCAATTTGTCTTATCCAAATTGGCGCATATTCAGAAAGCTATGTAACCTATATACAAACTGTATTTTCATTCAAGATGTACGTAGACCATGATCTTCCTAACTTATATATGCAAATATAGTCTGAGGATTAACAGTGGATTTTTACACAGGGAACAGAAAAGAACTACACATGACTTCTTACAGCTACTTCTGAAAATTTAGCTCTATTTATCCAACTAGCAACTGTGGGGTCTTGATTGCTCTTAGTCTGATGTTGGATCCTAGGTATTTTTTGCTTTTCTCCCTGGTTCCAGGGTTTCATCGCCATGGTGTTAGATTAAGGCTAACACACTGAGACTAGTGTTTTCTCCCTCTGTTCTCTACCCCTCACCATTTGGCTTTCAGGTGAAAAACAGATTCAGAAACACTAGTCAGTGGGAGCAGCTGCAGATACAAAGCCCGAGCCTTTCTGTATTCAGAGACTTTTTACAGTCTCCTCATTTTCTTGTCTCTCTACTTTGACTTTCTTCTTCCTTCATATTCTCTGCATCCAATGTTTATTCTTACCTGGTTCTTTTACTCTTCTTCTCCTCTGTTTTAACTCCCTCAAATTCAATAATCCTTCTTCTTCCTTTATTCTTTTCATGTATCCCCAGGTAACCTCCTAGTTTGTTCTTTGACCTTCCTCCTTCCATCCCCCAAAGATATAATGGAATACACATGCTATTTTCTGCTGCTTCTACTGTCTTGCCTTTTTAGAGGCTAAATCTCTCAGAACAAGGACTCTGCTACTTTTTATGCTTACTGTGCCTAGCACAAAAGGACCCCAAACAAAAGCTCACACACAAATCTTACGTATGAAATATAGAAAGGGGTTTTTTTTGCAGATTCATGTAATTTGAGCATTTTCATGTTCTATTGCAAATCAGCTAAAGACATTTTCATGAACAGAAACAAAACAAACTTCCAGAAAATTTTGTTTCACCTATCAAAAATAATAAAATCACAGCCTAATCAAGGTAACATAGTCTATGTGTGATCTTGGATAGCATTACAGGATATGAATACTGTTTGTGAAAGTGTAAATGTTGTAAAAAAAAGTTTTAAAAGTTGTGAATGTAAATTTAGACATTTAAATGATTCAGCCTGTTTGCAAAATGGTTACTTCAGAAGTTGGTTAGGCTGTCATCACCAATGACCTTGAAGATCAAAGCCCTATATGTTGAGTTGGCCCTCTAAAAATGTGGAATCAGGAATGGCATCAGCACCAGTCTAATGCATCCTCTTTCCTTTTCTCTGATAATGCAATGAACTGCTTAGTTTTAAGCAAAATGAAATGTCCTTTCTGTCTCCGTCCTCAGAGAAAATAAGATCATTCCAGACCAAAAATTATGGAATCTACTAAATAGACATTTTTAATAAGCTACTATATTTTTCCTCCCTAAAATAGATCTTTCACTGGAATAATTCCTCTTTCTCCATCACAAAATAAAAATAAAATAATAAATAGCATAGTTGATGATAATGCGCAGTATACTGTGCTTTTTTTTGCTAGGAAATCATGATTTCTTATGAAAACATGTATTAGCTTTTACTCTTCTGTACCTTTTCATTTTTTCATTGTTTCTGATTTACATTCATTTACTTCATTTTATAACTGTTTGTGTCATGATGAGAGTATTTTGCATTAGGGTTTTGCAATTGCTTGCCTGTGTTGGTGTTCAAATTCCTCAGGCCTACTATTTTCTGAAAGGACGTAAGTAATGATACATTTTAATTAATGTTGATTTTATAAGATTTTAACTCTGCATGATGGATACAAGCTAAAAATCAATCACTGTCTCTTAATTTTCAAATCAATCCAAGGATATATGAAATGAAACATCACAAAAGGCACTTACGTAGAAGATATAAACTGATGGGAAACTGATTTATTGTACAACAGATAAGATCTGCATGATATAGCTTCCTGATGGTTTGCGAGCCTATGAAATCTTTCTAATGAAGGTTATTCCTGAACTCATAAAATTCCATATTCCAGTCTGTACTCTATCATCAACCTATAATGCTAGGTTTGGATTGATAAACTTAGTAATTATATATATATATAAAAAAAATCCTTCTGTTGTTTTAATGAAGAGATGCTTATTGGATGGAAGATAGAAAAATGGCACAAAGTTCTGCCACAGCATATCCACAAGGGAGCAGCAAAACTGACCACTTGTTTCCTATTACCTTTGAACTTGAAGCAGAGAGGGAAGTCTTCACAGAGCCTTTTACATATCATAATTTCAGATTTTGCTTCTCAGAATACTGTGTTCCATAGGAGATACACATACATACATAAATATGTATTTGAATTTCTGTCTTCACTGGAAATTAGTTTAGTCTGTAAACTTTTGTTGTTTTCCTAGTAAGCTAGGTTTGAATAAATGGTGACAATTCAGAACAGGAGATGAGATGCATAGATACATCAGGCAGCACTACATTGATAAAAAATACTCAGAAGAAGGCCAGCACCGTTCACATGCTCAGTTACTTCTTTCAGCTGAGAGGCACCAACAAGTTGCTGAGGGACAGGGATGCTCAAGCTACCCATCAGCTGTAGCCTATGTGTTCATTGACTCATTGGGAAACATCCCTTGGTAATGTCAGAGGACACTTGCCCTTTTACAGCTTACCTGGCCATAATTGTTCATTATAAGGTTTGGTTTTAAGATACTATTCTCATTTTTAATATTCTTCATTTTTAAGATCAAATCAGAGTAATAGAGTTATGTTTGTATTTCTACAGTAGGTCCCATTTAAAGAAAGCGTTTCAGCGTGTGCTTAAATTCAACCTTATTGAAAACAACACATATGCATGTTTTTAACATTAATATAAAAATGTCCCAATAAGAATGATTTCCTGAGTGGGACCTTTAATCTGCACCAAGTATTTGGTAGAGCTCAAAACAGGATGAACATGTGGCACTTTTATTTTGCATCAAAAATTTGCATAATAAAGGATAAACTGACAAAAGAAGTGACTTAAAAAAAATGGGTTAGCCAAATAATTGAAATTTATCCTTAATGGGCAGAGGAGACAAAGTATACATGAAAAGACTTTTGGGATTTATGTAAAAAACAAGGACCACATGAAAAGTCAGCTGATGTTTTGGTTATTCTTTACCCTGTATTTCTATGAATCCATTCACATGCATTCGTAAACTTTATTTGTCATTCTATGAAGCAATTAGAAAGCTTTCAAAGTGGAAAAGAAAGTACTTTATCAATTAACTATCATTTTCCATTTCCTTATTTATGATCCTGTGGCTACTAAGCATCAATAATTTCTGCTTTGCTACAATGTCGCCAGGAAGATTGATTGTACATGTCACCTTGATATGAGAAGACTTTAATGGAAAACATATACTTGCAACACCACCAAATTCACTTTTGCAAAAAGGAGCAACTCAATTATATTTTTAAAAATACAAGATTTAAGATGCATCACATGTCTGTTCAGATGAAAGCTCTGAATTTTCCTCAGCATTTTTATTGACATCACTGTAATACTTGTAACTATGCAAACAGCGAACACTGTACTAAAAAATATATTATTGTTGTTGTTATAAAACACGCACTCAGCAAATAGGAAGTGCCAAGATCAAGGCTGCATAGATAAATTTAAATCATCTGCCTGTGTGTATAAATTATGATACAGTTAATTAGATGATCAATACAGGATTACATGAATGGTGATAAGGTAACTTATCAACAAGTGGTTTTCAGGTTTTTTCCAAGCTCTCCTCCAAAAGGACCCATCCCTGTTCTGATGAGCAAGGTACCTAGCTTGTGTCTAGCAGTTTAGGCACTCAGTTTCCACAGGTTTGCAGAGACACTTTAGCCCTCTGCCCAGCACTGGTATTTTCACAGCTGGCATTTGCAGAACTGTTCAGGCTTTGATGCTGCCGAGAGCCCCGTTCAAGCCTGAAGTGGGATTCTCGGGTTATTCAGAGGAACGGCTCTTTGAGCAGTGGGGTGCTGTCCTTCAGGTGTGCTCAGGGCACATTGAAAAGAAAGGGCTGACGCTGTTTTGAGCAGGTTGCCTGCTCCGCTGACTTGTGATATTGAGGACTAACAATGAATGCCTGCTTCAGGAAGGATGTGAGCCTCAGCTTCTAAGATGGTGCTCTGTGGAAGCTGTTCCTCTCCTGGCCCAGTAAATATTTCTTTTATACAACGACATGCAGAAGAGACTAAGGAAGCCAAGGCTGAGGGATACTCAAAGCATGTAAGTTCACATCCCTGTCCCAATTTGATAAAAGCATAGAGAATTTGAAAATGCAGATCCTGTATCCCAACAGAGCACCTCAATCAGGATTATTGGGTATTCTTGTGGAAGCCCATCTCTCTGCAGTATAATTGCAGATGGAAGAGGCCTGAGCTGCTGAAGCAGCTGTCTGTCTTCACTGTCTCACAACTGGCTGGCACTGGTACTTCCCTAAGTAAATGCTTTCTGGAAATGCCTTTGTCAGGCTTCTCACTCACCTATGTGTATATGGGAAGACCAGACACGGGGCTGATGATTCCTTTGCAGAGACCTTGCAAAGCCATGGTGTCTTGCAGGATCTGATCTATTATTCCTGTCTCAGATTCATCAGTGTATCATTATCTTCATGGGCTGTACTGCATTTTCTCAGCTATTGTGGGTGCTTCACAAATATAAGCGATTTTGTTGCTACACTTCTTGGAGGAGTAACTTCCAAATAGGGAACCATGGCACAGAGAGATGAATGTGACAGGTTCTCAGCAGTGTCAGGTTCCCCATCCTCTGCTGCAGAGGGTTACTCACAGGAGGGTGAGGAAGCCTGAAGAAAGATCTACAAACCCTTGGGTTCCCACCTCAGCACTGGAAGGGACTTCTAGTGAAGGGATGACTACATAAGGAGCAAGGCAGAGAATCTGCAGCACACTCCTGCCAGCCCACCTTCTGCAGTTCAGTTACAACCCAGACTACTCTGTATCTCAGCCTCTTCTCATATCACTGTCAGACTGGAGAGAAAAGAAGAACCTAAGACCCAGCCACTGGTATTTAGGTTATCCTGTCTTGATTGACATGTAACATGCACCACAAGTTGTCCTAGGGACTTGTGGGGATGAAAGGATCAACATTTTTGGGATGACAAACAAAGTTTGGAGGAAGCTACATGCAGGATCATATTAATTCATGAGCGGAGATTGTGGTTAATTGTACAGTGGATGCTTTGTTTTCACACAGAACATATTTTATGACCGTATATTGTTCAGTATGATAGTACTATACAGTACTGTTTTCTAGCAGCATAAATTATATTAATCCTTTACCCTGGAGACACAATACACTGTGCACCATTACTCATACATGGGTGTCTGTTATTGACAATTATATTCTTTACCTTCTTGGGAAATTAACCTAAACAAAAGCTTTCTACCTGTTTCAGCATCCTTCCCTCTCCTTCTCTTTTCCTTCAGCCTTTCTCCCATCTTTCTGCCCCAAATACATAAAAAGGTCATATGCTTTTTTTACCACAAAGTGAATGAATCTTGGTACAATGTAATCCTGAATCTAGAATCTTGACCCTGTTGTTTTATGAGATCTGAGGCCTCTTTTCAGGTCTGGTTTTCTACTGACTTCTTTGACACGCTTCACTAGACCTAATAGCTCCCTATTACCAGTTACAATTTAGCATCTGAGCCAGGAGCTGGAGGAAAAAGGGAAAAAGGAGTGTAAATTATACGGAGTTGCAGTGAACAAAGGTTTTATTTCTCCTGAGCACAACCCTTTGATAGGAAAACGGGGGAGACAAATGTGTTGCTAATTTAATTAAGTAGTATGAGATGGCAGGGTCCACAGATGCCATTTAGGACTGGATTAATCAAGAGCAGGTGATGAAAATGAATAGTCACACATAATGTTAGCATTTTTAACAATCCGACACAGTCTAATGGAATCAAGTGCTATTTAACAACAGGGCTCAGTTTTGCTTGCTAATCCAAATTTATCTACACTTTCACCCTGCACATTCATGTGGATCAAGAACTCTATTCCCTCTGATTCCCATTAATTTTCTGGGGCATTTTTAGTTATTTAACGTCTTGCACAACATGTTCATGTCCCCTCGTACTGCACATGGAAAGAAGCGCAGTGCTGCGGAAGCATTGCATTCTAGGTGCTGAACAAGTTTAACGTGGAGCAGGTAAACACCTTTCGACAGCTGAGAGGTGTTTCTTTTCCTCCATGCATTCCTTTCTAAAAGTACAGAAAAGGTGCTTGTCAGTTGTTTCTTTATAGAATCAAAGCCTGAAAATAGTTTTGTTCATAAATTTTGTGACTGCCTGCAGCTATTTAACACAACTCTTCCAGTGTGGCTTTATCTTTACTGGCAATAGCTGAAGAATGGAAATTGGTAAAATCTTCAGTCTTCACTGCTGAAAGAGTTACTAGATGAAGATCGAAACCTCTGTCAGACTGCAAATAAATTTAACTGCATATGAAGCCACACTTTCCCAATAAACAGTTTTCAGCTAGGATAAATGTTGTGCCTGTAATTTCAGTGTTTGCGAAGGGCTAGAATGTGCTGTTGGAAATCAGAACTGTGTCTGGTTGAGGTCTTAGACCTGCGAACAGGCTGCGGCCTCAACAAACACATTAACTTTACAGAGCAGTGGGCATATAGCTCGTTCCTCTACTCCTCTGACAGCCTTTGACACAGAGGAGAGCGTGTAGGAAAGTGGTATGACATCTGTTTCTCATCCAGATGTGAAGAGGGGGTATAAAGACTCTGTCACCTATGCTAGAGCCCTGAAAGCTTTATAACCTATTACTTCTTTATGTGGTGCCATAAAAGCAAACCAAATCCTGTCCAACACGAGACTGACAGAGCATTCTGCAGTATTCCTAGTTTTCAAAGTCTGAGCTCTCTTTACCCTTTTAACGGATGGATTTATTGCACTTCAGAGTGCAATTTCCCATTAGTTGTTATCAGGACTGAGGGGAGCTTCTTTATGTCACAGGGAGAGAGAACTATTCCATTAGGTGCTGTACATTTTGTTGCATTTACAGAGCCTTGCCAAACTTGTTTTCTAAACCTTATGAAAATCAATTACAAACAGACATGTCTCATTTGCTGTCTTTCTCTAATCCCTGCAGTCTTTGTAGAAGAGAGACTTCTGCGTGCCATCAAAATATCTGTGGTTTTAAGTACGTCTTAACAAATCCAATACAAGAAATTCAAAGATACATATGCATTTCTTTCCAATGAGCATCCCCAGGGTGACCTACCTAGTTCTGCATGGTGGTCTTTGGCTCTCTGTTTTTTCAAGTGAGTAGTTTATTTGTCAAAGTTCTCCTGACAGAGAGGAGAGAGTACCATGTGGAAGAAAAAAACCACAGCCTCACAGAAAAAGAACCCTAAACCACAAACAGCAGAACCCAAAGCCAGTGTGTGTTTATATGAATGTGTTTTTATACCAAAGAACCTCCAGGATCACAATAAGTTTCAGGATTTTTTGGCCAGTTGTTTCTGAAAATAACACTGTGAAACTTAAAACCTTGGTAAAAGTGCTGTGAGGCATTTAGCAATAGTGGATCAGAGGTGTTCGTGCCCAGCTGCCTCTCTTTCCCTTGCATGGTGGTAAGACCGCTATAGTCCTCTGCTGATTAAAACTCATCACTTGGGATAATCTCTTAAACTATTACTCACCTCAGTGCCTGTTTATGTATTTTGCCTTGTAGTTACTCCTGTAGCATCTCCAGTTGGCCCAGCCATACTTGCCAGAACTTGTCTCCAATATTCGTGATCCTGGGTGCGTTTATAAAGCTGTTGTCACATTTGAAGAAGTTACCACACTTTCCTGCTCGCTTTGCCCCTAGTTGAACATCACAACTCCAAGAGCAAGCACTCGGGCACTTCCACTTCAGTTCAGTGCCAGGATTTTTACTTAGCTCATCTCTCTTACTCTGCACTGACCTGGTCTAGAGCCACTGATGTAAGGTGCCAATGTCTTAAACTGCCATATCTGCTTTGCATGTATGACAGTGACCTGAGATGAAATGATTATCGCATCTTCTCTTCTCAGCAGAGCAGAAATAAGGAAGACTCAAATGGAGAGGGTGTGATCAGCTGGAGGAACAGTGTGCTGTGGAGCTACAAAACTTCATCTAGAGCTGGTAGTTCAGTGCTGAGATTTGTGAGAAGTGAGTGATGAAGGAGAAAGAGTTGCTGTGTGCCTGTCCTGCGGGCTCATGCTGGAGTGGAGAGAGAAGCTGCTTTAACTTGGAGGGAGGGGGGAGAGAAGGAATTACAGAAAGTATTTGGTGTCTCTTGCTCTAATTAGGTTTTCAGAATAACATCCATAAAGATTATCCTTTTTTTTTTTTTTTTAAATGCTCATAGTTTCTCAACTATGTTCATTTTTAGAGATGTGATCTTGTGCATTTCATCCCTGTTTGAAGGCAGGGTTATATTCTGAGGTGTGTTTGGGTCTTTTAATTAAAAATTACAGGTAAAATATTTAGAATACTTCTGAATTATGGAATATTTTTGTTTTGCAAATGGAAAAGTGTAACCAATAGCCTCATTGCATTTTATATTAAAACCAGTGTTAAATTATAATAAAGGAAAAAAGTTAAAAGAATTACAGTCTGGATTTATGTATATGTGTTGAAGATTAATGCCTTTGGTTAATTTGGGTTGAAATATATATTCTAATAAGGTGTTAAAATTAGTTCTGAGAGTGCTCATCTGGCAACCATGAATATGTTATAACAAAGTGTAATTAAGCCTTTCTAAAGCTTTTATCTCTTTCTTTTTTTCTTTCCTTTTTTTTTTTTTTTTTTTTTTTTTTTTTTTTTTTTTTTTTTGGCTGAACTTATAGGCACTTAGAGGCGGGTGCAAGAACACTTTTCCAGGGGTAATTATAGTTTCATACAAGTGCACAAGCAAATTCCTTTATGTGTATCCTCACTCTCTGAAAAAGAAAGGTGAAAAAAACATGAGGGTAAAAAAGCTTAGTGTTTCCACAATTTTGAGGTCTGTCTGTAATTGTCTTACATTATAAAGATCTGCAAATTATCACCCAGACTTACCCAGATGGATGGAAAGCTGGGTGGATGAAAATAAGGGGGTAGATTATCCAGGTTCAGAGTATAGAGGTTAATGGGTCATGCTTTTCCTCGAGGCTGGTAGCAAGTGGGGCACTGCTGGGATCTCTATTAGAACCTGAACTCTTTAAGATCTTTAGCAATGACTTGGAGGAGGTGATGGATGGCAGTCTTACCAAGTTTGCAGGTGATACCAAATTGTTGGGACCATTCACTATGTTCAAGAACAGGACTGCAATTCGGAGATACACAGACAGGCTGGAGGAAGGGGAAAAAAGAAATATGACAGGGACAAGGATTAGGCCCTGTATCAGGGAAGGAAGAGCCTCTTGCAACATTGCAGTCCGGGGCCTGAGTGCTGGGGGAACAGCTCTGTGGAGAAGTGCCTGGGGGGCTTGGTGGACAGCAGGTTGAACAGAAGCCAGCAGCATGCCCTGGCGGTACTGATGGCCAACAGCGTTGTTGGCTGTTAGCAACAAGGCAATAGCCAATCGATGGAGGGAAGTGCTTATCCCTCAAAACTCAGCACTCATTAGATGATGTCTAGAATACTGTTTTTCTTTTTGGGCTCCCATTAGAAAAAAAAGATGTCTATCTGCTGGAGCAGTTTTAGCAGAGGACCACCAAGATGGTCAGAGTATGCAGCACTTGCCCTGTGAGGACAGGTTGAGGGAGTAGGCCTTATTTAGCCTGAGGAAGAGATGGTTTTGGGAGATTTAACTGCAGCCTTCCATTACCCATGAAGAGCTTATTGAGAAAACAAAGCCAGACTGTTCTCAGTTGTGCATGGCAGGACAAAAGTAGGCAAAGCCATAAGTTGAAGCAAGAGTGGGTCTGAGACAAGAAATTCTTTTACTATGAGGACAGCCCAGTAGTAGCTGAAGTCACACAGAAAGGCTGTGCAGTCAAGGTTTTCAAGACTGGATAAAGCCCTGAGCAACTTTCTTCTGTCATCATAGCTGACAGGTCTGTCCAACCTGAATTTGCTTGTGATTTCATAAGAGTTACTACTTGTCTAGAGCTAATATTTGTTTAAAGGTGCTACACCTGGATTAGTAGACAACTGGCCACAGGCAAATGTGGTAGTACTTGACTCTTGCTGATCTCCCATGGCTCTGCACATAGCATGTAATGGAGCAGCACAGGCTCACTAGGAGGAGGAGGCTGCTGTGTCCTAACAGGGCAACGACGGTTGCAGTCACTTTGAAGAGGCTTCTGCTGCTTTCTGGTCTTCCTCATGAAGTAAGGTAGCTCTTGTCCCCTCAAAGATATATACTTAAATAGTATTATTTGGCCTTCTAATCCCACATAGCAACTGGGAAATACAGGGTGAACGCACCTAGTGTCTACAAATGTCTATAAATAGTGTGAATACTGTTGAAAGGATTATTGTGGTATATGTGGAAACTGTAATAATCTCATTAATTTGACATTCTGAATTTTTAATTTCTTGCCTTTTTAGTAAATTAGTTGTGCAGCTTTATCACTGCAACCATGACAGCAAACTTATGTGGACTTAAGGTCCAAAGTTCTCAAGAGGTGAGAGTTACTCCTGGGATGTGACCAAGATGGATTCATCAGCTGTAATTCCAGGTGAATTTTCAAATAGTCAGATAGGAGTACCAAAGAAATATTAAAAGGCAGCTAATGTTTATATAAATCCTCTTCTTTGCCACTTGCCTCATGAATGATTACTCCAAAATGGAGCTGTATTGCAGCTAAAGGCAGCTGGGAAAGAACAGTGGAGTGACCAAAGCTTCCCACCCTCATATTGTGCACAAGGCACTGAGGAAAGCAATAGGGATCAAACAGAAAACTGGGAGTAAGTGAATGCTGATGCAGGGTGGAGGAGCAGGGGAGAAAAAAAGGAGGCTGGCAATGTAGAAAATAGCATGACAGATTCATGGTTTTCCTCAGCTGAAGATATTTTCAGAAATGAGATCTATCTACTGGAATAGAGTATAAGGTAAATCATAAAAATTCCATCAATATATAATCATCCATTCTCCAGAACACCTTTACTTATCCATTTCTGGCTAGTACATCTTTTGTACATTTAACTTCTCAGCTGCTGATTTCAGGGATTAGTATGTATTAATTACCAGAGTATTCTGACAATGTAGTAAAGCACTACAGACCTGCAACTAGAAGAGAAAAACTGCTGCAATACACTGCAACTGAAAACTTGTTTTCGTCAGGTGAACTGTGGTTGTATTTCCTGAGTAGATACCTAGTAATGAGTTTCACTGACTTTTTGTCCTTTTTTCTCCCGCCTATTGAAAATATTCTTCTGATGCAGACGTTACAGTAGAGGATCCATTAAATGGGTCAGGTGGAGGTGGACCTTGCACATACTACAGGATAAAACAAACAAAAACCCCAAACTCTCCCTCTTCCCAGAACAGCTTTATTCTCCATTGCTAAATAAATCAACTGATCCAGTTAGGTCTAGCATTATGCAAAAACTCTTGACATTGCCTTGGGAAGGTTTCCTCAAACTGTGTACTCTGCCTATTAGCCATGGGACCTTTGGCTTACCTGAAACATCTCTGGAAAATGTGTAGTAGAGACCTTAGTTTTCTTCTGATTGGCACAAGAATGTAAAGAGATACTGAGGGTTTCACTTCTGTGTCTGTTCTCTTACCACTCCTTCCTCTCTTCAGAGATGTTCGGTTCCAGCTGCAGCTCCACGGTGCTGACAGCCCAGTTCAGAGAGTACTGTGGTTGCAATGGCCTCGCTCAGAGAGTATCAACCCAGTGTGTGAGGAGGGGGAAAACGGTACCTCACGGAGGAGAGTAGGAAGAAGAGGTTATGGGAGTGAAGAGCATAGAGAATTGAGCTTATCTCCTATCTAGGTTCACTACCCCTCTAGGGTACTTTTGGGAAGCCTAAAGGAAATGACCTCTGGAGTGTGATACTTTACTGTGGCTTGTTAAGGTGAAAGAGTTATTACAAATATCAAGCAACTGCATACTCAAAGAGTGGCAAAACTAGAGTGGGTGTCAGCAGCAGGTATTGTCTTCTTATGAGACAGGAAATCAACACAGCTCAAGAGTTTTCAACATCCTTTAAAAACCATAGTCACTAGATGTGTACACAGTATTCCAGTTCTGTTTCACTAAAAATTTCATTTTTCTCTTTACCTGCTTACAGGCGTAAGTGTCAGGCTCACTTTAGTGCACTAAAGGGCTGTTCTTAGCAAAGAGGCTGTACTGCTGTGCCATCCCACCAAAGTACTCTGTATCATGTCAGGCTTTATTGATCTGTGTGGATGTATGTTTCTAGATCAGTGGACATCTGCCACAATAGTAGCAGAGCACTCCTTAATTGTCGGTGCCAAGAGGACTTGCTTTCTTCCCTGCAGAGATCTTGAAGAACAAATCTTGAGGCCATATGTGTGACAACTACCAAGGAGCTGCCATTTCTCTCCTTTGCACAGCTCAGATGCCAGCTGTTCTAGGTACAACTCCAACCAAACCCAAGCTGTTGTTGTGTTTGTTGGTTTGTTTGTTTTTTTTAAACTGCAAATAAAATTTGATTTAAAGTGCAAAACAGGGCACCTACATGGATGTCCAGAAATTCTGAATGTGCCTAGGCAAAAATCTCTCTTTGGATTCCTGTAAGGTTTAATGGCACATCTTTTCTCCTAGTTAATTAAGAATATAAACATACCTGAGGCCTATTAGGAATCAGCAGAGCTGTAGAAAATCCCAATGAGGAGTTTTGTCTCTTAGCTTTAGCAATTACATAATTATGTAATTGTTATTTTTCTTTGTTTAGCATGTGCACTGCGGTCTCATTAATCAGTACAGCAATACTAAAATGGCTGTGATTTCCACCAGCGCGATAAGACATGTTGGCTGCTACATTATAGGGATAAATTCGTTATTTTACAAAGCCTCAAAGGGTGAAGGCTTGGGGGGTTTATTTTAACGTTTGTCACATGATCTCGCTGCATGACATCGCAAATCTCCCATCTCTGCTTTGTTGGCCTATATGCATGAATAATTTTCCCAGTGCTTGTTTGTAGCCGAGCGGGAGAAAGAGAGAATTACCGCCGCACAATCTCTTGTTGTTGGCGATCAGCATTCCGATGGTCTGAGCTGGCTTACAACAGTGTAAAGACATCAGTGGCATGTGTTATAATATATTGAGCATTGTACTCCTGAAGAACGCACGAAAGAAAGAACATTGTTCTACTAGGGAGCAATTCATCGGGTTTTTCCCAGAGACTCTTGGGTCAAGTTTTTATAGGCCTATTTGATTTTCAAATTCTTTTTCCCCCTTTTTCCTCTCAGTGAGCCATAGTGTCCAAACTTGTCTACATTTACTTCCCATGTTTTGTGCATGGTAGATGTCCTTTAAAAAGAGTATCTCAAATAAGTCTTTATTCTTGTTTTGTTGGCTCTTATTCTGTGTTTTCATGAACTCTGGCCCTGGCCATGGCAACTGCAAGAAAAATGTTAACATTGATTGACAGGATTAAGAAAGCCTCCATGCCTATCCGCATTTCAAACACTTTGGGAACAATGGTGTTTGGTGTGATTGAATTAATGAGATATCGCGGACTGTCAAAAGAGCACACATACTTTACATAAACCTGATTATCTTTGCATGGCAGAAATGAAAAAAAGGAGGGAACAGAGGTTTGGCTTTCACTCATACCTCCAAAGGAGCCATCAAAGTGTGTGCCCTGGCTCAGAGAGTGATGTGCCTGCTCAACTGGCCTGCCCTCCCTTTCTCTCCACATACTGCCTGGCTCTGCTTAGCATACATCAGCCGTGGGCTTTAACAAGTCTATTCAGGCGACTGGGCCCAAAACAACACTCTTTTCACAACTCAGCACCTCCGTGCTGATTTTTTTTTTTTTTCCTAGGGATCTATTGTTTAACTTGAACTAAGCATACATTTCAACAATTAGACCTGAACTGGCTCCTACCACCCGAGCTTAACCCCAAAGAGTGACATCAGTCATGATACAACACACATTTTGAGAGGTGAGCCACAGCTGGTGCTCACTTTTAGCCGTAGAATTACTGGAGAGAGAAGAAAGTTTCACAGGGAACCCTTCCCACTTAAAGCTTTAAATGATATTTCTAACCTCTGGGAAATGTTCCAGGAGGCACAATAATACGGTGAATAAATACAATTCCTTCAAGTAGTGCTGCATTTTAGCATAAGCTATTTTTTTCACAAGAGGACATCATGGATTAAGAGGCTATGAAATGAAATGTAATCCACAAGCTGAAAAGATTCTACCTACCTACATACCTGTCTGTCTATCTGTCTACTTACCTGTCTTACGGCCTCTCTAATCATTTTACATGGTCCTTATTACCACAAATGAGCATTGCTTCCTCAAATGTATGCAGCACTGGCTTACTGAAAATTGTAACTTTAAGGGAGGTGGCATTTGGTGCCTGCACAGTTTATATCAGGCCTTTCAAACTTTTTGAAGCAGCTAGTCACTTTTTTATTGAATTAAACTCCTTAAATTTAAGAATCTGGCTGGTTTTTTTTCACTCCAAGCATGACTCATATGCAATGTTGTTCTTCTAAACATATTTTTCTTTCTTTTGTGTGCTAAATCCAGTTAGAAAAAATGTGGAAAAGATTATTTATCCAAAAGGCTCTTGTTAACAAGGCGTGTCTGGCAATATTTCTAGCCTGACTGGAGTAGAGAGATACTGGGGAAACTCCCTCAAAATTGTTCTTATGAGAATGTCCAGTCTGTTTCTGCAGACATATGAAGCATGGATAATTTGAATAAAGTTTAAATAAGCGGTCAGACTTTGCTAGTTGCATCTACTCAAACCTCTAGTCCTCCCAAGATCCTCCTTTACTTCTCACCCAGTAGGAAAATGTAGCTGTTATGTAAACATTATATATAATATTCATTGCTTTTTTTAGGATCCTTAACTCATATCATACTTTAGGTCTTAATAAGTAAAGCACTTATATTCTTTCTCCATGTAACTTCTGTGGTAGTGGTGCTGAACTGAAAATCATGAGATTCAGTGGCCAGATACAGTATTTCTGCCTTTCCCGCTTTGTGGACTTCTTCCCTAAAACCTTGTAGCACTCCTGAAAGCTTTGGTGATTCTGTGTTGTGATAAAAGATTAATTTTCACTAAGGATTTTGAAAAACACTGTAAGCATACAGAAGTTTAAAATCACCTGGTGGCACGTGTTGAGCATTGCTTTGTAAATCATTAAATAATTTATGGCAAAACTCATTTTAACACGTGTGCATATTTTCTGAGGCCATGGATTAGTGACAGGCCTATCATAACAGATTAATGATTCAGATCAAAGAAAAGGAGTAGAGCACTGCACTGTGAAGTTGCAAAACAAAATATTTCCCCCCAAAGCTTAACCAGTAGATGTCTCTGTTTCACAAACCCTGTCTTGGTATCAACTGCCATATCCTCTCGGTTACATCTCCTGCATCCTTCTTATTAGTATAAATTCACCTTTACATAAAAATGGCAAGCTGATGTGAGGAAGGTGGTATTTTGAAGCCTGTATAAAGTTGTCTGAATACTCAAGACGTTTGAAATTCAGATGTGCACATAATAAGCACTAGAGATTGAGACAGCTAGTGAGTTGGAGACTCTAATAACTGACTCAGCATAATCAGACTGCTTTGCACTACATGACAAGGTCTTGGTGTTATCATCATTTGCACCTTTTTATCAACAGAGCACAACCAGGATTTATGGGACTTATATATAGCAATAGGTAGGGATGCCACCACAGCTCGCTCAAGCTTATGCTTCTTGGTTTTCTCCCTCCACCTTGTTACATGCACTCTGGCTAGTACGGCTTCCCCTCAATGCCTTATGGACTCATCTGCTCCTTCCGAACTCTTTCTCCTCCAGCCCTATGACACTGAGTGAAGCAAGGGGATATCCAACCCTCCGCTGGAGGAGAACAGCTTTCCTTCTCCAGTCTTAAGAACTTGTGTGCCCAAAAAAGAAAACCTATGCAAAAAGAAGCTGGACAGAGCTGTTCAGGATAGGGACAAGTGGGAAGGAAGACTAAGTCTGACGCCATAACCCTGCAGTTTCTTCACGCCCTTGAGCTGCGGCCAACCTGCAGTGCTTTCTGCAGAACACCCTGCTCTGCGCAGCATGGAGCAGCTGCCCCTTCCACTGAGTGCCACTGGCCTCCTTTCTCTCAGGGAGAGAGCAAGAAATGGCAGTACTGCCTGTTTCTCCTGCTGAGAGCTCTGCCAACGAGTTAAAAAATGTTTTCAAGCAGTCCTTTAAATTCACAGGGACAATTACATGTCTATGAGAACAGCAACATAAAAGAAGAGAGCATGAAAGATGGCAACAGTAATTTCTGCTTTTGCGAAGAGAGGTATTGTTGATCTTTATGCAGACTTCAGAACGTCTTTTCTGCTCACTTAAGAGTAAACATTCACTCTACCCTATAATTTCCTTTCAACTTTCTGAATGAATATTGCTTGCTTTTCCTTCTCACTTTTAGTGAATTTGCAGTAAAACTATGCTTTCAATTTATTAAAACTATTATAAGTTGAAACGTTAACACCTTTATTCTTGATGTAAACAAAATGTAGGCCTTTTCCTCATCAAATAATTTCAGTTTGGGTAAAACCTGATGTTGAGCATTCATAACTGCTTTGAGCTAACCAAAGTGTGGTCTGCTGTGAAAGTAGGTAATTTCAGTCTACCCTCTGCCTTGTCTCTCCATGCTTTTCTGCCACTTCTCTTGTGTCAGCACTAGCACTAGCATGTGTACATGACCATGGAGAGCTAGATCACTCCCCGCACCTGCTTCTCCCCCTGGCTAATAACCAGCAGAGCAGAGGTGACAGGAACACCTGGCTGGGGGTTGGACGGAGGTGGGATTTCCAGCTTTTAATTGCAAGTTTTAGTTGGATAGACTAATGCATGATGGAACCTCAGCCCAAGAGAGGAAATATTTGAATGCTGCAAGGGTGCATATTTGAGGATGTGTAATTAACAGCTATAACTGTTGTCATGCCACCCAAGCAGAAACCTTTTCATTTTTTCTGCCATCTTTTCTAGCTTCTTTACTAAAGGAGAGAATAACTGGGTCCTTCAGTACAGATGGTCTTATTATCTATTCTTTTTCCAAGACATAAGCAAAATTTTAATAAAAGCATGAATAGGAAGGCAAACTACAGAGTTTCTATACTAGCTGAAAATTCTTATTATTACTGTACAACAAATTTGTGTAATAGACCACATAAGAAGCATTTGCAGGTAGCTAGGAAAGAAAGCAAGTAAGAGAAAGATGCAGAAAATGTGAGAGAAATAAAGAAGACAACTTCTTCCAAGTTTGTTGTGTCTGCCTGTGTTTCATCTTGGTCCCACTTTGAATCTTGCACAGCGAATTAATTCCTTTATCCTGATGCACTGTCATGTGCATGCAACCTTCCAGCAACTTACCAGCCCTTCAACCCTCACCCCTGACTCTGGCCGCCTTCCGGTGTAACTCAGCCAAATTCCTCTTGAAGCTTGCACGTAGCTCACTGTGCCATCGGAGCAGGAAGGATTTCTGCTGGCAGATCAGCCTGTGATAACCATCCAGGCTTCTTCCATGCATGGCGTTCCTGCCAGTCTTGATGTCCCCTCTGTCTTCTTTCGTGAAGAGGAAATCTTTCTTTCCCTTATCTTGACACATATTTCTAACATATTCTCCCATCTATGAGTTTAGTTAAGGCCTAACTACGGGAAAGAGTTGAGTTCATGATAAGCTTACATTTACTGAGTGATCCTGCTACCTTTGCTCTCGGAGATGTGTCAGTATCTTGTAATAATACTTAGATGGCTGAGTTTGGACTGCCACCAGCAAACACCAGCAGATGCTGAGTAATGCTTTAAAGCATATTAATTAAAACATGATGGCTAACATATTATAAAGCATCACTTATTTTCCTAATCCTAGCAGACCCTTTAAGCCTCATCTCCAGTAATATCCTGACCCAACAGCAGTTCAGCAACAAAAATCCCATTTACCCCAGGGCATTCACAATTTCATTAGGCTTTCTAGGAAAAGGCAGAGAGTGCAACTAGCAGCATGGTCTTCCTGCCACTTCCCCATTTTTCTAATTACTAAATCACCAAGTACAGAGTTAAGCACTATAGGTGAACAGAATTTGTTAGATTTTTAAAAATTTTGCAATGGCGTTATAAATTTTCCAGTACAAAGGCCACAAAACAAAGTTACTGTCAAAGATATTTAGTGTCCTCATCCTTGAGAAATGTGATCTAAAGCACAGAAGAGAAATTTAGAAAACCAAAAATTAGATTGGAACACATCACACTTGTTTCCCTTAAACAATGAACATACATCCGCATATTCCAGGGGGACTTCATTTCTAGTTATACCCTTGTAATGAATTTCCACATTTTCAATTTTTGAGTAAACTTTGCAATAAAATTTTAAAAAGAAAGTAATTTGTGTTAAACCTTGCTGAATTTACAAAAGTCTGCACTGAAAACATTTTTCTCTAATGATAAAATATGTAAAAATTCACTTAATGTATGATACATTTCTTGATTTAAGTTATGACTTCCTGATCATATATTTCCCTCTGGCTTAAATATAGCAGTCTTAATTTTAAATCTGGCAACATTTAGAGGTTAGGAGTTTTCCTTAATAGTGATGGTTGCACTTTTCTTTTCAACTTTGAGAGATGCATTCTTTGCACTGCAGATTCAGTATCCTTGAGTAACCGGAAATCATTAATAAATATAATTATCACTAGCAGTGCTGGAACAGGGGAAGCTTTGAGGTTAGTACAATGCCCTGGCAAAACATGTTTGACTGGATGAAAAAGTTTACGGAGATTAACACCCACAGAGCTGGCCCACTGGTAGGTTGTTGCAGGTTAATGGAAATGTGCGGCAACAGGCAGCAACATTAGCAGGGTCTTTATCTTTAGGTCTCATAAATATTCTCCTTAACCCCTGCTAACACCCATGTTTCAGGCTTTTCTAGAAAGAATTAGGACAGCTAGCTCCATGGTTATTGTTAGGATTAGGCACGTTCAGTTCAGGGTTTCCCCCCTCCTCGCTATCGGTTCAGAATTGCCCAGCTTTTGGGACACTTGTTTTGAGCCTGTATCAAATGTTGTGATTTGCTCATTGCTGCTTCTTGTCTCTTAACTAAAGGAAGGGAAATTAGCAGAAAATTCCTGGGTTGTAGAGAACTGACCTCGGAACATTTTGTTTGAAATGTAGTGCTCTATTAAATAAAGCTATGAAATGTTGGACTGAAGGTTCATGCCTTTCTGTGCTGAAAAGCCAGTTTGGTCATTAAGTTAAATTTAAAAGGAGTATGAGCTTCTTGTAATCATATACAAATGTATAGCTCTTTTCAGGTCTTTGTCAGTTTCTTTGTATATTAAACCACAGAGACTTTATTCTTTAGTAGATTGAAAATGGAGCTGGGAAGGGGTTAAGGATCTTCGTTGACTGCAATTTCTCAATCAGCCTCAGGAAGCCTCAGGTCAACTTTGCTCATAAAACTCTGCACAAATATTTCTTTTTCTATCAGAGGAATTCTAATTCCACACACAGACCAGTGCCACTCAGATTATTACACATTATTAAAAATTAATTTAAAAAAATGGTTTGGTCCCTGTAATCTCCTGTAGAACTGTGAGAACCCAAGCTTTGGAAAAAAATCACTCCCATAATAGTAAAATAAATACTAAATATAGTTTGTTTTCCTGCTGTTTTTACTATTTCTGTTATCCTTTGGGTTTGAAATCTTTGCTCTTTTTCCACCTTGTACGGTACAACTGAAAATTTTACCTCTAGCTAAAAGACTACCCTTATGGAAAAAAAAAAAAATAATATGGAACTTAACAGGGATAAAAACCTGCTATAGAGATTAATAGGTTTCCATAGAAATTATTCTAAAAACCATATAATTTAATAGAAACTTCAATAGAAAATGTGAAAAATCACTCCCTCCTGTGGTAAAACATGTAAGAGGGTGGGCTCAAGAGAAAAATACTTCTGTTGCAAGGAGACTGTTATATTTCGTGGCTGTGGGGTTGGAGTTGCCTGTCCCCAAAGAATAGGACTGTAACCAAAATTATCCAGACCGATGTGGCAGCTTGTAGGGAAAACACCTTATGTCCTGCTGCTCCGAGGCACCAGGTCTCCAGGGGAGATACACCAAAAAGAAGTTGGTCCTTCCCCTGCACACAGGTGCTGGTTTTCATTCATCTCTCCTCAGGAGGAAGCTGACCATCTGAAAAATGCCATATGCCCAGCCACGTCCTAGTGTGAGGGATGGCAGGAGGGCTTGTTACGTTCCTGTGTCGGCACCATGTCCTCCACGGCTGCAAATTCCCGTGTGCAGCCAGGGGAGGTCTCGGGATGCTCAGCTTGGGGGTAGGGAAAGAGACGTGCAGGACGTAGGGTGTCTGCAGAGAGGGGATTAGGAGACCAGGAGATGGGGGGAGCCATGTGAGGGCACTCTGCAACATGACATAGACCCCTAGCCGTAGTCCGGGCAGGAATGGTCACAGGCAGGTTATCCTCACGGGAAAGAGCGTGCGGGGTTTGTGTGACTCAGGAAACTACTGCCAGGTGCTAAACTCAAGAAAAATGGGAGCTGTGGGTGAGGGGAAGGAGATTTCTTCTTCAGATATTTTTTTGCCATTGTCTTGTCCTCCGACTCTGCTTGAATCATGTCTATTTTCAGAGTTACCTTGTTCTAATTTGTGTTTTAATAAAAACTAGCACTTTGGGGGATTTGTGTTCCTGCATTATAGAAGAGTTGAGACTGTTCTACTTCATGACTCTGGTAAATTTAGGATCTCAAATACACCCGAGTAGACATAAGCTTTTAAGTATACCTACTGCTGCTTCCAGCCTGCAACTACCCATGTGCAAATATACTGGTCAAATGAATGCTGGTCCCAAGCTGAGGGTTATTAAAGAGAGACATTCTTTTCATTGAACTGTGCCACTTGCTTGTTTTCTGTCGATAAAAAGTTTACAATTCTCACTGTATTCCACAGAAATCTTGTGTGTGTGAGGAAGAGCAGTTAAAGACTGATTTAGTATATCAACAAGCAGGTGGAAGTCCTCTACCCCTCTGAAAGGCTGTTTACATGTTTATTTGTGCATGTTAATAAGCTTATGAAATGTAAATATGAACAACATCCTTTATTAGCAGTGCCAGACAGTTCTGTTAATAAAGGTAACAGTAACTCATAACTTCATCCAATGCCAAATTTTTGAACAAAATTTTTCTGTGCTAGTTTTCCTGACGCCTCCATAGGAATAAAAATAAAGAAATGAAAAAAGAGTTTGTTTATGCTAAAACATTTTGAGAGTAATTTCTTAGAGCAATGCTTGGTAGCAGTGGTCTTAGTCTTACAGAAAGCTTTCGTACACTGGAATATAACAAAACCATTGAGGGGACAGATTTCTCATTTCTTTATATTTCTTCATAGTAAATTCTGATCATTGTGCTAATTTGGGTGCTCATCAGAGCAACTTGCATTGGAGACCAAGAGAACAGAAAGGATGAGGCGGAGCAGAGCCATCAGCTCTGCAAACAGAAGGGGGATACAGTTTCTGGAAGAAGTCTGGTGCTTTGCCAGGCAGGACCAATGCACATATAAGCAAACTATACATCACTCAAAACTGCACAAATAGGACCACCTGTTGATCGCATGTTTGGCTGATTATTTACAACATTTGATAGTTTTAAAAAACGTTGATGTTTGAAAGATGCTGACAGATAACCCAAATTCTAAAGCGTCTCATGGAGTCCCTACCTTAATAACCACCTGCATAGTAATCAGCAGTTGTGACACTGAGTCACGTGTCAGGGTGTACACTTATCTGTTGGATTTTTCAATATGTATGCAGAAAGGACTATGAAACAAGTTCTGTGAGGATTCAAAAAGCAGAAGAAACGGGTAGATACTCCGTAAGTAATATCAGGTATGTTGATGACTCAGCAATTCTTTGTTACAGTTTCCGAGGTAATGCACTGATTTAAAACACTGTAGTTTTGAATCAGGTAAGGAAATGAGATCATCCCAAAATGGACCAAATCTAAAAGATATGAAGGCTGTGTCATTTAACAGAAAAAGGATAATGCCCAAAATTAATGGTCATATTGCAGAAGCAGCAGATGGATTCAAATTGAGTGTGTTCAACAAAAGGGATATTCTAGAGAAATTGCAATAAAATTAGAAATGGCTCAGTTGCTGAAACACTCCCATTTGCAAAAGGCTTGGAATAGGATGGAGTCTAAGAACTTAGAAAAGTTTGTTGCAAAGTGTAATTCTTCCATAGCCTGTTCTCCTGGGAGTAAAACTCATGAAAAATAGATGCTGCTTACAAAGAAACCATGGGGGACTTTTAAAAATGGTGCTGGTGAAGATCTACATATTTTCTGTATCAAAAAGAAGACAGTTTCTATGTTACCAAGATGGGAGTACGGCACAAACATATGTACTTTGATCATATCAGGCACGGGGATGGAAAAGAGCTTGAAATAGTTAGTGCATATGAAAGGGAGCGTAAGAGACCATCCTTCCAGAGGATGGCTGGCAAGAAGATGATGTGTGACAGATGATCTAGAGTCAGTTACTTATAACTCAAACAAGAAATGGACTGAAGTGCTTCCCAAATATTGCAGTAAGAAGTTACCAGTATTTTACATGGATTTTACCTTACTTAAGGGAAGATGAATGTCTCTCATACCTCATTTATCTCACTTTTGGTGTTATTCTGAATTCCTGACTGGCTACAAGTCTTGTTGCACAGAGAACCTTTCCAGGCCAGCGGGAATAAAGGTCAGTTCTCTCTCTATACATAGATGTAAGCTGGAAACACTGTATGTAAGATAATTTGATCTGATATTCCCAGGTATTTTCAACTCTCAAGATATAAAAGGTGATCACTGGTTCAGAGAAGAGGACAAATATTCAAGCAGACATGAAAAGGACCATATTCCTAATGAACAATTTGAAGTATCAGATGAAAATACATACGGTCTCAATGCTATTATTTGCTGGAACAGTTTTCAGAGGACACTTTGTCATTCTGGATAATGTGGGTTTAGGATTGAACTTTTTTTTTCACTAGTAGCATCAGCTACAGAGAGAGGAGCATCATGACAGCATCTCTTCCTTCCTGTCCTATGCAGTAGGAGGGTCAGGTAGCAGAGATAAAATAGCTTAGGATGTACACATACCAAGCACAGAGAATGAGAGACCTGGATCTGGATAGTAAATGTGATTACAGGGGCATATCTACTATTTTAATTCAGTTTCAGTGGAAAAAGGTGGTCCTTTCTGAACAGCGATTTTGACAAACTAGATTTGCTTTTGTTAAAGGGCTGAATAGATAAAGTCTGGACAAAAATCCCTTTTGAAGGGACCACGAAGAGAGCAGTTGCTTTGTCTTGTTACAGAAAAGCAAACTTGTGTTGTATTTTACGTGAGTATTGTATCAAAACCAAGTACTGCTGCTGTCTCTACACTGGGAAATTCCCATCACATTTGCTTTCTGTCCCTAAGAGGTGGGAGTTTTTTACTCCTTGTTTCTTGCCTTATTCTCCCTCCCTCACCCCCCCGCCCCCGACATTTCCTTGTTCATTGGAACTATTTGTTTTTGATTCACTCTTATCCTCTTCAGAGAAAGACAGGCTTGCAGAGAAATTTTTTTAAGTATTGACAGGCAAGAACTTGGTGCTGCTTTCACTAATGTTTTCTAAAGTTTATCTGAACTAGATATTGTAATTTGCAATTATAATTGACCAACAGTGACTTATTAGTAAAATAAGAACCAAAGATCCAAAGAAAGAAAACCTTTTAGGCTCATTTTTCAGAGGAAATTATATGAATATAATTTGTGTGAAATAGTAAAGGAATTGTATTCAGGAAGCACAGATATGTAGCTGTTAAGTGATATTTACCACTATTGAATGTATTTGTGCATGTAAAAATACATGATGCTTGTTTCAGAAGTGGTTACCTAACCACTATATTTATGCACAAAAATATGGGCACTAAAATAAATATTTGAACATACATTTGACTCAGCTAGCAATGCGTTTCTTGCATTTTATTCCTTGTTTTGTTATTCAGGGAGAGGGCATAACATTTTAAAATGTGAAACTACAGAGCTATATTTAAAGCTCAAAGTCAACTATATTTTCTTTGGAGGATAACAAAATTCATTAAAATTTCTGTGTATTTTTGTCTCCTCTTTTCCTCACTTTAAATTGTTCTGCATTTGTCTCCTGAAAAAATCACACTTGTATTGAGTTATTCAGACTATACTCCTTTTTTATAAAAGCCATCTAGTGGAGTAGGATTTTTATTTAGAAGACCATATAAAAAGGCAGATCCTTTGTTTGAGTAAGTTATCCTAGTCTCATTGACTTCTATTTTCCCCAGCTGATGTCATCCATGTTCCAAATTTCAAACATTCACTGTGTCCACTATGCTTATTGTACTGTATGTCACTAAGTTATAACAATTTTTTTTTTTTTTTTGAGGAGCTCATGTAAAAATGACCAACCTGAGGAAAATTTCTGAGAGAGGGAGGGACTAGTGATTTGCTCACATTGAATTGAGTGATTTGTTCACAGTGAATTGTTTACACATATGGAGACCATTAAAAAGAGGATGTGCTAGCTTCCTTGAAACATTACATACTCTTGTGCTCAACTTGTAGTACTGAGAGAAGAGACGTCCAAGTGAGTGGTTAACAAGTGCACTGAAAGCAACCTATAGGACCCAGGTTTCCCCTAGTGAGACAAGCTCACCATAGTTACATGCTCTAAGCAGGAGCTGCAGAGAACTGTCAAATTCATACATGGGGTCTTTTCCCTTACTGCTTTCTTAAGCTCCACAGATCAGGATGAGGGGAGGAGAAAGGTTGATCACCCATACTTTGATTCATTGCTGTATAGCAAAGAACAAAGTTATTGTGCGTATATTAGCAACACAGATATTTTCACACTAAATTTACACAATTATTTTTTCATCTTGGTGCAGAAAAAATAGGAAAGTTAACCATTCTAGTGAAAAGGAAAATAAAAAAATATGAAAAAATATTTTTCAAAGTACTAGAATTGCTGGAATGGCTACAGGTTCTGGCGTGTCTTGGCTGCCACCTTCCTGTTAATCTGCTGAGACTGAGGAGAAGGAAACCATTTCAAGTGTTTCAGAGCCATATCTCTGTGGCTCCTTGAAGGCTTAAAACCTGGAAGCCATAGTTTGCCTCTGTCTCCCAAGACTTCTGGGCCCATCTGACTCCCTAGATCTGAACCACTGAAGATGTCAAGGATGTGTCCAAACAGCACATCTCCAAAGACTTGTGGCCTGCCAAAATTCCCAAAGGAAATTTAGGACAAACAAGTGTGACAGTAACGCCTTTCACTGTATTTCTAGTGTTGAGGGTCTTAGCATGTGACTAGGAAATAGTAAAACTTATTACAATTTGTTATCACCTCTTAAGAACAGTGTGTCTGGATAAAATGAACTACTTATGCTTGAGAAGTGACAAGTGATACGAGCAGCTAGGAACTCATAAATCAGAGCGTAGTACCATACAGTGAACACATTTGGAAGACAAAAATAGTTAAAGACAGGAAGTTAATGTAAAATGAGATAAATCCCAATATACATTTCAGATTTACCTGATGCCTCTCTTTATAAGAATGATTTGATAATCAACGTTAATGCAGTAGATGTGCATCTTAAGTAAATCACTGGGTGTGGTGCTGTAAGGAAAAACTGATAAAATAAAAAAGAAAGCATTAGTACAAGAACTGTTGGATGAATAAGGAGTCTGTGACATGGGAAACTACAGAAAATGCACTATAGGGAAGCTATCAGACAGAAGAACACAGAGGAAAATTACTCATGCTCTCTCAGAAAGAATGGTTTATGGACCCAGGCTATATAATATTGTTATTAATGCCTTTGATGGCATGTGCTAGTGAAATCTGCTGAAAACACACTCAGAGGAGATATCCCCAGTACAGACAAATACCAAAATACCAGAGAGGAGAAACTTCAAATATGGAATAATAGAAATGGATATAAACTGAATATGACAAAATGCAGTACAGGCAAAGAAAGCTTTCTTACCTGTCAGACTTCCCAATTCTGAGGGAGTTCACATGTCAGTGATGCTTTCTGAGGGGGATTGTGGTAGATACAATTTGATACATACATTAAAATTCCTTGCCATTAGACTTATGATCTTCTAGGAAAATTTCCCCATTTCTTGCTATCCCAGCACCTCATAAGCACTTTTGAAGATCTGAAGATTTTTCCTCCTTGGAGCTGGGAAGTACAATTTATCTCATCCTAAGGCAGACACCTAGAACAATGGCATCCCACTGTTTCTTGTTGCTTATCTATTTTCCCGTGCAGCCCTTCCCACTGATTCTGCCTGTTGATGCATACATCTGACTCCCACACTGTGCATCATAGATCTCTTTCTGTCTGCCTTCCCTTTTGTGTCTTGGGAATCCTTCACTTACAGTCTCAGAAGTCCTACATCTAGGAAAATGGGAAGAAGTTCACAAATTAATTTGTCTTTCCAGTCATCCATACAAAATTCCTCTTGCTTTATGGGTTTTCCCATTTAATATACTCACTGACTTTATTCCACTCCACCATAATCCCCAGATTTTCTTACTAATACTTTTCCAATGTCCTTGGTTGCACATATATGGCTGTTCAGCCCTGCATGGTCACCTGAAACCACAGGAAGATCCGCACTTTTCCAGCTATCTCTCCATAGCTTTCCCAGAAGTTATGGTTTTGGGGCTGCACAGCATCTAAAAGAGCTCTCCCTAGAAGCTGCTGAGATGTCTTGTCCATGAATTGCTGTGCCTTGCTGAATATCATATGGAGGTATTTTATGGCAAGGCCCCGATAAGGAAGGAGATGGGGAGGAACAGATAAAGCCATTAGGCATTAAGGTGCCCTCCCACCTATGCTAGGTCTACTGTAGCCCCTCATTCTAAATCTTTACTACTTATTCTTCACCCAGAGATCCTTATTTCGCCCATTTTGGCCACTACTTCTTTCAGCTGTATTTGTGAGTCCTTAAACACCTTCTTATCAGGGAAAAAAA